>CM060690.1:33946260-34546260 GCA_030686995.1 Artemisia argyi | reverse complement strand
ACTAATATAAAAGTAATTACAACAAATAATCGTTCCACTAAAGACCAAAGACAAGCACAGAGGTCATATACTTGCACCTCACAAATAGTGTTCAGATACTCACATCTCTCGGGTGTAATAAAGTAATATCACAATATGGAAACAGAAAATATCTCTCACTACCTGTCATAGCAAAATAGATTACCATAGGCTTGGGAAAGGATCAAACCTCCACCACATGGCGTAAGCACCTAGGATAAACTATCAAAAAGGTCTTTTAAAGGGTTGTAACGTTAGGTGTAGGGATATGAAATACACGGTTTTGTTGGATATAGGCAGTCTTTACTGGTGGCGAGTTAACAATCTTGGTTAATTACATGTACAATATGACGTTGCTAAGCAAAGACTAGACTCGACTTAAGCTAATAAATCAAAAATAACAAAAACATAAAATGAACATATAATGGAAAGGGATGGTAGTCCGGTTTTTTTTTTTTTTTTTTTTTTTTTTTTTTTTTTTTTGCATACACTCTTACCCTACCATCCAAAATAATACATCATAAGGAGTGAAAATTCCCGTTACACTTGAATTTTTACATACTTTACAATAAACTAATCTAATGACCCGAATTAAGAAAATCAAAACACTTGGAGTACTTTTAAGATTAACGCACATATGGGGGTAATATATGATGTTCTTCCCCATTACTCCATAAAATAAGTACTTTACCCATGAGTCCCAATCGTCCCAAAACAATATGTACAAGGATATGACTCGACTTAGCAACCATGTAATCAATTAGATAATTAACTTAGGGTTTAACAAATAACAATAATGCACTAAAGATGAGTGCATACACGGAAGGCTAAGGCGATTTGGTTGTACATTTAAGTGGGGTGTAACAAATACTTCCTTTAAGTAAAGTGCTTAAAGTTAGAAACGAAAAGATAGGCTCGGAGGGGTGTACTAAGGGTTTCGTGTACTAAAAATGAGTACAACGCTAAGGGTGTGGGAAAATTAATTGACTTAACTAGCCAAGTAATATGACTTAAATGGTCAAGTAATTATGATATGGGTTTAACACAAGGGTGATCCTAATGCCTCTTATCATGTAGTAAATCTTACTACACGAATGTAGTCTCACTAGCGGTCTCTGGGATGCATCACTAACGCAAGTTCTAGAATCTAAATGCTATCGGTACACTCATAAGCACTAATAGTAAATGCTTTTCCTATCAAATCTAAAGGCGAACCTCACATATTTAGGTGGAAAATTTTTCTGAATGATACGGTTATGTGCTAGTCATACAATCTCCTATCCATAAGACGCTTGCTATGGCTAAAGTTTCACTCTTAAATATTGTAAAAGATTTTAAATTTGGCGCTAAAATTACACTAACAAGTATTTCTCAAAGTTTTATTACACATCTACTATTAAACAAACAAACTCAAGCGAAAGTGTACATGTAAGGTATCATCATTTTACCCTCCCCTTACACTTAGGATTGTCCCCAATGTTCAAGTAAAGACTGTAAAAGTGAAATAAGTAAAACGAATGAAATCAAATACTCCCCTGATTCGCTCGGTATGGATAATAAGGCGGCCAGGTTAGATCTTCCTCCAAGAAAATGAACAATCAAAGCTTCCCTTCCAGAAAAATAATCATCTTCTTGTCATACATAACCTGTAAATCCTGAGAAAACAGACAAGGCAACCTCGCATAAAATCGGCGGCAATCTATATATGCTAATAAATCCTAGAAAACAGAATAAGATATAATGCTTGTGGAATGATGTTTGCAGATTTCTTGGAGATTATAAAACTAATAATTCAACAAAAACATTAAGACTCCGTTAGAAAAATAAAACTGGTAAAATTTCCAGATTTTTACACGTGACGCTGTCAAGAGTAAACTCGTGACGCCGTCAGAAGTGACCTGCAGAAATTCTTATGTTAAGTTTTCTGAAAATTTTTGGAAAAATTTGGTCCTACTTCCTGGAAAATCCTGCAAAACTTCATTATGACTTGATACAAGCATTTGACTCTAACAAATACGAATATACATGTTCACTTAATATTGTGGAAAATCATGATCGGTTTTGTTTCTTAAAAACATATTTGGGGTTTCCCCTTACACTTATCTTTTGCAAAAATACCTTTGGATGAAGTTAAGACTAATTCAAACAACAAAATAAAGTATTTCCACTATTTTAGTTTTGAAACATGATCTACCAACAATAAAAATAAAGCATGCATACGGAAGCAAATAACAAACAAACAAAATAAAAATCACACAAAACATGGGTTGCCTCCCAAGAAGCGCTTGTTTTTGTTCGAGTCACGAGCCTGACTCTACCCTTATTTATCGGAAATAGGGGAGGTTTTCCCTACACTTAGGATTAAGTGCGGGTGGAAGTAGCGATACACACCCTTAGGGTGGAAATATGCCTCGTAAGGAAAGTGGGATGAATTATATACTCAAAGGGGTGTGCTCCTATCATCATAACCTTACCAAATACAATCGGGTTAATGGGTGGATTAAGATTTTCTCCTAGAAAGGGATCATTTTCTATCAACTTCAAGAGACTACTAGTTGGGGATCCATCTTGACCTAATGAACCCGGTTTAAACCCATAATGTTTCTTGTGATCAATCATAAATAGGTGATGTAAGCATGTAAGGTCATTTTCTACTCCTATATTGGCTTCCTCTCTACAAGGCTTAGAGTCCACTACATTTATCCTAAGACTACCCGGACTATATGGTTTGATGGGTGGATCGGAACCTATCTCAATTCCTAAATTCTCATCCAAGGATGGAAGATTAGGTAACGGTTTTGGTTGAGGCTCCGGTTCATCAAAATTAGGAACTTCCCTAGAACTAAGAGTAATGTTATCATTATAAGTATTCAAACCTATATCCTCTAGTTGTGTTTGGTTCAAAGGTTCTTCCTCAATTGGGATTCCTAAAGTCTCATCTACTTCATCCGAATAAGTCACGGGCGGTGTGTATGCCTCAAATGATGGTAGGACTTCTAGGGTACTTGGTGGGCTTAGATTTTCAACTCTATCCTCCATCTTATCAAGATTACCAATGTGTTTAGCTTGTATTGTGGTGAAATCAAACCACTTCGTGCACCCATTTATCTCATCTATACGCTTATCCCCGAACAATCTTCTTGCTTGTTCCCTTAAACTTGCTATCAATTGATCCGTAACAACGTTTGTTAGGTTGTCCATTTTTGTGGAAAGTCTGACACAATTCTCTATGGTTTCCCAAGCTTCATCAACACTTAATCCCCAAAGGTCCCCATCTGCGGCATGGTCAATGTCCATTTTGGTATAGTGGTCGACACGATGGTAAAATATTTCAATTTGGGACCACAGATCGAAATTATGATGAGGGACTTTTCGGAGTAAATATTTAAAATGAGCCCATGCATCATAGATAGGTTCATCCTCATGTTGTTTGAACATCAAAATGTCATTTGGAGTGGGTGAATTTCGTGGTTGGTAGTATGGTGGATTCGCGTTCTCCATAATGGCTAACGGAATAGTCAATGGAAAGGTTTTTACAAACAAAGACACAAAGAAAAGGTAGACTAAAGAGAACCTAAAAATAAAAATAAAATCCTGCTAGAAAGGAATCTAGCAAGTAGACCTAATAAAAAGAGATTCCTACCTAGACAATAACTATTCCCCGGGCTGCGGCGCCAAAAACTTGGTAGCGTAGGGATTACACCAGGCTTTACCTCTCAAGGGATCTCGAGAATCTTACAACCCCCACCAGGCAGTGTACCTGATCGATGTAGTATAGTATAATGACAAGTACCGGGAGATTGATCGTTTAGCTAGGAATAGTGTCGCTAGGATTAGAAAACCTAAAGATTAGGTCTAGAGATGAGGGATGATTCTTTTTGTATTTTTATGAAAGCAAATTAAAATCTCGGGTTTGAAGGATTTGGGCGGAATTAGTTGCTAGTCAACTAACCCAATACTAAGATGCAATCAAAATAAAATACTAAAAATGAAAATAAACCTAAATTAAACTAGAGTTGTGAGCAATATGTGGGAGAAATGTGTTTACTTAGATTTCACTACTCCCTAGATATCTTTTACACGTTAATTACTTGTTATAGTTGCGTGGATGACGAATTGTATTCCTTAATACCATTCATAGGGTGGCGTACTTACTTCCCCAATCATATGAGTGCCTACTTCACTCCTATGTCGAGCCGGCTAAGAAGCTCCTAACATGAGATCATTAGAATTTACTCATGCATTAAATACAACCAATAAAACCTAGTACACATCGGTTCATGTTTCCTAAGACGTTCAAGCATGTTACATAATGGATATCTGCCAGTTTTCTTAAGCCTAACATTGAAATCATTCATCCAATACAACCATAAACAAGTAATCAACACATAATTAACATCTAGGTTTCATTAGATCCAAGCAAACACAAGATAAATCTAGCCTAGCATGTTGAAATCAAGACAAGTAAAAGATATAATCAACCAACACATAGACATATTGATTGAATTAAGAGAAGACTTATCTTAATAGCACATGAAAGGATTCAAGGGTTGAAAACCCTTGAAAGTACTGTAAAATAAGAGCTAGGGTTTACAAAGTTCGGCCCTAGGGTTCTCCACACAAGTTCCTCTCTAATGAATGAAAAATAGAAAACTATATATAGAGTTTAGAAGGTGACGGCGTCAAGAACAAATGTGTGACGCCGTCATCTCGCCGCCAAATAGTTCCTCGGACTGCCTAGATCTGGGTCTGACGCCGTCATGTATTCTTTTTATGCAGGCCGTCACAAAATTTACTCTTGACACCCTTGTTGTGACGCCGTCAGGTTTGCACTGGGTCGTCACCTCTTTTACTCTTGACACCGTCATGATTTTCCTCTTGACGCCGTCAGGTACTGTTCTCAGCATGGAAAATTAAGTCTTTGGCGTTTTCTTCACTTTTATGCTCCAAAAACGTCCGAATTGCTTCCTTTTCCAAATTTCACTCCCAAAGTACCTAAAATCACAAAAGGAACGATTTAGGGCAATATTTGATCAAATAAATTCAATTCCGGGCTTAAATGACCTCCTAAAAGTAGTTCAGTTTTTGCCTCATCAGACTCGATCTAGGGTTTTAAAACGTAAACTAGCAAGTAGAATGGTTCTAGGCTCATGCAAGGGTATCTAAACTATCTAAGTGATGAGTGTGTAAAACTCATCATTTTGGTCTCATATGAACTGCCAAAACATCCAAAAACACTCAAATATGCATCTAAATACTGAAAATATCCCAAGATTGTGTTTTATATGTTTCAGATGCAAAATGTTTAAAATCAAAATAAAAATGAACAAAGTTTGCATAATTGGCAGTTTCAGTCCCTCAGCTTTCAAAACCTGTCAAATCTAGTCCCTGGTTATTCAAAAACATGAAAAAGTCAGCAAAGATCCTTTTTGAATCACAAATAAACATATATAGTCCTTTGGTGTTAAGTTTCATAAAATTACAAGTTTAGTCCATGCATTTTGCAAAATTGACAAAAATGGTCCCTGTGATTTAAAAACTTTGAAAAAAAATCAAATTTTGTCCTTGTGCTACTCATCTTTGGCAGGAATGGTCCTTGGGAGAAAAGTTTGGTGAAATTACATGTTTGGTCCCTGAAGTTTCAAAAGATGGCAGATTTAGTCCTTGGGAATTTTAAAAGTGGAAAAATCAACATGGGACCCTGTACTATTCATACTTGGGAGAAAATACCCTTGTGATGACCTTGGAAACTTCCTAAACCTCACCCCTTAACTTTCAATAATTACAAAATTGGTCCTTGTTACTAATACTAAACCAACCGGACCCTTTGTATTATTATAAACCCAAACACCAAATCCAATCCATGCCCTGATCCATAACTGATCCTAGGCCCAAACCCCCATTTAAGCCCAACTCCCATCCCCTTTAATATAACAACGGGGTCAACATTTGACGTTTGGTCAAACCGGTCAAACCATCACCCTTCCCCACCCTTCGCCCCAACTTGCAGCCATCACCTCATCACCCCCCACCATCACTGTCCCATCCAACCGCCCAAATCCACTACACACCAAACAAAGACACCTACAATAAATGCACCACCCCCTTGTGGTTTAACAGTGCAAATTGCTCTGTTTCTTTTTTGCGCCAAAACAATTTAAACGGCTAGGATGCATTTGACTCATCCAACGGTTGAGATTGATGATGGGAAATATTCAGAAGCATGTGAGAGTCTCAAAAAGGCTATAAAAGAGAGAAGAAAGGCAGCAAGGAAAGAGTAGTAGTATAACTTAGTTTAATTTATGTCAAGTAGTAAAATTATCAAATTCTAGTGTAGCATTTAGCTTTTAAGCATTGTATTAAGCAATCTCAGTGTACTATAAACTTTTTTTATCAATAAAATTCCAAGTGTTAGTTTAAAACTCAGTTTGTGCAATTTCACTTTTATTTCAAAAATTCTCAATAGCTTAATTGTTGTTTCTGTTTGATGTTATGGATGCATAAGTTCATGTAAGCTCCCAAAAAGCTCTTAAAAGCTTTTAAAAACATTAAAAGCAGTGTAGGTTCAGAAAAATAAAAAAAATACAAAGAAATAAGAAAAAAAATAGAAAAAAAAATCAAAAATCAAGAATATGGTGATCATCAAGCTGGAGCAGGGTTGATTTTGGATGGCCCTGGGTTTAGAGGTTTGTGGAAACCTAAAGGATTGGTTTGTGGTCCTTTGGTTCATGGTCTTTGGCTGGATTGCACATTGTAAGCAAAAAAATCTCAAAATTCCATTCTACTGTGCTACTGCTTATTATTGCTTATTTTTGTGTTTTTAATGCTTATTCAGTATCTCTTAGTTAGAATATTGTTTAAAATTGTAGGCTTATTCATCAATTTCCATGGTTGCTTGTTATCTTAGTTTCACAGTTAAATTAGTACTTTAGAGATTTTTGTGCATTTGTGGTTCTATCTGTTGTTTCTATGTTTGTTTTAGCTTATTACACTTTAATAATTTGTTGGAATTCAGCTTAATGGTCTTAATCATTCACATGTTTTGAAAATCAATAATTAGTTTTATAAAAGGGGTGTTTGGATCTCACTGTTTCACTGTGTGGAGAGGAGATTGGTTGCTCACTTTTGCTTGATACATGTTCATTTAGTCCATATTAAGACAGATAAATATTAAAATCTTGCTCTTGATTTACAATAAGTCAAATCCTTTTCCAATTCATCTCTCAGTTTCACTATGAGAATATTTAGGCTTTAATCTCACTCATTTCAATTCATAATCAGTTGTTCTAGCCTTAGGATAACTCATTTTAGCTTAAAACATTGTTTTCAGTAACTAGGATCAAATCAAATCTCATAAAAGTCAACAGAGGTGAAAACATAAAAAGTCAAAATTTCTTAAGTTTTCAGAAAACTCATTTCTTGGGGGATTTTTCTAGAATTTTGTGGGTTGATTCAGGACTTGAAACTTTTATAGGTTGAAATCTATCACATAATCTACAAGATCCCACTACCAGCTTAATTTTGTGATTTTTATTTGAGCTTGTGCATCAGCTTAATTGAGGCTGCAGGGCAAGTACATGCCCTGTGCACATGGTATTGGCCATTTTTCTTTGGTTCTTTGTGACTGACCCAGTGGCCCCCACACCCTGTACCTTAGCTTTTTAGATAGCCTTCCACCTCAGCTTATTAGGGGACTGCTTATTTTGGGTCTCGGCTCATTTACCCTTAGCTTATTGGACCCTCCTTTTGACCTGTTCTCAGAAATAAAACCTGAGTGCTCGGGTTGTGCACCTAAGTTCCAAGCCCCACCCAGTGCTCATTACTAAGCAATAAGCTCAGCTTATTGGCTTATTTTGTTGTTGACCAGGTCAACTTCAAGGGCCAGAGCTTAGTTTGGACCTCCCTTTACTTCTGTGGACCCCACAGAGGTCTAAAAACCCTCACTTCAGGCATGTTTTTTGTGTTTTGTCAAAGTGCTTATTTATCTTTCATAGCTTATTCAGTGTGATTATTTGTGCTATTTCCCTTATTTCAAGTTGATGACCATCTGTTTTGGCTTATTTGTTCATTTGATAGCTTTTCCAATAATCCACAAGTGCTAATAAGCTAAAATCAAAACTGTTAAGCACATTGGGGGTGCACACAGCTTATTAATAAGCTAAAACAAAAGTGTTTTCAAAAAAGTAGTTTGTTTTTAGTTAATAATCAGTTGTCAAAAAGAAAAACCAACAAAAACCAACTTTAAAATTAGTGATAGCTTCTATTTAATAGGATTTATCTTTTTAATTTTTCTTTTCAGCTTATTATTAAGCATTTCATCATTTTTATATTTTTCTTAATTTTCTTTTATATTAAAGTATTTTTAGTAATTTTTCTAGATTTTTCTTTTTTGATTTAGTATTTATTAGAATTAAAATTAGTTTAATTAATAATTAAGTAATATTAGTATATTAAATAGTTTTCTAAATTTTTAGTTAACAATTTTTTACATTTTTCCTAGGTTTTATAAATCACTAAGTATTTTTAGAAAATAGTTTTCTAATTACTACTGTTTATTTTCTAATTTTCTTAATTAATCTAGTTAAATTTGATAATAATTAATAAACAAATAAATAATTAGTAAAATAGTCTAAAAATAATTTTTATAAGATTTTTTTAATTTTTTAGGATTCCTGAGATGGTTAATTAGTTTGATTAATTTTCTCAGAATTTTCTAAGTCATTTTGCTATTTTTAGTCATTTAAATTAGTTTAATTAGTTTAATTAATATAATTAGTATTAAATTAATATAAATCCCACAAAAAGACAAAAATGGGTATTTTTAGTTTCTAAAATTATTCTAAGTCATTTTAGAATTTTATAAATTAATTTTGCAATTTTCTAGTTTAAATTTGTATTATAAAGCCTTATAGTTAAATAGTTTAAAATAAATAATTAAGTAGTTTTTATTTAAATAATTAATATTAAATAATAAAATCATCAAAAAAATAATTTTTTTAATTAAATTTTCTTTTAATATTAAGTTTGTAAAATTTTCATTTGCACCCCCTGTAGTTGTAAATTGTTTAAAACTCACATTTTCTTGTGTCTGTAATCAATTCTGATTTTTAATTTGTGTACGTGTAATCATATTTACGTTTTTGTAATTGTTAATACCGTTTCAGTTGTTCAAATCCCAATTAATTAGTAGTGTAATCAAATCCAAATCTTTATTGGTTACTGTCCTCAGTGCCACTCATTCCCACAAATGTTTACAAACACCATTTCAATCTCGTCGGGACATAACGACCCGGGGAAACTCTATACTATCCACGGAGCATTGACCTTAGACTGTTTAACTTTGTTGACCAATTTCCTTGGTCAATATTATCTGACTGCTTAGGCCCAATCACTAAGGCATCCTAAATCTATCCTAAGACTATACTAAAGCTATATTAACTAAAAGTAAGACTTACTTGGCTAGGGGGGTTACGTGGATTAGAACTAGGTTTAGGGTTTTCTAGGGCTCGTACGACTTCAAACCACAACACAACTCGACCAAGGCCTAGCTACTCGTTCCTAACAGCTCCTAAGGACTTAGTACTACATAAATGTGAGGTAGAGAGGAGGGGGAAAGGTGTGGAGAAGAAATGAGAAGGGAGGGGGTATTTATAGGTCGCGATAGGCGGTTAAGGGTGGAAATGGTTGTCTAGGTGTCACGGAGGGGGAGGGCTGAGCAAGCAGAGCTAGGAGGTGATGTGGTGAGGCTAGGTGGTGATGAGGACGAGCTAGGGAGTAGCTAGGGGGCTGGTGTAGGCCAGTTGTGGTGGAAATCAGCCGTAAGAGGCGGTTAGGGAAAATGGAGGACAAGTAGCTTACAAGGAGGTGATGCACCTCCTTGCTTGGGTGCTTGGAGGTGCTTGTAAGCTGCTTGGTGGGTTTAAGGGTGGTTTAGGGTGATTAGGGGTGGTTTAGTGGTGGATTAGGGAAAGTTTAGGGTAGATTAGTGGTGATTAATGGTGGATTAGCCAAGTAGGTGATGCACTTACTTGTGTGTGTGCTTAGAGGTGTTAGGGTGTGTGCTTGGGTATGACTAAGGTGTTAGGGTGCTAGGTTGAGGTGTTTAAGGTGCTTATGTTTAGGTTTTACTAAGTTTTAGTTAAGTTTAGACCTAGTTTCTACTTACTATGTGTTTAAGGTTTTACCTAAGGTTTATTGCCTAAATTAAGTTCCTATGTGTATCTAGTGACTAATCCTAAGACCTAAAGGGTTTATACTAAGTGTGGGTGACCTATGGGGAAGTTTTGGGAAGGTTTGGCCTAGTTTTGTAACCTAAATGACCTAAGTGGGTTTAGTGGGATACTAGGGTTTATCCTATGGTTTTGTGCCTAAGTTAGTGTCCTAAGGGTATCTAATAACTATTCCTAAGTTCCTAAAGGCTTATACTAAGGGGTAGTGACCTATGGGGAAGTTTCGGGTGGGTTTAGACCTAATTCTAGTTATCTATGACCTAGTTATGGTTTAGGGCTTAGGGGGTTTATATCTAAGTTCTAAGGGTTCTATTCTATATCCTAATAGTCCTAATATGTCCTAATATTCCTAAAGATACTATTACTTAAGCCTTGAAGACATTCTTACTAGTTTAAATAAGCATATAGGTTCAGATAAGCACATAATCCTACTTAAGTTTTAGTTTAGGGTTTATTAGGGTTTTGTGTTATGTTTAGTGTTTTAGATTGGTGTATTACTTATTATGGTGTTGTTATGAGTTTATGCTTGACATACCTGGGGTTTATAGGATGTGAGTGTTGAGTTATTTGGCTTGTGTAGATACGTGAGCAGGTCTAGTGAGTCATACAAGTAATAATGTATATAAAAAGCAAAAATTTACCTGTGAAATACCTACTATAGGTATTTGTAATGGGAATGATAGTAATGAGTGTTTGTGGGTTGTTATACAAACTAACCTGTGTAAGGTTAAATGTTGAAAAGAATCAAGTAACCTAAAAGAGGTAATAGTAAAGATGTGGAAATGGGATAAGGATTTATTTGGTATCTTTTTAATGGGTCATTTAAGCCCAAAATCGTATTAATATGATCAAATATTTTCTCAAATCGTTTCTTTTTGCATTAGGTACCTGGGACATAAAATCTGGAAATCAACACTTTTAGGGCGTATTTGGATGAAAAAGTGAAGAAAACAATGAAGACGCGAAATTCTGTCAGATATGGGAGTCAGACGGCGTCACACGCTACAAAGTGATGCCGTCACTTGTTGCTAAAGATGGATTTTTGGCTCAAGATTAACAAGAGACACCTAAGATGAATTCTGAAGACCTACAACCTGACGGCGTCAGGTGTTAATTGAAGATGAGAGTCACGTGTTAAGCTAACAAGGGATGGCCCAGACACTTACTAAAGGACGGCGTCAGACATGAGGTGACGACGTTAGAGGATACAAGGTGACGCCGTCATAACGGTGACTTGCACAAGACGAAACCCTAATCACGGCGAGCTGACGGCGTCAGAACCTATAAGCTGACGCCGTCAGAGTTATAATTCTATATATACTAATTTGTATGTTTTTCATAATTTGTGTAACATCTTGGAGTAGGGTTTTGTGGATGATTTTCTCAGCTTTTATAAGGGTTCTACAGCCCCCAAAACACGTGTTTTATTGAAGATAAGTTATCCGTTTAATCATTCAGCATGTTTATGTGTTGTTTGATTATTTGTTTATCTTCTCTTCTCTTTAACATGCTAGCTTAGAGTTATTTATTGCGTAGATCTAATGAAACCTAGTTGTTGATAATTGATTTGTTGTCTCTTTTTTAACTGATTGCCTTGCGTTAGGCTAAGAAAACTGGCTGACTTCTTTTATGTAACTAGCTTGAACGTCTTAGAAAACGCAACCATAGAGTGCATTATTAGTTTTTCTCGTTGTATTTATTACATGAATTGCGGCTTGTAGATCCTAGAAAACTTAATAGACTTTAAGGGTTTTAGGGGAGACTAAGATTCATAGAGTTGGGGACTTCGGCACTTCCCCATGACCAATATTAAGGAATACATCGCTTCAATTAAAATAAGGACATGACAATTCAGCAAATCAGTAGGAGATAACTAAGGAGTAATTTAATCTAAGTGAACACGCTTTTCTCTATCATAAGAAGTCACCAAATTTACTTTTCTCGTTATTAGTTTAATTTTTAGTTTTATAATTAATTTTGAGTTAGTTGACTAGCAACTAATTCCGCCCACTTTTTCAAAACCCGAGATTTTAACTACTTTCATAAAAATATAAAAATACAAAAAGAATCATCCCTCACCTTTAGACCTATCTCGCCATACATCTTGACCTAACGACACTATTACCCTAGAGAACAAACTTTCCTCCGAGTCTTACATATACTACACTACAACGATTAGGTACATTGCCTAAAGGATTGTAAAGCTTCCTTATGCAGGTTCGTAAATCTCGCATCAAGTTTTTGTCGCCGCTGCCAGGGAATAGTTAATAGTTTAGGTTCAATTTCTATCTCTTTTAGGTCTACTCACTAGACTCCTATCAAGCGAGATTTTTATTTTCTTTTTATTAGCTTTCTTTAGTCTATCTTTTCTTCGTTCCCTTTGTTCGTAATCTATATCTTTCGCCATCATGGTGGATGATAATATCTTCGAAAACCAACACCAAGCCCCACCAAATAACCAAGCCCTACTAATTAACCAAGAGCCACCAAATAACCAAGAGCCACCCGAACAACATCGTGCACGTACTCTTGGTGAGTAATTCAAACCAAGCCATCAAGGCTATCAAAACACCATCGAGCTCCCCCAAAGAGCCAATGTGTCTCCCTTGCGATCCGACACCATCCGGTTGGTGCAAAGCGGATGTGCATTCCATGGACTTCATTCTGAAGATCCAAATCAACATCTCAAGGATTTTCTTAAGATCGTAGATGCCATAGACATTGATGTTGCCACTCAAGAGACAACGCGATTGCGTCTCTTCCAATTCTCTCTACGTGACCAAGCTAGTCATTGGCTTGAGCGTTTACCCGCGAGATCTATCACATCTTGGGATGATCTTACTTTTTGTTTTATCGCTTAATTTTTCCCACCAAGGAGTACTACCAAGCTAAGGAATGACATTTTGATGTTCCAACAACGTCAAGGTGAAACTCTTCATGAAGAGTGGACTTGTTTTAAGGACTTACTCCAAAACAATCCCTCATCATGACATTGATCGTTGGCTTCAAGTCAAAATTTTATATGATCATGACACTCAATCCACAAGGAAAACCATTGACCAAGCGGCCGGTGGTAAGCTACGTGGCAAGAATGTAGAATAATCATGGGGGATAATAGAAGATCTTGCTCTCTATGACAACGAATGTTGGAATGACCCTTGCGAGATGAGCCAAATGGTCAAGGCAATATCCTTAATAACTCAAGCATTTCCGACCGTAGGATCATAGAACTTGAAGACCAAGCCAAGTTTTTCATGAAATCGTACGAAGCTCCTAAACCATCAATTCAAGTGAACAAAATCACTTCTTCGTGTGAATTATGTAGTAGTCCTCATGACACTCGTGGTTGCATGGAACTCCCCGAACAAGCTTTTGCAAATTATGCATTCTCGTGTACCGGCGGAGCGGGAGACAAGTGGTTCACTAAAAACCCTGGACCTAGAAGTTTTAATGAGGCCTATGAAGCGGTAAGACAAACCAAACTTTAATTGCAGTCGTACTCAAACCATCTCAACTAGTGACTCCCCGCCACTCACTTGGTCTCAACGTTATGATTCATCCAACAAAAACTCCTACTGTCCACCTCCCCATCAATGTGACTTAGAAGGAATGATACACAATTTTGTGTCATCTCAAGAAGCTCAATTGTCTAAACTTGAAACTCAATTTAGACAACAACAAGTAGAGATAAATAATAAAATTGGCAACCTCTTGAAGACTATCAACAATCAAGTTGTCAGTGCTTCAACTAATTGTATCACCGAAAATAAAGAGGCTAGCATTACCCCACCCACTTCGGCCATTAGCGAAACACCCCACCTCGTGAAGATTAAGGATCCTAGCAAACTTTTCTCATCATCATCAAAACATGTTCACTTTGCTAACGTCATCACTTTACTACCACCAAATAAGATTAGTGAGAAAGAAGATCAAGAAGTTATGATGGAAGGAAGTAGTGATCGCAATAAAGAGACCAAAGATGATGAAAGTAAGAAGGAGGGAGAAGTAGGTGATAAATACTTTAATAGGTTCCCCACAAAATATGAACTTGCATACCATAAGAATCTATTAGATGATCCTAATCCACCATATTACATGAATCTACCGATCTTCCAAGTGGGTGACCCATCTAACATAAATATATCATGTAATATCGAGCATGTACATGTGTGAAAAACTTACATTGACCTTAAGTCCCCCATGAATATTATGACTAGAATTCATTACAATTGGATTATGAAAAAGCAATTGGCACCTAAGAGAGACCCCGATAAGGAAAAGATAAGTAATTTTGTGGGGCGAGTTAAGGGAATGCATGTTTTTGTTGGAAATATGTTACGGATTTTGTTATTGTAGAGGATATCAGTCCAACGGTTGATTATTGTTTGACTCACGCAGTGTTAGGTAGGCAATTTGTGAAAACTTTTGTTGAACTTAGTAGCTAGGTAGATTTTGAGTTTTAGTTGGTGTTTTAAAGTTGAGTACTTGAGTAGATGATTAACACATTACTCACTTCAGTATATTGATTTCTATAACATTTTGTAGTATTAATGAACTTTTTAATCTATACATAAAGTTTGCATACTAACGGGATCTATTTGTGGCCACCGAAATCTACAGGACGGCCCGTCAGAATATATAACTACTTTTTCTTTGTTTGCTTTTTCATCAAAATGAAACTAATCCAAGCCCATATACACATAAAAAAGAATTGTATACACAAATTGATACTCTTATACTGTTATACACCATCGTCGTAGGGTGCGGATACATTTAGTATGTTCTAACTCTCATAATGCACTGAGGTAATTGATCTCAGAAAATTGTGTGTACAACAAAATTTTACTCCGTATAATACAATCAACGGGTCACCTTTTCATTTAGCTATAGTAAAGTCCCTAAACTGAAAGAAATAAAAATAAAAATGTATAATAGCAATCAACTAGTAGTTAGTAAAAACTAAAAACTATGATTCACGTGAATAGGCAAGACAAACTTTGGGAAAAGGTCAGGTCAATGACTTTGTAGTTTAGACATTCAAAAGTGAGATACTTTGCTTCCCTCCAAAACACAATTTAAATTCAATCAAAACATACAAAAACTTAATTTGCTATGCACCATGCATGTGACACTTTGCTTGCCTTCATCCATTCTCCAAAAACACCTTCAGTGACTTCCCTGTTAGGGTTTCTTCAATATACAAAACCCCATGTCTGTCTTAGTTTGTAATCATTCAGTTTTGTGTGGATAGCTTTTTGGAGTGCTAAGAATGGCGAATATGATCAATCAAAGAAGGTAGTTGATCTATGATCGTGGTTGTAATTTGATATGATCTTCATTTATAGTTTTTATTACAGTTTAACTAAAAAACCAATGTTCTTTGTTTAGGGTATCATTATCGGAGCATGGACAGCACGACAACAAAGAGTCCTTCAAAGGTTTGATTTTTGACCAATATTCTGGCCTGTTTTCATCTTGCTTTACCATGAAACCTAGTTAGGTACCAAAGTTAAAAAAAAATAAAAATAAAAATCTAGCAAGATAATACTAGAATTTGAGGTTGAAAAAGGTAAAGGAACAAAATACAACCCTTGTGATAGATGTTGGCTTTTATTTGCAGATAAGTGGTTTCATGAGGGTAATAGTCAAGATTATGATTCCATCAACAGTGAATATGTGGCCGCTATAGCAGCAGCCACATTTGTTGTACATTCCTTAGAAGAAAAATCGAGTTCTCACCATCAAAGAAGAGAAAAAACTAGAGAAGAAGGTAATGGCCATGCGTTACAAAATATGTTTTCGGTTATAATTTTTACAGTTGTAAGATCAGAACCGTAGTAGCCTCTCACATATCTGATTTGAGTATCAGCATGGAGAAATAATGATACTGTTAGGTTATAGAAAACATATGCTTCGCTTTCAAGATCAAAATAGAAACGATACCCCTAATCATAAAACAAATATTAACCGTCGAATTTTGACAATAATAGATTTCACAATTCACAAACACAATTTAGAATACATAAGACATCTGTAGCAACTTCCACACACACACACACACATACAAAAAGACAGTAACATGTTTAATTACTGATTAATTTTGTGTCAAACATAAATCAAAATGTTGATCAAACTAGATATACACACTTTGAGATGTCGCCATCGAACAGAAATCACAGACATGCTTAGATTAATTAGTACATAAAATACACATGTAATATGATTTTTGACTGATGCTGAAATCACAACGTTGTTTTGGTACAAAATACATATTTTGTGGATTTATTCAATATTAAATATAATGCATAACCATGTTTAGTAATTAAACAACGTGTAATCTTCAAGCTGAAATCCATGGAAAAATTAGATCACGTACTGAGAACACAAAATTTTAATATATTCCAATCGAGGCCTAACTAGTGATACTGGTTTAATTTTATTACTTGAAGATTCCGTGAGAACCAGAACAACTCAGATTGATAGAGCTCTATCGCTTGCAAGACCAAGTAGGCCTAGAGATCTGTATGTTAATAGGAATTTAAGCATACGTGGAAGTGGAAACACCAACGTTGATACTTGGGAGAGAAACGAATTGCTAAAGATTCAAAAACGGTATAATATCAGTTATTCTAAGCAAGTTTGCTTGAATCTTTACCTTCAGTTATTTATTTATTTATTTATTTATTTTTTACTTTTTTGAAAAAATTCTAGATACGAGAAGAATAACCTTACAATTCTTGAATGGGAGAATGAGAAGAAAACAAGAGCTAAACGTCGAATGGAAGAGAAAAAGGTTTGATTGTATTCGTTTGTTACTTACTTTTGCCGACTTTCTTTAATAATTAGTTAAGGAAACACAAGTCTTGAAGACTCGTGTTATTATATGAAAATCAATATAAGTATTAAGTTTCTGTGATTTGAAACAGAAAGTATTGGATCAGAGACGATCAATCAGTTGGCAACATTACCAGAACAAGTTGGCGAGGATCGATCATGTAGCTGGAGGAGCTCAATCCCAAGCAGAAGGGAAGAAAAAGAAAGATGAGAAGAAGATAAAACAAAGAGCAAACGAGATGAGATCACTTGGAGTTTCATCTCCAAAGTATTGCTTCTTATGCTGATTTAATCTATGAATCTATAGAAGATTTATTTGGTTTCAAAGAATTCTGTTAATTAACAAATTTGACAACTGTGTAAGTTGGAAGGCCTTAAGTCAATAATGAAAGATGAAAACTTTACATTGCAAGAAGCCGCGAATTCACGAAATATATTGCACTTAGAAAATATCCAATATGTTATACCTTTTTAGTGCAAGTAGAGTAGATTAATTGTAAATTAAGATAGCTTAATCGTAAATTACTCAGTTCTGAATCTAAGATTCTAAAAGTTGTACTCTAGGCAAGGTGGAGACACCATAAGCCGAGGCCATATATGGTAGACATCTGCTCCTTAGCACAAAAAGAAATTGCTGGTGTAAATTTTTTTAAACATCAAATTTCATCGACAAGAATTATTTTTTGGCCCCGTATAGTACCTAACTCTAGGATGTCCATTGGTACAATTTTAGATATTTCATAACCTGAACTAAAAACAAAATTAGAAAGCTCGGTTTCAAATTCAAGTTTTGGTCTTCTCATGTCCAAACCAAATATTGAACACGCCTAGTACGCCATCTACATGTATGATTATAGAGCACGTAACTGTTGAAGCAATTAAACACAGCAGGTCCATGCCTATCTATAGCCGTCCAATTTGCTCAACAAAATTTGTAATTTAATGGAACAGTGCCAACCAATGATGTTTACTGCTGTCAAATCTTGTCCAATGTGTACAAACCTTGTTCAAGACTTTGGTGTCACCCTGGACCTTAGCATTCATTGTCCCTATATATTGATCATATCTCATCCATGCATATTTTTAGCGTAAGTGTTAATATGCCGACAAACAAAAACTTAACTGTAAATCGAGAACCTTCGCTGTGTTTAACGATGTGACAAGTTTCTAATTAGTGGTTGGGGTTCAAGGTAAATTCACTAGCAACACCTTTGTATGCATTTGTCGGTTCTTAGAGGATGAAAACTTCTTTTTTTCAAAATGATTGTCCATTGTTTAATAACATGATTTAAGAAGTAATAAATAGATTTATTTAGTGCAAAATTTGTTAAGAGTTTTCTATAACTCAACATTAAACCTGTGGTATTAAAACCCAAGGCTTTTGGTCTGTGATATGTGAGTGACTCACCAACTAAGAGTTTTTGGTTCAAGTCTGGATAGGAACATTTATGAGATATGTGGTATAGAAGTGTGAAAAAATAGCCTTTCTAAGGAGAGAAGAAGAAGGAAAAAAAACCAAAAAAAAAAAAAAAAAAAAAAAAAAACTATGCTATTAAGATTTTATTACAAATTTGATTGACTTGTGTATACATATATGGGGCAAATACCATATTAAATCACTATGATTGTCAAGAAAGTCACTTTTGGGTATCGAACAAATTTTTTTCCTCATTTGGGTACTAAACTTTCATTTTTTGGCCTCTTTGAGGCACTTTGTGACATTTTTGCCCCTGGATTTTTAATAATTCAAGGGGCAAAAACATCACAAAGTGCCTCAAAGAGGCCAAAAAAATGAAAGTTTACTACCCAAATGAGGAAAAAAATTTGTTCGATACCCAAAAATGTATTTTAAGACAAGTATGATGTTTTTTTATGGTATTACCCCTACATATATGAAATGCCATTGTCTCCTCTCACACTAGTATATTAAATGAAGTGTGCACATTGACATAACTACACAAGATCCATCTCTATTTGAAGTAAATACCTATATTCATGATTAAGCTCTATATCAGTTCAAACAAACATATATGTTTTCAGACCTATCTATTGTAGGGATCAACTGGAAATTTTGGAGGAATAACTTGATGCAACAAAGTAAATAATACCCTGTTTGGACCATTTGTTGTTTCCACAAGGGGGTACAGAGTGGGTTGGTTTTGGACCATCAAATCCAAATTATCTATCATGAATGATATACCAAAAATTTAATATGAAGCCTATGTGACTAGATAATAATGTTAAATGAAGTCTAGCATTTCTTGCCTGAAGTACACTCTGTGAAGTATTACTATTGTCCCGACTTAATAAAGATATGCACTGTTTATTTGCAAGTTTTGAGTTTAACAAGGTTTAGATTTGCCTAGGCGTTGGGCGGTATTAAATTATGTTAGTTATATAAATTTAAGTATCAAAAATCGGTTTCGGTGCAAGTCAAAAGTACAAGTGAAAATTTGAACTTAAGAGAAATACTGTATCCACAAAATGTGGTGTCAATGTATGATTGACTTAATTAGATAGAAGAGTGATAAACACCAATTAAACTATGACACCTCGTTTTGTGGATATTTTTTGTGGGTGTAGAATACCTCTAACTGATATAATGAGAATGCGATTTTATTCATTAAGTCATGATCTTGTTTAAACTCAATGGGCAAGAAATTGCATATTCAATATTTAATCTCAATAGCAACAATGATGTCGTATGTTTTCTCAAACAGCCAACCTCAAGTACACACTCAAGATAATGTAGCTAGACAACAAAAAATTGTTTCTAATCATTTACTTAATCTTTAAAATGAATATCAGTTGATAAAATATTAGATAAGTCAATCAAGAAAAGTTTTGAACTTGATTTTGCTGTTATATGGACAAAAAACATGAATTGGCTATTCAAACTCTCATAAAGGTATAGTCTCATAGTTTGTATCACTTTCTTTTTTCCAGAACAATTGTTGTTATTTCTTGTTAAACATATTTTAACTATATATTTTTTTTTATCTAAGGAATAAACAAAGATTTGTCAATGCAACTGCAAGTAGCTTACTTTAATCAACCAAGTTTGCCTTGGATACACGGTTACATTGATAGGCTCTTAAAGATGTGGGCTCAGGCCAAAACGTGAATGGTCCATTATTTAACTATAAGCAACCAATGACCCATCTAGATCTTTCTCATTCTCTCCTCATAAACATGTTTGTATTTTGTGCTTGAAAACCTGTATATGTAAACTTCATTTTCACATTCTTTTAAAGGGTCAAAGTACACGCATTAGACTAACAATTAGTCTTTAGTTCAAATGCTTAGTCTTTAATCAATTCCATACTAAGCTCTCAAGTTTGTTGGAGTTTTATCCAACAATTAGTTTTAGAGCCTTGTACGAGAAGAAGAAATCACACAACGATGGGAGAGCCAAAACAAGAGAAAATAATAAACCATGTTTGGTTCGTCAGTTTCAGCACAGCTGAGGTAGAATTGACAGTATAGGTTCGTTAACCGTTGGATTTCTACGAAATTAGAACCGTAGGTTTACGACACATAGATATAGGTGATCATCAGAGGGATCTTGCATCGAAGCATCCAGTATGGAGATACAACATGTCGAAGTTGGCTAGACAGATCTGGTTTTCGTGTTGTTTTTTATTATTTTTTTGGCTATGGTTGTGTTGACATAAGGTGTCTGAAGCTTAGGTTGATCAAAGGGAAACTTGAGGCGAAGGTTTCAGTTTTCTCAAGGGTTTCTTGAGGTGCAAGAAAGTCAATTCCAAGGGTTTACTTGGAGATCAAGATTTCGGTTACAACGTTTTTTTGACAAAAGGGTAGGTTTCAAAAGGTTAATGATTTAGAGGTCATTGGTGAATATCAATCTTGAAGGTTAAGAAGCTCAAGAATTTGTTGGTTTTTGGGACTTGATAAATTGGATTTTGAAGGTTTTCGCGGGTTTCTTGAAGTTCATGTCTTGGTGATAACTTGGACGACAAGCAAGGTTTAGTTGCTTCTTAAAGATTCAATAACAATGATTGCTTGGAGTATAAGTTTTGTAGGTTTGAGGTGAAAAGATCGAATCTGTAGAGGTTTTTCTGAAGGCAAGTAGATCAAGATTTCAAATAAATGGGTTTAGCACATAACGTCTGAGGCTCGTTGAAAAAGTTGAGTCTTTAGGTTTTCTAAAGGGTTAAGTTAAGTTGACAAGGTTAAATCAAGCTCTGAAGAAGAATGGGTAGTACGAGTACTAGGTTTAACATCAAAAAGCTTGATGGATTTGGTGTACAAATGCATGGAGGTCCTATACAATTTGGGTTTGTAACACTCCAAAATTTGGAGTTCTAGTTTCGGATATTTTAATAGTATTATGTGGCTTTAGAATGTTAGAAGACTTGTTATTTAACAGGAAAGGACCTAAAATGTAACATAAGTTAACTGATAAGGACCTTTAATGTAATGGAATCAAATAGGGTATTTGGGTTAACACCCACATTTTTGTATAACAATACTTCCGCGAGTCTTTAAAAGTTAAACTTGTTTATGGATATCATATTTATGATAAATGAAAAGTGTTTTCCGGTTTAAAGGTTTATCGGCAACTAGAAAGCCAGTTTTGAAAAGCGCAGGTTTACAGACTTCGAGACTCCGTCGGTGTAGAGACCTTTTAGTCTATACGGCATAGAGACATGTTTGTCTCTAGCAAGTAGAAGCTGCGATAACAACAATCTTAGACGTTTCAGGGTTCAAGCAACTTGGTTGTGGTGTTAAACAAGAGTTTACAGAGTACATGTTCAAAAGTGTGTTTGGTTTGAAATGAAACTGCAGGGAGCTCAGGAAAATTGTGAAGCTCATATTCAGGATAGTAACTATGATGCTGCAATGGGCTCAAAGATAGTTGAAGGTTAAACAACTTAAAGAAAAGACAAACACAGCCTGCTTGATAAAGAGGCATGTACAACTTGATGCAAAGGTGGGGCAAACATTATGGAAACCAGAGTACCTGGTCAAAAGGGTGCAGATAGTAGTGTTGCTGAAAGGAATAATGTGAAGGAGATCTAAGGAAGCTAACTTGGATATTTACTAAGGTACAATGCATGGTTAAGAAGGTGGTCTCCAACATTTGATGAAGATATTGAGTATCACTGCCAAGGTTCTAAATAGCGCGCCATAGCGCGAGGCGTGACCTCCATGTTACGAAACAGGCCAAGGCGTCTTCTTAAGGCGTAGCGTGTTATGAAGCGCGAAAAAGCGTGGTAAGGCGTGCTATAGTGTGAAGCGTGGCGCTTTATTTTGAAGCTTTTGTAGGATTTAGTGATTTACTATTATTGGGCTAGAAGGAACTTGGGTTTGGGCTAACTTTATAAATCAAATGATAAAAGATAATATAACAAGTGAATGTGAATATGTGAATATGATGTTTTATACCGTAGTTTTTAGGTTTTTACATTTTATCTTTTAGCAGTTCACTCTCACGAAGTAGGTTTTATTTAAAGAAATGACGAAAAATGCAATAATAGTTTAGCTTTTTGAGTTTATTTCTTATGTATAACGCGTTTTGTAAACTTGATGTATATATATATATATATATATATATATATATATATATATATATATATATATATATATATATATATATGTGTGTGTGTGGAAAACTAGAAGGGGGGGTTGAATAGTTTTCCCTTCTTTTTCGTTTTATAAAAACTTTGTTTCAAAATGTTGATTAGAATTTATTCAATTGTTTGTTTGAAAAACCTTCAATTAGATTTTAGTATAAAAGCAACATATAATCAATATGATCAATTATATATGTGAACTTTTAGATTAGTTTTCAAAACTTAGTTTTATGAATGAAGCATAGATCAAACTTTATGTGTATAAGTTTTCCTTTTAAAATCTTAAAACGTTTTGTATCAAATTATCGATTAAGTTAAGCTCAACATGAGAAGTGTTAAATATATATATTAGTCCATTTGACCATAACATACAATAATATGTCCTATCACACTATTAACTTCTATGTACAACACATTCAATCATCACAACAATATAAGCAACAATTAAGACATATAGGCAAGCATAGATATAAAGCGATAAATGCAAGAATGAATGAAAAGAGATGAGAGAAAGAACATGCAAACCGAACACGATGATTTATAGTGGTTCGGCTACAAGGACACCTTCCTTGTTCCTACTCCACTCCCCGAGTCACCTACTCGAGAGTTTTCTTCACTACTCAACAAGCTCCCTTTTGGCGGAGAAAACCTTACACACCAATTTACACACCACAATAACTTCACACCTTAATCACAACAACTACACACCAATTCACTACTTAATCACACCACTTCTTCACACCTATCTTTTACACACCAATATTCTACACACCAATCATCTACACACCAATCTTCTATACTCTTCACACCTATCTTCTTCACTCCTAACTTCTTCACAACTTAATACTTCCTAACTCTTTCTTCACACCAAGAGTATATTCACACCTTCAAGGCACTAATGTCTTGACACCTTCAAGCCATTAATGTCTTCACAACTTCAATGCACTAATGTCTTGACACCTTCAAGGCACTAATGTCTTCACAACTTCAATGCATTAATGTCTTGACACCTTCAAGCCACTAATGTCTTCACAACTTCAATGCATTAATGTCTTGATACCTTCAAGCCACTAATGTCTTCACAACTTCACATAAGCACTAACTAGATCCTAATACATCTTTGGGTTTATGATAGGGAGGATACTTCTCTTGCACTTTAAGTGATGAAAGATTGGATCACTTGAAACAAAGATTAATAATCTTATGATCAAAGGGTTTTAGAAGGATGTTTAGAGAGAATTGGATCTGAAAATCTTTGTGCAAAAGGTTGGAAAAATTCCAGGTTTGAGGTGGTATTTATAGGGAAAAATTTCTGACAAAATCTGACAGGGGAGCGTGGCCGGTCCCCTTAATTGTGTGCCGGTCCCCTTAAAAATTAAGGGGGCCGCCCTACTGAAACGGCCAGATTTTCTGTCTTTTAGTGGGGAAAGTTTATTTGGTGAAAAACTAACTAATTTTGGTTAAAAGTTTGAAATCATATATTTAGTATGATTAAAACATTTTTCTTTATTACCAAAAGTGTTTTTCAAAAATATATAATATGTTTATATAATTAAATAAACTTTGTATTAGTTAATTAAATACCCCTTTGATCATGAAATGTATTAAACACTTGTTTATCCATACCTTAAGTGATTGTTGAAGCATACTTGAGACGTTGAGATGTCGAGGCTTGTTGACGTAAGAATGCATAGATGAATTGTGATCACAAGTAACTTAAGCACTTTACGTTATATGTTGTAACTTACATTTTTGTCATCATCAAAACATGAAGAGGATGTTTAGATTAAATATCGTAATATTCATGCCAACAATCTCCCCCTTTTTGATGATGACAAACTATGTAAACTATAACTTATAGTAAAATGTATAAGTTACTTGTTTACACTTCTTCTCCCCCTTTTGTCGAAGCAAAAAGGTGGACTCTAAATGAGACTTCTACAATGCTTGAACTCTTGAGATAGAATATAAAAGGCGAGCTTGCATCATCGTAAGTGAAGCCTTGATCCTATCAACCTCAATGCTCCCCCTTGGTGTATGCTCCCCCTTGGTGTATGCTCAAAACTTGTTTTGGCTACCAAAGAATCGAGCGGTGAAGTAATCCTTCAAAACAAAGTTAGTAGACAAGTGCACATGTATATAATGATGATAATGGATATATGCATGAAACTAATAGGGGAACAATATATGGACATATTAGGTATATGCACTAAAAGTATGACACATGCAATTATTGTTTTTAAAACAAAACCTAAATCCAAAAGAAAATTTAGAATCTAATGCAAAGATTAGAACCTAGGAAAATGTAGGATTGGTGGGATCAAGGATGGATAAACTTTGATGGAAGGTTTAGGATAGAATAGGTTTGTGAATTTTGGGAAGTGTAGGATGAAATGGGCTAAAAAATAGAAAAGGGAAACAACACATTCGACCATCAGATGGCCGGTCCCCTTAATAATTAAGGGGGCCGCCTTATGATTTAAGGGGGCCGCCCATCCGGTGATTCCCAGATTGCCAGAAAAGGGTTTTTGGTAGTGCATTGCAGAAAGGTTGTGTTTTTGGTTTCAAACAAGTCCAACTCTTTGAGGCAATTAAACATAGACTAATTATGTAGGCAATTATGTAGCTAAAGCATGTTAACCAAAGAGATTAAGTAATCAAGCAATTTCATCTAGCATGCAAACATACTCATCTAGCAAGCAAAATATAAGTGCTAGGAAACAATAAGCAACATCAAGTATTTCATAACTACATAACTAGGAGAATTAATCCTAATGCGTATTATGATAGAATGGGTTTCTAGACTTGTTACAAACGAAGTCTTAATAGATAAACCATGGCCCTCTTGATTTGATTTAGTTCACTTATAAGTGTCATTTATATAAATATAGATGACAAATATGAGATCACCATGCATGATTTAAAGAGACGTTTTTAGCATTATTCAACAATGTTTGAAAGTAGGTTTTCATGTAGATATGAGAGTTAATTGAATAAAATAGATTCGGTTTTACTTCAAAATGTGTTAATGAAAGGTAAATAAAATTTTCTCAATCTTTGGTTTTGATCAAAACAAAATTGTGGATATTTATTGTGAAAACATCTTATTTAAAAGTGGGATAGTTATTTGAAAAACTATTTTCCAAAATGTGAGGTTTTTGCATATTTTTAAAGATATTAGATTTTTGACAACAAATATCATTAATCATATATTTTAAAAGATGTTTGTTATAGATCTCATGCTCAAGAGGATTGGTTAAGCCTACTATTATCTCATGCTATCGTTTCTACAAATCCTATGATCCAATTGTGGAAAACTAGAAGGGGAATGAGGAGGGATGAGCGTGAATGTAAAGGGAAGGTGATGACAAAGGGTTGACAATTATGGTTTGGATTAATATATCGTTCGACAAGGGTGGATGATAGGGAATCATGGGATTTTTAGGTGTTTTGTTGGTTGACGACCGAAGGTGGATATGTGAAATGAGGTGGTGATGAGTCGACAACACTTGATCATGAGTCGACAACACTTGAAGCTTGGATTTCTTCATTGTGTTCTTCACTTGCTAGTAAGTGGAAATGACGCATTTCGTAATGAAATTCACTTGGATGAGGTGGTGATAACTTTTGGTGGTGGAGATAATTGTGAGTTGATATATTCTTTGATGGATGGAGTGGTGGATTTGAAGTGGGGTTTGTTGGTTGAGGGTTTTGATGTTGTTCAAGTGATGGGGTTTGTTGAGATCTAGTAAGAAGATACTCAATCCAGGTAAAGTGCTCATTCAAAGCAATGGTATGTTGTTGAAGGAAGATGCATCAAGGGCAATTGTTAACATGCTTCTCAATTTGGTTAATGTTATGTGGTGATGATGGTGAGCTTGATTGAGGTGGATCCAAATTGCGTTGAGCAAGATGTAATGCTAAAGGAGCACTAAGCTCATGAGTCTCTTTTAGCTCCTCAACGAACTTCAAGTGTTCGGAGAAAGGTGATGGTGGTGGAGCAAGATAATTGTCTTGGGTGAAGGTTTGCACATGCAACATGGGAGTGGCATGTGAGGTTGTAGGAAGTGGTGGTGGTACTCTAGGTGGTGTGAGGTAGAAGGATATATGTGAGTGAGTGTCATTTCCCTTCCCATTAAATTCATGCTCATCCGGATATATTATGAGACTAATATGACCTATCGGAAAACGACACTAAGGTTCATATGAAATAAGGGTGTAGGATCTAAAAGAAATAAAAATATACCTAGATGAATGATACATATAGAGTAAATCATGTAAAGGCATACAATCAAATCACATAGGAGCAAATAAACATCTAGAAATAACATATATGCGATATGCCATAAATCTAGGAATGAAATCATCTAATGAGAAGCAAAGTTCATAAAAGTAAGCTTAGCGTTAGGTACATTTAGGAAGAGCGATTTAATCAAGTTGGAGAATGAGTATGAGACTATTACTAGTGGTGCTCAATTCAGGCTAAACACGACCATTTTTACGGGTTACACACACCCAACTTCTCACATAGAAGCAATCCAACCGTTAGGTTAAATTGAGTTTCTAGTCAATAGATTCTCCAGTAGTCATTCTCTTTTTAGAAGAAATTGAGTTCCTAAATTCACCTATCGAAGAGTACCAAATATGAAGTTTGCTTGATTCACTAATACTTGGCATAATGTGACTCAAACACCATGTTTTTATGAAGGTAAGTCTACATGATATATTTTACTCACTATCCCAATAGAGATGTGTTAAATGTTAAGATAAGAGTAAATGCAAAGTTTTAATCTTTTGTTCATGATTAACCGGTTATTTGGTTTTGATGACATATTACTTGATTTAATAAATGTGCTTTGATTTATGAATGCTCCTTAGCATATCTTGAAAAATGAATCTCATTAAGATTATTTATCTTAAACGAGATTGTGATTCACAAATGATATCAAAACTAGACATTTATATATTCTAAAGCAAATATTATTTTCTATGATTTTTGCCAATGTTATATATCATAATTTAACTAGTATTTGAAACAAAATGAAGTTTACTTGTTTATGCATTGTGACAAGTTGTTTTTCAATTCTAATAACTTAAATTATTTCAAAAAGAAAAGTGTAGTGCATTATCTTGTAACACAACCATTCATGCTACAAAGAAAATGAAATACATATAATATATAGTGTGTATTGTTCTTAAATATGTATTTTATCTTGTGGTGATAATTTTAAGTAGTGTGAGCAAAGTTTACATATGTTGTTAGTTTGCTCATGTTTGGTTTTTCGGATATGACACATTTATCCATTGCATTGCAATGTAAATTGCTTGAATATTTCGGACGAAACATCCAAGTCGTCAATCCTACTTCATTGTATATTTTATAAATGTGTTTAAAATGTTATTCTAATATTTGGAACACAATTATTGGACAAGTAGATTCAATATGACATTATCAACACAAGTGTGAGTTATGATCCAATGCATACTCTTTTCATCTACAAAGGATGTAAATATTTTCATATCAATCTAGTGTGATTGAGTATGTAGATTCAATACTATATCATTTGATGTAATCTTGAAACTTAAATAAATAACAATCCAATTTCTTGTCCATACTCAAAAAACATGTCAATTAGATTTGATGAATATATCAACCATAATTTGAATAATGAATTGATATAATATCAAGATCTTTCTTGACCCTCACAAACACTCATTTAAGATAAATAAGCATTTTGATAGTGTGTTCCATTAATCCTGAGATTATTTATGAGTGCGGTTGGTGAATGATTGAAATTTGACTTATTACTTCATGATTGTTATAAGTTTTGTTTATGTGAAAGACTCTTCATTGTTACTTATAATGAACACACTTAGATTTTGAAAATACTTTTTCTTTTATATTACTACTAATGTTTTACAAAGATTCAATTTGTCATATTAAACAACTTAAGGTAAAACAAGGTAATTTGTTGAAAATGTTTAAGTGTGTTGTTAAGAATAGATTAAATTGATTGAAATATTTAGGTGATTAGATTTAACTCATTTACAAGATGTTTGAGTAACATTAAGCCATCTATTCCTATATGCAATGCAAGCATAATAATGCAATCCTAACGCAAGAAATCTAGCATAAGATCAAGTTAAGTATAAGCTAGATAACTAACTATAAACTAATAGAGTACAAGGCACATATGCTAAGATATTCAAATAGCTAAATTACAAATAGCAATGATTAGCAAAGTAAAATCACAAATGAGTTCACATAGAACATAAAACACTTGTCGTCGTTTTGTGTTTTATATATACCAATGTTTACTTAGCTCGATTTTATTTGAAAATAAAAAAAAATTTCCTATCCATTTTAAAATTTAATAAAGATCAATATTTTGAAAACATAAATACTTAATTTTTCAAAGATATATCGACTAGGAATGCCCGACTCGAAGGAAAAGTTGAAATACAAGTTTTATGTTAAAACAAGACTCAAATTTTTGATCTTCGTGTAGTATTTTAACTTTCTGACTTATTTAAGTTTGTAATGGTTACTTGTAAGTATTTTTAAATGAAAGTAGACTCAATTACCTTTAAAACGCCGGGTGGCACGACTTCTACGGAGTTACGGTTAATTTTATATGATATTTCAAAGTTTTTGAAAAACTGTCAAACAGACAGGCGGACCCCTTAAATTTAAGGGGGCCGCCCAGTATTTAAGGGGGCCGCCCAGACAATTAAAGGGGCCGCCCATCTGATACTCAAAAATTCAATTTTTGTTAAAAATTGTTTTCTGACTTTGTGGAAAGGTGTGTAACTTTCTGATTTTAAAAACGAACATATAACACTTGTTTTATGTATAATCTTATCTCGAGCTAGTATAATTAGTGTATATAATATCAAAACTAATACAAGTTAATCAACAAAACACTTTTCATATTAAATCCTCCTTAATGGGTAATTTGATACATGGATCGTACTCAATTTTTAAAACCATTTGTTTTGAAAATTTGAGCGACGTGGCTCTGGTACCAATTGTGGAAAACTAGAAGGGGGGGTTGAATAGTTTTCCCTTCTTTTTCGTTTTATAAAAACTTTGTTTCAAAATGTTGATTAGAATTTATTCAATTGTTTGTTTGAAAAACCTTCAATTAGATTTTAGTATAAAAGCAACATATAATCAATATGATCAATTATATATGTGAACTTTTAGATTAGTTTTCAAAACTTAGTTTTATGAATGAAGCATAGATCAAACTTTATGTGTATAAGTTTTCCTTTTAAAATCTTAAAACGTTTTGTATCAAATTATCGATTAAGTTAAGCTCAACATGAGAAGTGTTAAATATATATATTAGTCCATTTGACCATAACATACAATAATATGTCCTATCACACTATTAACTTCTATGTACAACACATTCAATCATCACAACAATAAAAGCAACAATTAAGACATATAGGCAAGCATAGATATAAAGCGATAAATGCAAGAATGAATGAAAAGAGATGAGAGAAAGAACATGCAAACCGAACACGATGATTTATAGTGGTTCGGCTACAAGGACACCTTCCTTGTTCCTACTCCACTCCCCGAGTCACCTACTCGAGAGTTTTCTTCACTACTCAACAAGCTCCCTTTTGGCGGAGAAAACCTTACACACCAATTTACACACCACAATAACTTCACACCTTAATCACAACAACTACAAACCAATTCACTACTTAATCACACCACTTCTTCACACCTATCTTTTACACACCAATATTCTACACACCAATCATCTACACACCAATCTTCTACACACCAATCTTCTATACTCTTCACACCTATCTTCTTCACTCCTAACTTCTTCACAACTTAATACTTCCTAACTCTTTCTTCACACCAAGAGTATATTCACACCTTCAAGGCACTAATGTCTTGACACCTTCAAGCCACTAATGTCTTCACAACTTCAATGCACTAATGTCTTGACACCTTCAAGGCACTAATGTCTTCACAACTTCAATGCATTAATGTCTTGACACCTTCAAGCCACTAATGTCTTCACAACTTCAATGCATTAATGTCTTGACACCTTCAAGCCACTAATGTCTTCACAACTTCACATAAGCACTAACTAGATCCTAATACATCTTTGGGTTTATGATAGGGAGGATACTTCTCTTGCACTTTAAGTGATGAAAGATTGGATCACTTGAAACAAAGATTAATAATCTTATGATCAAAGGGTTTTAGAAGGATGTTTAGAGAGAATTGGATCTGAAAATCTTTGTGCAAAAGGTTGGAAAAATTCCAGGTTTGAGGTGGTATTTATAGGAAAAAATTTCTGACAAAATCTGACAGGGGAGCGTGGCCGGTCCCCTTAATTGTGTGTCGGTCCCCTTAAAAATTAAGGGGGCCGCCCCTTATAATTAAGGGGGCCGCCCTACTGAAACGGCCAGGTTTTCTGTCTTTTAGTGGAGAAAGTTTATTTGGTGAAAAACTAACTAATTTTGGTTAAAAGTTTGAAATCATATATTTAGTATGATTAAAACATTTTTCTTTATTACCAAAAGTGTTTTTCAAAAATATATAATAAGTTTATATAATTAAATAAACTTTGTATTAGTTAATTAAATACCCCTTTGATCATGAAATGTATTAAACACTTGTTTATCCATACCTTAAGTGATTGTTGAAGCATACTTGAGACGTTGAGATGTCGAGGCTTGTTGACGTAAGAATGCATAGATGAATTGTGATCACAAGTAACTTAAGCACTTTACGTTATATGTTGTAACTTACATTTTTGTCATCATCAAAACATGAAGAGGATGTTTAGATTAAATATCGTAATATTCATGCCAACAATATATATATATATATATATATATATATATATATATATATATATATATATATATATATATATATATATATATATATATATATATATATATATATATAGGGTAAAGATCAAATAAAAAGACAAATTTCCGTAAAAAGAATAAAAAGAAATTTTTTTTTTAAAAAGTTCTCGAAAAATTTCAAAAAAATTTCACAAGATCGAGTATGTTGGTGCATGAAAAAGTTGTAAAGGAAGTTTATCTAAAAGTGGATACTTTAACCGAAAAAAATTATAAAAAAATACGTTTGTGCATTAAATCGCTTTTTTGTGCATCAAAAAATCGTTTTTGGACCCAACTTCTTTTGACTTTTTTCATCAAAATAATATTGCGCATCTAACTAAAACAACTTGAAAATTTTGTGCATTAAAATTTTTTTTGTGCATTAAAATTTTTTTTGCGTATTAAAATTCGTTTTTTGTGCATTAAAACAAACGTATAAAAACTCAAAATTAGAAAAACTTCTTTCACAAAAGTTCTATGCACCAACATACCCGATCTTGTGGAATTTTTTTTGAATTTTTTGAGAACTTTTTTTAAAAAAATTTCTTTTTATTCTTTTTACGGATATTTGTCTTTTTATTTTAACTTTACCCTATATATATATATATATATATATATATATATATATATATATATATATATATATGAAATATGATATAAATATATAAATTTATAAAAAATTATGCCGCCTTGGTCACGCCTTAAAAAACGCTATAGCTTCGCTATAGCTCATATAGCTTGAGGCTTGGCTTCGCCGCCACGCCACGCCTCACGCTATTTATAACCTTGATCACTGCTAATATGAAAATTGTTATAATATAGTAGCAATTCTTAGTAGGCTAAAGTGTGATTAGTCTATGTATAGGGATTTAATTGTACTTGGATAATAAATAAAGATAGGATTAGATTTAAACTATGATTGTTTGGTGTGCAAGACAAGCAATAATATCATGGAATCCTAATTTTATAGGGATTGTACCCCTTCATCTCTGTAAATAGAGATAAGGGAAATGCTAGTTTATTCATTATTCTTATCTCCATGTAAGCGTTTAGTGGTTATTAATAAAAAAGTGTTCATGTTGTTTTTTCTTTTGTCTATTATATTGTGAACTTGATGTGTTGACTTTTCTCGTGAGTTCTTTGATCATTTTCACACTAAGCTCTAGGTTTGTCGGGGGTTTTATCCGACATCATCCAACACTCAAACTCCCAAGTGGATCTGCTTTTCGTGGCAAGGTTAATACATCGTAATTCATCATAATTCATAACTCCATGCCATTAGGGTTAGTGATTGAATTAGCAATGTACAATGAAAAGTACTTGACACAAAAGAAAGTGACAAATCAACATGCATGCACATAGAATAAGCCTAAATATGGTTATTTAAAAGAAAAGAAGAAAAACAGACATAAAGATATTCACTTATCCCACATGACAATTCAGTGCATTACATTATTTGGTATGTTTTATCACAACTCTAATTTGGAAATCCAAATTTGGACCCACAAACCCCTCAACTCCTCATCAAATCGACACCAAAAGACATACATCTTAAATCCCAACCATAGATAGGCTAATTTATTTTTTTATTCACTTTTAAAAAAAATTGAGGGTGTAGTAGCATTATTTAAAGACCCCAAAATAAGTAGGGAATACCAAATTTGGAATTTGACAACACCAAAAGGAAGCAAAGAACAAGAAGAAGAAAGATAAAGATCCTCTCACATGCATCAACAGCAGCCAACCCCTCCTCTTGTCCCCATGTACATATAATTTTTTTTATTTTTTATTTTATTTTATTTTTTTGGTAAAAGCCTTTTTTTCTAGACATGCATCAGTGACATGTGCATTGTGCTTTAAGAATTTTACATTGCTTATATCTAGAAAAAGGACTAGCCTTTATTTTCCATATTGTATAAATAGCATGTCTTGCAAGTGACTGTGTATTTACACAGCCTTCTGGCTTCACTAGCACAGAAATAAATGGCTTTTTCAAGGTTACCAATAATATACTACTAACAATAAAAATCTTACAAACTAAAGAAATAATCTTTTTTCATTTTTAGCATATGGGTATATTAGTGATTTACTTACTCTTTATGTATGTGAATTTTCAGGCTTGCTGACTATGGAGTAGCAGAAATAACATGGGAAAATGGCCAACCAGCCATGCATGGGCTAGGAAGAGCAAATGAGACACTAGAATCAGTTGTTCATCAAGCTACAACATATTACAACCAAACTCAATATCAAGAAATTGACTTACAACAAAGTCAAAGTCTTCCAAGAGCTCACAATTTAAGCACGAATGTTGCATCATCAAGTGGCCCGACTTACCTAAGGAAACGGCCTAGAGAATCTGTGATTGTCCATGATCAACGCGTAGGAAACTTGGGTAATGCTAGTTTGCAAGAAGATAATGTTAGCAATAGTGGGACGGTTAATTCTAAAGATAATGATACTACAATGATGACATGGCCTTCATTCGACTCGCCTAATCAAAGCATGAAGAGCCAAAAGACAGATGATGATTCTGCCTGCCAATATGGATCGGTATAAATATTCAAATTCTTAAGAAAGTTTGAGTTTTTAATAAAACTTGAATTCATCAAAGTGAAAAAGAAAAAGGATGTACTTTATGCACAAATATTATGCTTAGTTGAATTTTCTGTTTCTTGATGTTGAACAGGAAAATCAAGAAGAAGAATGTAGGACTGAGGGTGAAACAGTTCGATCTCAACCAAGTCGACGAAGCAGAGCTGCTGCTATTCATAACCAGTCCGAACGGGTAATTTACTAATTTGTTTGAAAATTTTATTAATAAACAAAATACAGAAAAATTAAAGACTTCAAAATGAGTAAATAAATCTTACATGATATATTATTACTTTAGCGACGAAGAGAAAGGATCAACCAGAAAATGAAAGCTCTACAGAAGCTTGTGCCTAATGCTAACAAGGTTAGAATCTCTGTGTTCTTCTGTACTGTTTGACTTTTAAAGTCAATCCTACCAAACTACATCTCCAAAGTTATTACTGTATTAATTTCTTAAAATAACAAAATTATTTTTCCGTCTACAGAATTATCATAAACTTAATTTTTCTGTCAATAAAAGTTATAGTTTTAGGCCGGTCGTGTCAATTTTTATAGTTAAGGTTTAGTCAATTTGACCTGATAAGTCAACATGTACTTTGTACCTCATTTTTAACCCATTTCAGTTTAGTGGAAAAAGTATCTAAATTTGGAAATTGTTTATACAGACGGATAAAGCATCGCTGTTGGATGAAGTGATTGATTACTTGAAAAAGCTACAATCACAAGTACAATTGATGAAGAACATGCCGTTTACACCACAACAAATGATGATGTCAATGCCCCTACAATTGCAGCAACAACAGCATCAACATCAGCAGCAGCAGCAGCAGCTTCAAATGTTGATGCTAGCACGAATGGGAATGGGATTCGGCCTTCAGATGGGAATGCCAGGAGTTATACCCCAGCCAGTTCATCATCCATTCATGGTCCCACAAACCATGCTTAGCCCAGCCCATGTAGGCGCCACGTCACAAACTATTCATAGTCGCCCATCTACCAACACCACAGTTCCTTTCAACGATCCACACAGCACGTTTCTAGCACAAGTATGTCAAGAACCGAAAATGAGCAGTTCAAGTTTAACTCTTAGTAGTTCTTAACTTCTAGACTGTTATTTTAATCCTTGTTTTTTAATGCAGCAAATGAACATGGATATGTACAACAACATGGCAGCTTTCTATCGGCAACAGGTCAACCAGGGAAAATCGAAGAGTGTTGACTCATCTCAACTAGACCATGTTCGGGGAGAGTGATAATAAACAAAAGCATCTTGTAGTTATTACGGAGTATTGAAGAGTCTATAATAGTAATTTACAACTAAGTATGTCTTAATATGTTGATCATGTAAGTGTTTTTTCGTGTATTTATTCCTAATACCAGTTGTGTTTTTTTGCTATCATTAATCAAAGCACAAATTAACAAAAGACATGTTAATAATTGATCCTTAAACACAAGCTTAGTGGACGCTCATCATGTTGCCTTGCAAGATTATACTTTGTGCCCACTAGGCGCTTACATGGAAAATTCGGACCTAAAATGACATTCAAAACCTATTATATAAGCAATTTACTTCCGGCTTATATTACGCGTACTGAAGACTCTGAATAGAGGCCAGTTGTATTTTTTTATTTTTTTTTTGGTAAAGATGTGACCTTTTTAGTACACATATTACAACCCACAAAACAAGATTGCCGATTATGATACAAATACTTTTGAAAAATGATTATGCTACTAATTAAACAGTATTGATGACATTATGACAAAGACACAAAACAACCACAACTAAATTAATGACTCAAAGCAATGTGCAATCTACCAGGATTCAGGCCAAATTATAGTGGCTAAGATTGACCAAAAATGGGGCCAGACAAAGGATTCCTGTGATCCTACACCACAGGCTTAATTTCATGGTCCCATAATATTGGATCAATAGATTATCTCCAAAAGATTTGATATGTGTATTCAGAAGCATGAGCACCTCAAAAATATCTCAAGTTGAATTTAACTAAATAAATAAACCAAAATAGGATAACCACAGCAATCCTTATTGATAGACTATAGACCCACGAAATCGCACTATGACAACACGTACCCAATTTTGTATTCGAACTAGAGACATTTGATCCGTTGTACGTATACATGAATAAGCTAGCTTCAATCATTTGAAAATCCTAGTGAATCAGATAATGTTAAATAATAGCTAAAGAGTTTCACTTTCTATGGAGTTATGGACTTGTCCCCAACATTTAAACACAGGCTGGATTTCATGTGAAATGATTGGAAATATATTGTACATTTGTGTTGTATGTGTTGTCATATAGTAAACATTTACTCTATGGATGGACTCCACTTCTGTTTCAATCATTTCCACTGTTTGTCTGTGTTACTTCATACAAATAATATAACATACCCTTTTATGGCTTAAATTACTATAAACAAATAGCAACTAAGTGCAAATTATATTGTTCATGATACAATGATGTTTTTATATACATGTAAGAGGAAGAAATGCTATTAGTAAATAAGTTGAAGAGAACAACAATGTAGTAACGGAATGTCGTAAGGATGCATAAAGCACCAACTTTTCACTGGGATATAAAATGATCGACTAACAATCTTGATTTGTATAGGATCAAACTATATACAGTTTCTTTAAACCGTCGAATCAAATTTGATTTTCGTGGCTTAAATTCTTTTTCACAGCTTGATTTGTATTAATAATATAAAGATTTCAGTATAAATAAAGCTTAACTATTAAGTGCATCTCAATTCTCAAATCATAATTGCCTTCCAAAAAAAAAACTAGAATGTGTAATTGTTTAAGCAATGTAGTATAAGAATGAAATGCTAATTAACTTCCTAGTCTATAGTAGTTTGATTTGGTACTAAAATATTTGAAGTGATATTTTTCATGTTTGGTTGGAAAAACTAAACAACCAAAACCAAATACTAGTAGCTCTTTACATAAGCCAAGCTAAGTTGAATAATTATATAGAATTATTGATTTGATGGTTTAATCTCACACCCTACTAGTTGAGTAATTGGCCCTCGTTGGGTCGTATGGTCTATTATGGATATGACATTTGATCCGATTGTTGGGGCCTCGGAATGTTAGATCCCGAAATTTAGGTAAAACATGAATGTGTTTGATAAGATAAAAACAAGTTTTACACGACCCCATTGACAACTAATAACACCATTCGTATTTTTCAATGTTTATAATTATTATTAGAAATGAATTAAAGAATTACCAAAAACAGTTGCGGAATAATATCTCGATTGAATGACAAATGAAACTTTCCTTTTACATGAATCAAAGCTTGCTAGCTTAGAGTATTATTTAAAGAGAGGAGGACCCTATCACTATAATACATTTTTTTTTTAATCTCTAACTATCTCTATAAAGACTTTCTGGTTATATAGGTGGGTAAAAGTGAAGTCACATATGTCCACTAGGTTACGTGTTAAGTATCTAGTGCAAAATTACATGTGTCTATATAGTGCTTCTATATGTAGCTTCACTTCCAAAATACTTTAGTAAATAGTTAATTCAACTATTCACCTTTTTAGCAACTACTCTTGTAGTTGTTTGACTTTCTTTTTGCTTTTTTGCTTTTTTGCTTTTACAAAGTTCCTGCCCATATTTCAAGTTTGTCTTTAGAGATAAAGTATTCAGAGTTAGGGAGACATTTGTGTAACACCCCCAAAATTTGATACAGCGGAAGACTCAACAAGCTTTCGGGATACTACGGGGATTGGTATCCAACACAAGACAATATAGAACGAGATAAAGTAAACATAATAAAAACACAACCAAAACGGGGTTTTAAGGTTTACATTTATCCCAACATCATTCAGAGTCAGGCCCAAAATAAAATAACAATAGGTCCAAATTTAATTATCAGAGTTTAGAAAATATAGATCCATAAACCGCGTGCCTTAGCCGAGCCTTCCAATCCAAGCATGCACCTCAACACCTAATTACCTGAGAAAACGTGCTAAAAGTCAGCTTTCGCTGGTGAGATCATAGGTTTAAATTCAACTAATAATATAGTGGACATATACGCAAAACGCTTGCTAGCTAGACTAAGGATTCGCTAAAAGCCTGCGGATACCCTCCGCTCTCAACATAACACACGGATACCCTTCCGCAATAACCAAAACACACGGATACCCTTCCGTAACAACATAGATATTCGGGTAACCCCCGCAATACCAATAATAACTCGGATAACCTCTGAAATATTAATAACCTATAGGTGCACACTACAGTATCTAAATAAGTCAACCTTGAATAGTACACACAACATATATGTGACTAAAGCTGACAATTCCAAATAACCAAATAAGCCAACATTGAATAGTACACACAACCTATATGTAACTAAAGCTGACAATCCACCAATAACCAAATAAGCCAACCTTGAATAGTACACACAAAAGGTGTGACTAAAGCTAACAATAACAAATAAGCCAACCTTGAATAGTACACAAAAGAAGTGACTAAAGCTGACTATACATCCTAGTCCATACGCATAGCAAGTTTAGAAATAATATAAAAGCGATAATAGTCCACGTAAAATGATTTGCACGTTTCTCACCCCAATCGTTGAAAACATAGTTCAAGAGTAAAAAGTGGGGCTATGACTCACCTTTTATCTCTTTTAATAATAATAATAATAATAATAATAATAATAATAATAATAATAATAATAATAATAATAATAATAATAATAATAATAATAATAATAATAATAATAATAATAATAATAATAATAGTAATAAAAATAGTATTATTACGGTGGAGCGGGTGACGCGGGTAATTGTAAAAACATATGGCCCGAACCCGAACTCATTTTAAAACTTCAATATCACTCGAGAACCTCTCGTAAATAATTAAAAATATATATCGGACTCGTTAAGACGAATCATAAAATTGTCGTTAGGTAATCCTAGTGCCAAAGTCAACGTAGTATCAAGTGAGAATTCAAATATACATCACCGATCATATAATCAAAAATGAATTATGAACATAATTCACGAATTCCATAACGTCATTAATTAAAAATATCCATAAAATAGGTCTTACAAGTTTGTTGTGAAATGAAAATTTCAAATAAAAATTATAAACGAACTTGAATTGTAATGCGGGTTTTAAAAATAGCTCCCTAAACTGCCGGTTGTCACATCCTCCCCGTCTCAGAAGGAAACCCGTCCCGGGTTTCACTCGGAAAAATTTTATCTACGAAGTGAAAAGCTTCGGATATCTCTTCCTGAACTCGTCCTCACATTCCCACGTAAACTCTGGTCCATGTCGGGAATTCCAACGAACCTTGACGAGCAGAATGCGACTCCTCTTGAGTCGTTTAACTTCACGATCTAAAATCTCAATCGGTTCCTCCACGAAATTCAGTTTCTCATCAACACGAATGTCCCTCATTGGAATGACGGGCATTTCATCAGAAAGGCATTTCTTCAAATTACTCACGTGAAACACGTTGTGAACTTTGCTCAGTTCGGATGGTAATTCCAACCTATAAGCCACGGGCCCAATTCTTTCTAAGATCAAGAATGGTCCAATGTAACGTGGGTTGAGTTTACCACGTTTCCCGAAACGTATTACACCTTTCCAAGGCGAGACTTTCAGCATTACTTTGTCTCCAACCTGGAACTCTAAAGGTTTACGTCTCTGATCGGCATAGCTCTTCTGCCTATCTCTAGCGGCTTGCAACCGATCACGAATCTGAGTTACTTTCTCCGTAGTTTCCAAAATAAGCTCAGGGCCTGTAAGTTGACTATCTCCAACTTCTGCCCAACCAATAGGCGAACGACACTTTCTGCCATACAAAGCTTCGAAGGGTGCAGCCTTAAGACTTGTATGGTAGCTGTTATTATAGGAGAACTCCGCAAGGGGTAAATACTTCTCCCAGCCTTTACCAAAGTCTATGATGCATGCACGAAGCATATCCTCTAACGTCTGAATGGTCCTCTCACTTTGACCATCGGTTTGGGGATGATATGTAGTACTCATATCAAGCCTCGTCCCCAAAGCCGTTTGAAGTGATCGCCACAAAGCTTACGTAAAACGACTATCACGATCCGAAATAATAGATATCGGGACTCCATGATGTGAAATAATTTCCTTCACATATAACCTCGCAAGCTTATCTACACTATCATCTTCACTAATAGCTAAGAAATGAGCAGACTTTGTCAGACGATCCACAATTACCCAGATAGCGTCACAACCGCTAGCTGTCCTCGGTAATTTGGTAATGAAGTCCATAGTAATCCGCTCCCATTTCCAGACTGGAAGTTCTGGTTGCGTTAGTAGTCCTGACGGTCTCTGGTGTTCAGCCTTAACCTTGGCGCATGTCAAGCACTTACTAACGTACGATGCTATACCTGCCTTCATATTTGGCCACCAATAGAACTTCTTAAGATCCTGGTACATTTTATCGGAACCAGGATGAATGGAGTACTTTGACTTATGCGACTCATGCATAATCAATTCTCGAATTTCTCCATATAAAGGTACCCAAATCCGATCTCCAAAACATAATAATCCATCAGAACGCTTAACCAATCCTTTCTCATTATCAGCCATCCCAAATATATTCTCGGCAGATCTATTTTCTGCTTTCAACGCTTCCGTTTGAGCTTCAAGTATTTGAGACGGTAATGGCGATACGATAGTCATTCCCAATGACCTAACTCGTAACGGTGGTACTCTTTCCTTTCGACTAAGAGCATCAGCAACAACGTTTGCTTTACCAGGGTGGTAGCGAATTTCACAATCATAATCGCTTAGCAACTCAATCCAACGTCGCTGTCTCATGTTGAGCTCTTTTTGATTCAAGATGTGTTGTAGACTTTTGTGGTCAGTAAACACAACACACTTGGTTCCGTACAAATAATGTCTCCATATTCTTAAAGCAAAAACTACAGCACCTAGCTCCAAATCATGGGTAGTGTAGTTTTTCTCATGCTTTTTGAGCTGTCGGGAAGCATAGGCTATCACTTTCTCTCGTTGCATTAACACGGCTCCTAAACCTTTATGTGAGGTGTCGCAATAGACGACGAAATCCTCGTTACCTTCTGGTAACGCTAAGATAGGAGCACTACACAACATTTTCTTAAGCAATTGAAACGCTTCCTCTTCTTTATCTCCCCATTCATACGTAACACTCTTTTGAGTCAATTTGGTCAATGGTTTAGCTATCGTCGAAAATCCCTCGATGAATCTTCGGTAATAACCAGCTAAACCCAAAAATTGACGAACTTCGGTCGAGGTTGTAGGTGCAGCCCAATCTTTTATCGCCTCAATCTTAGCAGGATCCACATGGACTCCTTGTCTATCAATCACATGACCCAAAAATTGTACCGTCGGAATCCAAAATTCGCATTTCGAAAACTTGGCATAAAGTTTCTCCTTCCTGAGCAATTCCAAAATGAGTCTTAAATGCTCCTCATGCTCTTCCTCACTCTTCGAATAAATCAGAATGTCATCGATGAATACAATCACGAACTTATCCAAGTAAGGCTTACACACACGATTCATGAGATCCATGAATATTGCTGGTGCGTTAGTCAACCCAAACGGCATCACCTGAAACTCGTAATGCCCGTAACGGGTTCTGAAAGCCGTTTTCGGAATATCTTCCTCACGAACTCGAAGTTGATGATATCCCGATCTCAAATCGATCTTCGAATACACACTCGATCCTTGAAGTTGATCGAACAAGTCATCGATCCTAGGTAACGGGTATCGATTCTTCACCGTTAACTTATTCAACTCCCTATAATCAATACACATACGAAACGATCCATCCTTCTTCTTCACGAATAAGACTGGGACTCCCCAAGGTGACGAACTTGGTCTTATGAATCCTTTTTCGGCTAACTCCGCCAATTGTTTCGACAACTCTTCCAGTTCGGTAGGTGCAAGACGATAAGGTGCTCGTGCTACAGGTGCAGCACCGGGTATCAACTCAATCTGAAACTCCACTTGTCTAGTCGGCGGGATTCCCGGCAAATCATCAGGAAACACATCAGGAAAATCACGAACTATAGGCACATCTCCAATGCACCTTTCCTTTTTCTTCGTCTCGCCCTTCTCGGAAATTTGAGCTAAGAAAAGATAACATCCCTTCTCCATTAGCTTTGGTAACTTTGTGCAAGATATGACTGCTAATCGGGATGGGCTCCTAGAATCCTTTCGGTCTCCTAATATATTTAGGACTTCTTTTCCGTATGGTACACGCACGATCTTCTCGTCGCAAAGTATGTGAGCACGATACTTCGACAACCAATCCATACCAATGATTGCATCAAAACTTTCTAACGTGACGGGTAGAAGACCTATGTTGAAAGGGTGGTTCAAGAAATTTAACGTACAACCGCGAATGATAGTATTAATCCTCTCTATGTTTCCATTAGCTAACTCAATATCATATCCAATTCCTAAGGCCATCAGGGGTTTTTCTAGTAAGGGTGCAAACGTAGTGGACACAAAACTTCTATCGGCACCAGTATCAAATAGTATGGAAGCATAACGATTATTGAGAAGGAACGTACCAGTAACGACGTTCGGATCTTCTCCTCTCTCGTTCCCGAGTGCATACACTCTTCCCTGAGCAGCTCCAGCTTCCACACGTTGGTCCCCATTATCTTGTCGTCCACGATTTCCTCCAGTTCCACGGTTTCCATAATTGTACCCATTACCACCCGAGCCTTGATTTCCACGGTTCCGCGATTCTCTACACTCATTCCTATAGTGTCCCTTCTTTCCACACCCATAACAGGTGACATCTGCCTTGTTTCTCATTTCAGGAGCAGCTTGAACCATAGCAAGAGGTCGGGCTCTACAATCCCTAGCTGTGTGTCCTTTCTTTGAGCAGTTCTGGCATTTCACACTACACCATCCAGTATGATGCTGATGGCAACGATCACACTTGGGTGCATCACCATTCTGATTCTTCTTATCTCCATTCCCAATAGCATAAGCCTTAGCTTGTCTCTTGCTTCGGTGATCATTACTCTTAGAGTGACGGTCTCTCTTTCTCTTTCCATTCTTCTCCTTATCAGCTTCTTCTAACTCCAATGAATCCATAAGTTGTTGAGCAATTGTGATTGCCTCATGGATGTTTGCAGGCCTAGCAGAAATTACATCATTCCTCGTAGCTACAGGCAATCCATCAGTATACCTTTCAATCTTTTGAGTCTCAGTTTTCACCATATCAGGGCACAACAAGGCTAACTCCTGGTAACGACGATTGTAAGTCGTCATATCATTACCTTTCACCTTGTGGTTCCAAAACTCAATCTCTAGCTTCTTGACCTCATTCCTTGGGCAATAAGTCTGAATCAGCAAGGACTTAAGTTGCTCCCAAGTCATAGCATAAGCTACATCACTCCCAACTGCATTTCGGTAGTTGTTCCACCAAGTCAAAGCTTCATCCTTGAAAGTAAAAGAAGCAAACTTTACCTTCGCATTCCCCGCACAACTGCTGACATTAAACACTGACTCAGTCTTCTCAATCCATCTGACTAAGTAAACCACTCCTTCAGTTCCACCAAACTCAATGGGTCCACAAATCTTAACTCCTTGTATTGACATCCATTAGCACGAACAGGTGGAAAAGTTCCAGCAGAATTGTTGGAATGATTTGACTCAGCTAGCAGTTCAGCAACTCTTTGCTCCACAAGTTGATTGATCATAGCTTGATCCACAGTAGGTGCGTTAAGTGGAACGTGATCATTGTCTCCCTGAACATCAACATTTTGATTCCTGTTGTTGTAGTTAATAGTGTCCAGGTTATCAGGAATAGGGGTTTCAACATTTCGAGTAGGACGGCGTCCTCGGCGACCACGGGTAGTCGCTGCCGTACTAGTTCGAGTAGCTCTGACAGGGTTTCGTCGTACAGCCATTAATATAATTCCAAGACAATATCAACCACGCAAATAGGAACACAATTCTCCATGTACGCCAAAACCGTAGAATATCGTACGAGATCACCATCGTCCATACAAGTAGCGATCGACACTTCATTCCAAAATACCAAAGACATGATAAATACTAATCGTTCCATACGAGACGAACGTACAATCCAAATATCATGACATAAGAGCTATAATAACTAGCTCTCCTAACCAAATACTCCTTGGCTTATGTAGCAACACAACAACCTGATTCCAAATCGATCTAGCCACGATGCTGGCGTAAACTCCTCAATTCCGATCCCAAACCATCCAAATTCCTCAATAACGATCCCTGCTCAACACGATGTGTATCTCTATCCCTCTTGAGGTTCGCAACCTCCTTTTCTAAAACTATGTTCCTCTGCCACAGCTTGCGATCTCCCTCGCGAGCCGTGAGGAAACCTCTCTGCAGACTCTCTATCTGCTCATGTATCTCTATCATACATGTCCTAATCGCTACCGTCCTGCCCATGATAGTAGTCAAATCAACTCTCAACTCAACAACAAACTCAGCAATAAACTCAGTAATAAACTCAGCAATAATCATCTCAAGTCGGGAAGGCATCCGCGAGATCCTCTCGCTCTGTGCAGTAATCCGAGCCCACATCCTACCAGTCTCACCTAACTCTGCATGCTCAGCAGAAACCTCAGAAGGCGCATCCGACGCCACGAGACTACCAGGTGGTGAATCAAACAAAAACGGATGATCAGGTGAAACCGGCTCTAACGGATGTATCGGGGAATCGGGCTTCGCAGAATGAACTGAATGTGCTAGCGACCCATCATCATCGGGTATATCCTCCTCCTGAGGATCATCCTCTTCCCAATCCTGAGGGTCATCATTCTCTCCCTCATCTTGAGGGTTATCATTCTGCTCACCCGCGTACTCCTCGTTGAAGGGGTACTCCATCACTCGTCAACTCCGAGCAGGTGAACCACGAGGCGATAAAGTCGGCGACGCGTACTAACAATAACAATTCTTAATAACGACACGTGCAAAGGAGGCTATGATTTGTGACAACGGCGTAGGGTAGGTGTAAGTGTTTCAAAACAACTAAATCACAACTCATAATACCATACCAAATATACTCATCAAATAGTTCCATCATATAATCTCAATAAAAAGAATTTCAAACACCGCATTACTAAAATGTTTATAAAAACATATAGACCATATAAATCCTCGAGAACGCCATCTTATTACTAAAATCCATAAATCTCATATCATCTCAAATATCTCATAATACCTCAAATATTAGAAGATGCTTCGGCTTGGCTGGCTGGCGGGCGGTAGTCAAGGATCATTTTCTATAAAAATACGGTTATAGTTTAGGCGTTTATTTACCTAGTTCTCTATAACCTTGGCTCTGATACCAATCTGTAACACCCCCAAAATTTGATACAGCGGAAGACTCAACAAGCTTTCGGGATGCTACGGGGATTGGTATCCAACACAAGACAATATAGAACGAGATAAAGTAAACATAATAAAAACACAACCAAAACGGGGTTTTAAGGTTTACATTTATCCCAACATCATTCAGAGTCAGGCCCAAAATAAAATAACAATAGGTCCAAATTTAATTATCAGAGTTTAGAAAATATAGATCCATAAACCGCGTGCCTTAGCCGAGCCTTCCAATCCAAGCATGCACCTCAATATCTAATTACCTGAGAAAATGTGCTAAAAGTCAGCTTTCGCTGGTGAGATCATAGGTTTAAATTCAACTAATAATATAGTGGACATATACGCAAAACGCTTGCTAGCTAGGCTAAGGATTCGCTAAAAGCCTGCGGATACCCTCCGCTCTCAACATAACACACGGATACCCTTCCGCAATAACCAAAACACACGGATACCCTTCCGTAACAACATAGATATTCGGGTAACCCCCGCAATACCAATAATAACTCGGATAACCTCTGAAATATTAATAACCTATAGGTGCACACTACAGTATCTAAATAAGTCAACCTTGAATAGTACACACAACATATATGTGACTAAAGCTGACAATTCCAAATAACCAAATAAGCCAACATTGAATAGTACACACAACCTATATGTAACTAAAGCTGACAATCCACCAATAACCAAATAAGCCAACCTTGAATAGTACACACAAAAGGTGTGACTAAAGCTAACAATAACAAATAAGCCAACCTTGAATAGTACACAAAAGAAGTGACTAAAGCTGACTATACATCCTAGTCCATACGCATAGCAAGTTTAGAAATAATATAAAAGCGATAATAGTCCACGTAAAATGATTTGCACATTTCTCACCCCAATCGTTGAAAACATAGTTCAAGAGTAAAAAGTGGGGCTATGACTCACCTCAAGTCCAGTAAAAATAGCAAGACGAGGTAGGTAGAAATAAGATGTATGATAACTCACGAAACAGCAACTACGGACTTGGCACGACCTAACAATATTAACTCTTTCAGAAATCATTTCCTCAAATATATAATATTCCCAAACCCGGACGAGAATCCGTTTTATTTTCGAAAATCCATTTCGTACTAGTTTGGTGTATTTGCGTTTGGTATCCATACGGGTGGTGGGTCGACTCAAAACAAACCAACAAGATCACACATAGCAAAATAAATAAACCATAGATCTAATATTAGCCCAATATATCATTTAAATAAATCGCCGAAGTTTACCAAATCCGTCGATTTGATAATCCTCATATTTATTTACGTGACATACCGTTCCAAGATTACACCCAACCTAAAGCGCATATAAAGCACATAGCACATAATTACTATATAGTATATATCATAGTTTAATAAATTCCTCGTATATATCGTCAAATTGGCCAGATTTCCCGATATATACACTCGCAATCTATTACACTTTACATATACTACAACCTATGGGCGTCGTAGGATACGATGCCCACTAATATGTTCGTTTCATATAGCCAAATAACCCGGCTCAACCTTACGGTTAAGTGGTTATTTACTTATAGAAAACGTCTATATTAGTCGTCATATATCCGTGACAACACGAATGTCACAAATAATAACTTACCTGGACCCGAGTGACAACAATTTCGCCTAGCTCAATAAGTTTATCCGTTATATATCCGAAATGACTTTTTATTAAACGTTCCATAATTGTCGGGAGTTTCCCGTTTATAACACAATTTTTATAATAATAATACGTTTAATAATATTACGCCACTTTCGTAGCCTAATATATATCTAATCGTATTATTTATAATACGACTCGTGATTATTATTATTATTAATATACGCGTTTATATAGTTATATATACGTTATTCACGTATATACTTTCATATAAACGTTCATATTATCAATAATTATTATTACGAGTTTTATTATTTCCGTTTCCATTTTAATAGTTATTGAGTTATACGAAATGGTCATATGTCCGAGTCATGACTCTCGGCTCATTGTCCAAGTCCAATAATAAGCAAAAGTCATAAATAACAAATCTCCGTCCAATCACAATCTCAAACCACGGGCTACAACAATAAGGTCCGACTACGGTACCCGACTAACCTATCTCCGTCAATCTAACGACCGTCTCACAATCGGTCCCCAATCACTTTCGTCAACAACTCCTCAATACCAAAATCAATGTCCAATTCGACCACATGTATTCGGCCGAGAATATAAATACCACAACAACAAAATAAACAAGTTCACAATTATACAAATAATAACATTAACAAAGTTAATGTGTGGGTTGGTTTACCAAGCCGACCCGAGCCCTCGACTCACTTGAGTCTCGGCTCCGAACCGCGAGTCATTAGGACTCGAACCAAACACAAGTATCATATAGCTCACTTGAGCTTAACCAAGAAATCATATACTCCATTCGACCCAAATGGTCAATTCGGCAACAAGAAAAATACTACACGGCTCAAGGCCGCGACCCACAAGGGTCGAACCACAAAACCATACGAGCCGAGGCTCGAACCACAACAAATCGAGAACCCATGAGGGCCTCGGCATGTCATACGAGCACAAGAATGAAACCCCGAGACCACATGGTCTCGGCTAGCTCGGATCGAGGATACAACACCCTCGACAACAACAACCAAACAATCAATCATCAAGAACCAAAGCCACCAAAGGGCTTCGAACCAAAATAAGCCGAGAGTTTTACTCTCGGTTCCGAGTCAACCACGACCAAACCATGAAAACCCGGATACCAAACTAACTTTTTATCACAAAAACATCCTTTCTTAATAAAACCCATTTCGATTCTCACGAAAATAATCCGCGTAGCCACGGATAAAAGCCAAATCGTGGCTCCCAAAACCCAAAAATGGCTCCTTCTCACCTTCTTAGACCTCCAAACGCACGGATCTAGAAAAGTTATTAAAATTCGAACGGTTTGTTATAAATTTGATGGTGTTACCGATGGTTCTAGGGTGAGTATCGTATATCAAAAGAAAGAGGGTGAAGAGAGGGATAAAATGGTGGTGTTTGTTTTGTTGGGTGATCGGAAATACGGCGGTGGTGGCCGGATTTTGAGGTCGGCGGCTAGGGTTTATGAGATGGGGAAGAGATAGATGAAAGAGAGAGATGAAAACTAGTGTGTGAGTTTGTGTGTGTGGGTGAAAAACCGGACCAACACCCCTTTTATCTCTTTTATAATAATAATAATAATAATAATAATAATAATAATAATAATAATAATAATAATAATAATAATAATAATAATAGTATTATTACGGTGGAGCGGGTGACGCGGGTAATTGTAAAAACATATGGCCCGAACCCGAACTCATTTTAAAACTTCAATATCACTCGAGAACCTCTCGTAAATAATTAAAAATATATATCGGACTCGTTAAGACGAATCATAAAATTGTCGTTAGGTAATCCTAGTGCCAAAGTCAACGTAGTATCAAGTGAGAATTCAAATATACATCACCGATCATATAATCAAAAATGAATTATGAACATAATTCACGAATTTCATAACGTCATTAATTAAAAATATCCATAAAATAGGTCTTACAAGTTCGTTGTGAAATGAAAATTTCAAATAAAAATTATAAACGAACTTGAATTGTAATGCGGGTTTTAAAAATAGCCCCCTAAACTGCCGGTTGTCACAATTTGTCAGATCTTCGCGACTCTGATGTTGTTTGTAGCTTAGACACTCTACTCACTGACACCGCACAAGTGAGGTAAGTGTTTCTACAGTTGGTCTTCGACGTCTCTGAAGCTTGTTGTTGATTGAGCTTTATACAACACTCATTCACATATCATCAGGGAGTAATGTTACTCAATGATCGTCATCAGAGAGTGATTTACTCTATGATTCTCATCAAGGAGTAACACTGATTCTAGTGACTAACTAGGTTGTTTTATATTAAAATACTTGTGAGGAACAACTAGGTCAAATTTTGGGCCAACATTAATATACCCGGATATAGCAGTATCAAGTGGCCCACAAATCAAGAGTTTGTGAGTTCAAGTCTCAAGGTGGTGTTCTTGGCTTTCAAGTGAGCACACTAAGCTCCTTAAATTGCAAGGCTTGCTTAGAAATCCTAAGCAACATTTTTCTTACATTGTGTAAATAGGTTGTCTCATGATCCGAGAACCTACCACCATCCCATGTAGAGAAATATAAACAAGCCAAAGTTCTATGTGAGACTGATCTTGATTTGCACTTAAGAATCATTATGGATGCTAGTAGAGCAAATTGCATTTTTTGTCCCTGTGGTTTGGCCAAATTGCAGGTTTGGTCCCCATCCTTTCAAAAATGCAGCGGTAGTCCTCATTTTGAAGTTTGGATTGCATGTTTGGTCCCTGGTCAAAGTCAAATGACTAAAATACCCTTTGCTCCATAAGGGAGAAGACAAGGGTAATTTGGTCATTTCACTTCAATTAGGGACTGTTTTTGCAATCCAGACTTTAAAATAGGGACTACCGCTTGACTTTCGAAAGGATGAGGACCAAACCTGCAATTTAGCCAAACCACAAGGACCAAAAATGCAGCTTACTCATACTAGTATGATACTAGGTTGTATTGAAAATGGGTATGGTACATATAGGATCCATGAAAGGGTGGCTTAACAATATTTTAAACCTTCAACTTTTAATCTACAAGTATAAAGTTGCCACATACAGTTTGTGATGCGTGAAAACAAGGCACAAGGACCTCAAGAACACCGGACAACTTGCGCGAAAACCTTCAACTTTTAGTATTCCTTAGTCTAACGTGCTCCAGTCATCTGTTGTTACCAGAAACAATGGTTTCAAAAGCACCCACCAAAGCTTTGACCTTGCTCTTCCTAGCTTGAATAAGTTTGCTAGCAGTCTCTTCAATAACGTTGTTGCTTAGACCCGGATCCTTTTTTTCTTCCATTTCTTGGTGTTTAAGATCAACGCTGATCGCATTACTTTCAGGACTGCATACCCAACCATCAGATGACAATCTCCTCAAATTCATGTGCTCAGCATTTTCAGCTTCGTTTTCGTCCAACTCTTTTCCTGTTTTGAACTCTAGTTTTCTCGGGCTGCTATCACCAGACTGAGGACTGAGAATCGTACCTCTTTTGAATCGTATATCATCAGGAGAATCATCTTGATCAGTTTCCACCTTTAACTTTCCACTTTGTGTTTCCTCCTTTGTATCACTGACTTCCAAATCTTCTAAGTTCTCATCTTGGTGACCATCTTCTGTAGGGGTGTTATCTTTTAATATTGGTGAAGATACTTGCACCCCAGTTTGCTCATTGTGCTGACCAACCTTCACAGGTGTATAATCTTCCATTGATAGTATAGATAAATGCAGACCAATTTTTTCGTTGTCCTGATCATCTTTGGTTGGGTTATCATCATCTAGTGATGGCGAAGATTCCTGCAGCCCACTTTGCTCGTTGTCCTGATCATCTTTTGTAGAGGTATTATCTTCCATTGATGGTGAAGATACCTGCAGCCCAGTTTGCTCTATGTTCTGACCATCGTTAGCAGCTGTGTCATCTTCCTTTGATGGTGATGCTTGTGGCCCAATTTGCTCCTCATCCTGGTCATCGTTATTAGGTAAATCATCTACCATTGATGGTGCAGATACCTGCAGTCCGATTTGACCATCTGCAAAGGTTTTCTCCTCAGAGCTCGAAGAAGCGAGCGAACTATGACTTTGACTTTTAGTAGCTTCAACACCATTTCCGGAGACAGTGACATGTAGTGTGTTTTCTGGCACAACTTCTTCAGTTACTTTCCCGGGTTTTGACTTTCTTGATTCCTTAAGCTCCGTTTTCGGGAGACTTTTTACAGTTCTTAAAGGTGGCAACTTTGGACCTGTTTTCGGGGTGGAAACAGTAGTTTTTAAAGAATTAGATCTCTTGTTTAATAAAGGGAGTTTTGGAGAATCTTTTCTTGATTCGTTCTTGCTTATTCTTGAACTTTGAACCAAAGGCACATTAGAAACTGATGCAACGTCTTTATTTGGAATGATTTCACTGAGTCGTCTTTTGGGAAATTTTGTTGATGGCATCCGCATATCATTACTGGGTAAAAGTATGTCACTGTGTCTTCTAGTGGTTCTCGAGGATGGCGTATTGTATGTTTTGGCTGAAGAATTCACCGACTTTAGCTTTAAATCTCGTTTCTTTGGTTCAACTGCAACGTCTTTCTTTATAAACTGATCTCTAGGAACATTATTGTTTTTAAAATTCCGTGTTGTAACCTTGGGAATGATTGAAGGTGATTTCTTGATTTTGTGTACCAAATTTTCTGCATCTACTTGGGTTCTATCTGCAGACGGTTTTGGTACTCTTTTCGGAGACGGGTTAATTGGTTTTGTCTCTGTGGTCTGTTTAGTTGCAGATTTGCAGTTATCATGACATGAACCTGTTGCACCGCTGATATATCGACTTGGGACCTTTGGCCCGCTGCTCTCCATTTTGTAGGTCCCAGGCGAGGTCTTTCGAATCCCAGATGAGGTCTTTCGAGTACGGTTCATGTGAATGAAAACTTTATGGATCTCAGTGTGTAGCAATGTTCCTACAGACAAATTACATAGCATTTTAAACAAGCTTCCAAAATTTGAGGTTTGTTTTTTCAAAGAGTGATCACAAACCAAATCCGTCTGATTACATAGACTGAGAAGCGAGACCATCTAAAATTTTTGGAAATCCGTGAGATTTATAATCCTGCAATACAAGATAAACTGATAATGAGTCAATAGGGACATGGTTTTAGAGCAACACATTACACATTCCTCCTCTCAAAATGTTCTTGCTTTCCATTGTTAACTTTTAAGAATCAAATGAACTAGTTTTTACTTCAAATCCGTTTGAATCATTTTGGTTTTAAAGAAAGAGTTCATAGCTACATTATGCTCTAGGAAATATATTCTGCAATGGGATATACGTAGAGCGGAAAATATAATAAGAAAAGGTACATGCAATTTGAAAAAGGTAGAGTACGGTTCATGTCAAGAAAATTAAAAAAGAAACAGGACTTGATTCTTTTGATTTACATAGCCAGAAAAACAATAACAATCCAAGCATTTTAGATTCTAATCACTGGAAATTTGTTTTCCACATCAATTACCGTTTTGGACCATTCAAGATATTAAATTAGGGTCTTTCAATCAAATACAAATATGGCAATGAACAGCCATAATTAATAAGTTTATCAAAGGTAGAAGAAAATTAAAGAAAATGTGAATACCTTCTCTATTTGAATCTTGAAAACCTTCTGACACCCTTTATTATGCAGAAATGTCAAATATTTTGTTCCTGTTCTTGGGAGAATGTTGTGTTTGAAATTTATTATTTTTTAGAGAATGTTCTTTGTCCATGTAATGGTAAAAGATGGTTACAAATATAGAGGGTCAAGGATGTTTTGCTTGGTTTGGTTTGGTTTCTAGAATAAGAGTTTTGAAATTTTTATGAAATAAATGTTTTGTCTTAATAGTCATTGATTATATTATGTTCAGTTTCATTACCTTTTTTGTGGTTACAATTTGACAATGGTTTTGCACAGTCTACAGGTTCAATATGGACTTTCTTAGTGTCCAGTTTCCTAAAAACCAATATACTCTGTTACAATCACTGGAAGAGAAAAAAAAAAAAAAAAAAAAAAAAAAAAAAAAAAAAAAACTGTTATAAGCAATTAAAAGTTTTATTACATATTTTACATGTATGTGACCAACTGACCATCAATTTTTCAGACTTTGTTCCAATACAGGCAACCAGGTGCTTGCTGAGTGCTATAGTTAAACCAGTTAACAACAATTTTTTATTTTGTTGCAAAAAAATTCATCCTTCACCACGGTCTCCTCACGACAGTTGGCCCAATACATGATCCCTTTCCACCGACCATGTCCCCCTACACCGGACCTCCACCAAGAAGTGTTTCTAAAAAATGGTGGTCACTGGAAAGAATGGAGATCGCCAGAAATGTTAATGAAGATACATCAGCGACAGGATGTTACACTTGTCCATGTGTTCCGCATAACTCAAAAGATTGATGATCGTGTGTAATAGAAGAAGTAGGTTGCCCATGAACAATTATGAAAGAATACAGATATTTAAACATTGCCATCAAAATTCCAACAAAAGAACAAGCATAAACATTTAAATTCAACCAAAAAAGATCACTAAATTAGCAAATCGCATTGTTAGGGCAAACAAAATTCCATATAATAGAGAGTACATAATTCTTTTTACAAAGCATTAAGAAGCAACATGATGCCCTATGCTATACTTGTAGTTGCATATTACAAATTGCAAACTTGCACTAAAAAGAGGTTCCAAAAACTACCATAATAGAAACAATGACCACCTCAAGTGATGATTTCTCTTACAAGCCAATCAAGACTCGGGTACGCGAAATAAAGGACAAGAAAAGATGGAAGAGCAAATAGAATTGTGATGAGTATATACACAGCTAAGATGATTGCGCTTGCAGGTATAGCATATAGAACAATCAGTAGAAATAAAAAGACCAGTGGGAACTTAGCCGTCAAGTGAACAAAGAAGATTAGCGACTTACGAATAGATGAGTGCAGTCTCTCACCATTGACAACACGCGTAGCAGCACGAGAATCATCAGTACGGTTAGGCTCACGAACACGTGGGCCCACAACATGATTAATATGGCTAACTGGATTAGTGACCAAACCTCGAGTCCAAGACCAAGTAGGTACAGGTATATGGTCTGCACAAGACGATGTATGAGATTTGACTCTATCACCATTCAAACTCTCGACCATCCATAGCAAAAAGTAGTTTTTTCTTGGAAATTTAAGAACCCCTTTATAAACGAGACGAAATGATAACAAGTTGCACCATGGACATGATATAAAAAACGGGAGTTGAATTGGAAGAGTGGGTAGTTTCACAACAGCCCATTGTAACCCAAGGACACAGTTTTTACAGAGCGTGTGGCCACACCATAAAACGTAGGGCACGTTTTCCACAATATTGAAGGATTCCCAGCAGATGGGGCACTCTAGACCTTCCTCTCTACTGTTGTTTAAAGAGATCTCGTCATCAGAACAGTCTGAAGAGGCTTGACCAGGTCTTGTAGAGTCGGTTTTGGGTCCAGACGTGCCAGCAATTGTATTGGAACCAAAAGCCCACATGTTGAGTAAGCAGTATCCTTTCACCTTCTACAGAGTCAACAGCAACATATGCTAAGAATCATGTCTGCAATATTTATATATCTTTTCAATAAAAATGATAAATACTTCATATCAAGTAGATAGATTAGGCTGCAGTTTCATACGTTTTTCATGCAAGCTTGATTCTTTTAGATTGCGAATTTGCCTATAAGAGTTTAACAGACTGATAATTACATGTGGCATTGCATCAGATAGTAAAAGAAAAGTCTCTGAATACGAAACATGTCAATTCTAGATAACATTATTCTACAAAATAGTAACAGAATATGATAATTGGGAGATGTCTTGAACTCATTGCCAATCAAACTTACAGCCAACTATATCAATGTCAAAAGCACATTAGTTCGTGAAGTCAAATCTAATACCTATATGTCTCGTCTCATAGACAAAAGTAGAACCAAAATGGATTCTAATATCAAAGACCCAAACTCCTAATAACTTTTTTCTAACGGCAATTTTTTTTCACACCCTATACCACCTATCACACAATATATCTCGCAAATATCTCCAGCGAGGCTTCAACCCACAACCTCTAAGGTTGGTGGGCAACTCACATACCACTATACTAAAGGCCTCGGGAATATAACAAAAACTTGAGAGGTGTTTGGGGTTGCTTAACCAAAAAAACAAACAAACAATTGTAATAAGAATATTCATTACCTTTATTCACCAATATAGAAGAATGAATCAGAATATATTCAGCTAACAATATATACATATACATATACATATCACATCAAAATCTAAACTTATTTATAAATCAATCCACCCATACAAATATATACAGAATATGATGATGATGATATATTAAATCTAAAAATAAGATTGTGTACCTAGTAATAATCAAAATAAGATGATGACCAAAAAATCAAATTGACAAAGAAAAGCAGTGCTTGTAAACGGTGAGATAAAATACAACAAAAAGAGAAAACAGAGACAGACAGAAACAACAACGTCGGCCAAAGAGATCTGACAATGACCACTTCGATACGAATCCATCCAAGTGTCTGTAAATTAATCTATTCCTCATCCGCTGCTTCGCGGGTCTACGATACTTACCTTACACCTTCACCTCCCAAGGCCCATTTGTTTGGATTTTTCTTGGGCTGGGTCACATCACTAGGCCCATAAAGAAGAGAAAGTCGTATTCTTACTGTAAGCCCAACTGCAGACAGTTAGACGTTTCAACTTTTTCTTGAATGGAGGCTAACGGCTATGATTTAAACACCTAGCTAGCTTTTGTTTAACTTCTCTCTCTTACACATCCCTCCAACCTCTCTCTAGAAAGCAAAACCAATCCAGCAAAATCCTTCTCCAGCGGTCGGCTTTGGCCGGCCGTCTGGACCTCCCCTGTATTTTTCCTTCTTAAAATAATAGTTTTGCCCACAGATCTGTCATCTCCTATCTCCGATGCCGCTGTTGTCGCTGCTGCCACTGATGTTTCTGCTCAGATCTGTTTGGTCCGTCATCGACGGCTGCTGCTGCGTAGGGGTTCGACTTTAGATCTGTTAGGCTTTTGTTCGGCTCCTTTAAGGATGCCTAGTTTTATCTTCTATGTATGTATTATGTACTTAGTGTATTTTTGTCAAGCTACACTTTATATGGTTGTATCAGTCAAAGCTCACTCGGGTGATTCCCCCCACCTTTGAATGGTGTTGCTGTAGGTTGTCTCAACTATTATGGTGTATGTCTTGTTTGGCTTAACTTGTTATGTTCTATCTTCCTCTATTTGTGAGGTATGAAATGAAATGAAACCTTTGTTCAAAAAAAAAAAAAAAAACTAGCTTTTGTTCATATCACTTATGTAAAACTGTAGGGGTGTTTATCAGGTTGTTCGCTTTATTTGATTCGGTTATTTCGATTAAATTTTTTTCTGAGTAAAACTGAACCGAACTGAATTCAAATTGGATTAAATTGAATCGAAAACCGAATTTGAATTTGGTTCGGTTTCCGGGTTGACCCGAACCACGCCAAAAACCGGTGAATTGGTTTTAAGAAAAAAGAAAAACCGCAAAATGCGGTGCGGTTGCGGTTTTACCCGTAAAACTGAACCACAAAACCCGCACCGCACCGCACGTTGATTATTTAAAACCAAAAGTTAGCACATTGATTATTTAATATATGTTATAAGGCTTCTAGTTATATGTTATCATTGATATTCTTATAAGTCATAAGTGATGTATGTGTTTACATTAAATATATGCATTGTTATAACAAAAAAACCAACAATGTAAACCAAAAACAGCAAAAACCCAAATTAATTGTATAAGTCATAAGTGATAGTGGGGTACAGTTAAAACCCGCAAAAACCGAAACCGCAAAATGTGGTTTTGTTCGGTTTCTATTTTTATAGAAGCCACAAGTGCGGTTGCAGTTCGGTTTTAGTCAAAACGAGTGTTGATACCCGCGCATTGCTGCGGAATTCTTTTGTTGCCGTTAGCTACTTAACGTGAAGTTAGTTACCTAGGACTGACTTTGCAATTGACGTATAACATGAAGGACCATTTATGTGAATTATGTGAGGATTAAATTTGCAATGAACCGTTGAGATGAAGGAAAAAGTGCGTAATTTTTTTTTTAATGTTAAAGTAACAGTCGTTAGTTAACAGCCGTTAAATAACTAACGGTTGTTAGTACTGTACAAATAGGACTGAATTTGCAATTGATGTATAACATGAAGAACTATTTATGTAAATTATGTGAGGACTAAATTTACAATGAACCGCTGAGATGAAGGACAAAGTGCGTACAAATTTTTTTTTAAATGTTAAAGATAACGGTCGTTAGTTAACAACCGTTAAATAACTAACGGCCGTTAGTACTAAAAAAATAAAAAATAAAATTAAAAAAAAAATTACTGTACAAACCACTGTAGCAGCTACAGTGGTCGGCACCCATCAACCTCCCTACATTTAGTGTGTGTATATATATATACTAGTAGCATGACCCGTCCGATGGACAGGCTAACGTCATGTAAATTTAATAATAGTATTACTTATTAGGTTGATACATTTAAGTTTAAAGTTACATATTTATTTTGTTAAAGATAAACTTATCATTTAAAATTTGTCTAATTGCATATTATCCTTTTAAAAATTTAACCATAGATATGCAAAATGATAAAAACAGTAACTAAAATTAAAGCATGATTAAGACATTAAGTTTTTAATATTGGAATCAAGGGCGAGTCTCATGTCATATATGTCATTTCTAATTTATGTAAGTAGCTGGATAATATTATAAGAATAATGTTAAGTTTCTTTAATATAATTTTAAACTTTGACGGACTACATTGTAGAACATGAATCAATAAGTGTTAGGAATTATACTTAAGTTGATATTGACAAAATATGAAAGATAAAGGACTTATGATGACAAAGTGAAGGATGCAAAAGACAAAGGACTTGCTTTACAAAGAAGTTATTTCAATGTAGTCCTTCGTAGTATTTTGTAACCCTAGTTCTCTATTATATAAAGAGAATACAGGGAATAGGTTTATGCATTCATGTGTGTCACAATGTAAACCTAGAAAGGTGTGTGTGTAGAGACCTTTTATGGGAAAACGTCTTGGGTAATTAGTGTTAAGCCTCAACGATCTTAGATCGCTGTTAGAGTGTAACCGTGCTACACTTGATCACGTAGCATTGGGGCTTTGGTGTATGTTAGAGTAGAGATGATGACGAGAAACCTTGTTAGCAATAATAAAGATGTTTTGTTTATTCCGCTGCGTACATGTTCTTTATCTTTATTATTGTGTAATCCCTAGATGAGGTCTAAATGACCTCGAGCTAAAACGATCTTAGTATGTGGTATCAGAGCCATGGGGCTCGTGATCGTGGGATTAAACAAGGTTTGGTTTGTCGAAAATCGAAGAAAGATGAAGAAAATCGATTTTGGTTTCAGTTTTCGTAACTCACTGTAGGGCTGTTTTCAAACGGCGATATCTCCTTCGTTAACCGTTGGATCGGGCTAAAATTTTTACTGGAGGTTCTCAACACATCAAGGAACAGTTCCACCAGAGGGATCTTCGATCTGAGCTCTCAGTAAAAAGATAAAAATTGTCAAATTATGCTGCTGAAACAGTTCTTGTAAGTCGATTTTTAGGGTTTTTGGCATATTCAACTTTCTGAATTCGTGTTTTACTTTTCTTATTCATTATGGGAGTTGGATATACAATGCTTGGTGTCTAGCATTCATGAAAGAAAGTAGTATTGGAGGATGTTCTGGTTGATCTATTAGGGTTTCTTGGATATTAGGGTTTGCTTGATCTGGTTTCTATGATTCGTTGCTGCTACTGTTTTGTTCACTATATTCTGAATAATGAAAACCCTAGACTAATTCGAAACCCTAGAAAAACTCCATCTCTCACTTGGAAACCAAGGATGAAAACGTAAACCTTAATCAGTCCCACTTCAATTACGTTTTCTATCTTTACCTTCATAATCACATGTACTATTTTTTTACTGAATTTGGAAGTGTTCTGAAGGATGTTTGCTTTGTATTGATTATAATGAGAGTTAGAAAGAGAGATGGAAGTCGTGTTTGATCTGATTGCGAATGGTTTTCTGAAAGATTTGTAGATCGATTATGGTTACTGGTACATTATGATGAAGGTAATTGATTGGTCACTTTCACCTGGTACTATAGATCGTTTTAGCTGATTGTGACTGGTTACTCTCATACTAAGTGATCATGGGAAGATGGGTTAAGTTGTCGCTTTCATCTTTTGTTAAATCATAAAATCACCTCGTACTTGATTTATTCATATTCGTGGATCTGGTTATTCATGCAAGTGTAGAAGTGTTTTCATTCTTTGAGATTGATGGAGATCAGTACGACAAAAGAAGTCAGCGCCTAGAAGTCAATGGTCTTTCAATTCATCATGGTTGGTCGATTATTTAAAAGATTGAAAGATAGCTTGTTTATTTAATGATTATACTCCTTAATGCTTCATCGATGACTTTTTGGAGTAATGCTACTGATACTGATGCGCTTATCAAGTTTCCACTGCCATTTATGTTTGTTCCCACTGCTGCGCTCATAAATGTTACCACTGATATCTTGTTCGTTTCCACTGCTAGCTTCACGTTACCATTGCGGCACTTAATCGTTTCCACTGCTGCCTATACAGTTTCCACTGCCAGTGCTAGGTTACCACTACTCGTTCTATTTTACCACTGCTACGCTAGTTCATTTCCACTGATGAGCTCTGAATGGTTTCTATTGGTGTGTTAAACGGTTTGAAGAAACAAGACAGTTTGGTTAATGTTAGATGCTTCAAATTAATTAAAGGATGTCGGTGATTGATGGAATATTAACTTCGTACTTCTTTTTGTCCGCTCCTACATGAATTCACATGGTGGGACAGTGCTCATGTCATTATCCTGTATATTTACGAAGTTTTTGTTCATGGAAGAGAGATGGATATTGATTGTCACCTAGTGCATGTGGAAGATTAATATGATTGATAATCCTCGTACAAAGTGGATCCTTGTATGGAATATTCATGATAAGTTGTCAAGATCTGCAAGGTAATTGTCAATTTATTAATTATATAAAGCTGGTATTGAGTTATGGATATTGTACTCATTGGAGTCGGTGGCTTTTATTATTGAACAATGTCTGTGTGGTTGGATGTTCATTTGTCGTTTATGGATGCACAATCAAGTTAGTTGTGTTGTTGTTCGAAGTTAGATGGCGATTTGTTTGTAAGTCGTTTAAAGCAATTTTATGGGCTCATATTACGAGAAGAAAAGGGAAGTCAAGAATATTTCTTGTATGAAAATATTGTTTTTCTTGGAGACACACACATGAGCTTTATAGATTTAGCCTTTGGATAAGTCAGTTAACACACACAGCTTGGATGACACACAAGAGATTTGATTTTTGGATTTGGTTTATTCGGTTCTTAAAAGATTCATGGCTCGTTCTTATTGGTCAATTGATTACGAATAAAAGTTTTTATCACCTATTTGACAATGAAGTGGAGTTTCACAGGTTTGTGTTTTATAATACCTTTTCAGTTGGAGGTAACTTGTTCGTTCGTTCAGGTGACTACGAATTGACAAACACTTGAAGGAGTTACGTTATTGTGCTCAGTGTTTATTGTCAAGAGATGGCGATCTCCCTATACGTTAAGTATACGTTCGAAGTCAATTTTAATACAAGATATAAGGCACAAGTTTAGGTAGTTCTACTTCAGCATCAAATTGGTTATACTTAGTTTTCTTCATCAGTAATCATTACATGGAGCCTACATTCTATACATGGTTAACATATGGGTTTCAGGGGAAGCTTATTGTTAAAATGATTAACCATTTATGTGCTACATCAACGTGAAGGTTTTCATGATTATTCGTTGGTATTCTTACTGAAGATTTGGGATTTTTATGTCTTGAGTTCATTTAATAAGTAAGCGTTTTGGTGTTCTTAATGGTGGGTAATTCAAGACATTAAAGGACTAAATTGGATGTATGGTACTGGTTGGTGATTGTAAAGATCAAGGTTGCTTACATTTGTCCCCTATTTGATGATGACAAAAAGGGGAAGAAGAATATTTTGAAGATTGCAGCTTGAAGATCCTTGATGATATAGCATGGTTTAAGGGGAAGTTCGTTTTCTTTCATACATAATAACTTCAGGGGAAGTTCATGCTTACTTGGTTTTGTCATATCAACTAGGGGAAGATTGTTAGGAATTATACTTAAGTTAATATTGACAAAATATGAAAGATAAAGGACTTATGATGACAAAGTGAAGAATGCAAAAGACAAAGGACTTGCTTTACAAAGAAGTTATTTCAATATAGTCCTTCGTAGTATTTTGTAACCCTAGTTCTCTATTATATAAAGAGAATACAGGGAATAGGTTTATGCATTCATGTGTGTCACAATGTAAACCTAGAAAGGTGTGTGTGTAGAGACCTTTTATGGGAAAACGTCTTGGGTAATTAGTGTTAAGCCTCAACGATCTTAGATCACTGTTAGAGTGTAACCGTGCTACACTTGATCACGTAGCATTGGGGCTTTGGTGTATGTTAGAGTAGAGATGATGACGAGAAACCTTGTTAGCAATAATAAAGATGTTTTGTTTATTCCGCTGCGTACATGTTCTTTATCTTTATTATTGTGTAATCCCTAGATGAGGTCTAAATGACCTCGAGCTAAAACGATCTTAACAATAAGCATATAAAAAATGAAAATGAATGTCATGAAGAAACATATAGATTCAAAATTTGTAAGATATGTTGTATGTTGAAGAATGAAAATACTTATTAAAAGATGATTGTAACAGAAACTAACAAACATATTGTTGTTGAACTCTTGATTCGAACATTTTAATGAACTGAGTTTATAGTTTTGATTTGTCATAATGTGAAGCAAAACATAGCATGAGATTACATAAGACAATTAAATCACACATTCCAATGAAGATGCTATAAATAAATATTCGGTTTTTATGACCTGCCTGATATATAATGTAGATAATTTAGTAACGTGCATTTTCATGTACTGATCTTTTAACGTGAATGAATGATATTCCTATGTTACTATAACTTGCATAATGGTAAAAAGATGTTTCATAGTTAAAATTGCAGAAAAAAAAAAAAAAAAAAAAAAAAAAAAAAAAAAACCAACTTATTACAAACATAAAACAAAGACCTACTTCAAAAGTACCAAAAACAAACATATCGGTGTCGTCGTCTAATGAGTAGATCATCATATAATGCAGAAAAAAATGTATTTCAAATAATAACATTCAATCAAAACAAACCAATACATAACATAAGGCAACTAAAAATTCATAATTTTGTTATACAAAAACTTAAAACAGAAAATACTCATATTTACACATTCTAAAAATTCTTAATTTTGTTGTACAAAAACTTTGTATAATGAAAATTTCATAGAGGATTAGTCGCAAACCGCCACCACTTCATACCAACTTCCCACTTGAACATGTTTGCTATGCTCTTTGTCACATTCAATTTTAGCATAATCTGAAAATTTCATCACATATTACAATTTCTTATGACACAAATGGTTATACAAAATCAGTTGGGTCATTTTTATTGTGTTTAGGTTGGTACTTCTGGCACTACATGCAAACTCTTAGATCAAAGAATTCAAATATTTAGATTGCTGTTGTAATCATATTATCTTGTAATCATAATTAGTGCTTTTATTATTTGTGAAGATATTGAAAAAAATGGGAAACAAAAGTGTGTGTTGCTCAACTCAACTCTCGACTGGCATTTTTGACCCAGATCCATATAGACTCGTTAATCGACGTAAATCACAAACTCATATTGCCACCTTCATTTAAAAAAACATACATGATTGCAAAAATGCATACCTTTCTTGAGGTTACTTCTTGGTCTTCTTAGGCCTGATAACTGATTACTTTCCGTTGCAACTGCAACATCTTCTACCTCTCATAATGTCACATAATACCATCTAAAAAAAAATAGAGCTAGCCATTGATAATAAGAAAGACCAATAGTTATGCATATCTTTTCCTTCTAAAGATCCGCTATTATTTAAGATACATACACTCCTCTTTATGTTGAGACCTTGATTCCTTAACTCAGCTTCAAAGAGTAACTTTGTTGTCTAGATAGAAGTAAAGGGTTAGCAAATTAAAAGTGCATGAATGCCTTCCTCTAAATCATACTACCAAATAAGCCATATCATAATAGTAGTCACCAGTTTTTTAATGTTTTTTCAGAGTTAAGTTAACTCACCGGAACCAGATGCTTTTTAATGTTTTTTTTCTAAAATCTCATGTGTTTATAGTTTTCCAGTTGTAATGGTTAGTAGAGATAGTGTCTTTGTTAGTTCGGATCATTCTCTCCTTATCTTTCCCCCATTGCTTTTCCACATTCTTCTGTAAAAAGGTTGTCGTAACCTATCGTGTTTCTTTGCATATTTTGCGATTAAAAATGCTATTAAACACAGTCCCAAACATCCTTGTATTCAGCAATTAAATAGTTCCAAGCACCCCTGAATTCAGCAATTAAAAATAGTCCCAAACACCCCTGAATTCAGCTACTAAGACAGTTCCAAGCACCCTGAATTCAGCTATCAAAAACAATCCTAAGCACCCCTGAATCCAACTATTAAGACAGTCCCAAACACATGTTTAAACTTAATAAGTCTTAGAACAGTCCCAAACACCCCTGAATTAAGCAAGTCCTACCATAAGGTAACAACAACCAAAATATTACTGTATAGTAAAGCTGGTCAATCTTCCCCCAATAAATTTTTGAGTGAATGCTAAACAACATTGACATCTCTTCTAGTTCATTATTCTAAATTGCGACAACCACAAGCAATTAACGCATAAAATACTTCCTACCTGTTTTGAAATTATTTGACATGTTAAAGACCTGTCCTAACTGCCGGTGGTGCCAATCCAGACTTAAGATTTAAGTGATGTGCAACGGTATGAAATCGAGACTTACCCACCACTGAACCATGATATGTGTCGGGAGAAGCATTAGAAGCAAGTGATCATCAGTAGGTTATGTATCAACATGATGTGCATCACCCGGCTCGCATAAGCGACAATTTCCAAGCTCTTTATCTATCTCACCGACATTATTGACTGCATGTTTAAGTAATTCCCCGAATCAAGTTGTTCATATTCAGTTGAAACAATGCCAAACTAAAAATTCTGATCAACTGAAGAAATAAAAGATTAAGAAAGTTGCAGGTTATTACATGTTTGTTTGCATGCTATTAAACAACTATATTTTCAGCAAACTCTCTGCCATTTGTTTCAAAACTCAACTGCAACCAACTGAAATGAATATAAAGATGAATATTAATTAGAACCCAAATCTTAAGTTAAAAATCATAATTTTTATAATTCATTATAATAAGTACCTGTAACAATATTGCCTTGAATATAATTAATATTGATTCCATGTACCCAAATCTTAAGCTAAAACTCGACTGCAACCAACATCCATTTGCATTTTCTTCATCTAATATTGATTCCATGTACCCATAGACATAATACTTTGGCTGTTACGCACCTCATTCAGAATACTAACAGTTTTAAGTTACCTACATTGTCTAGAACACAACTGGATCATGTGAATGTTTCGTGAATGTATAAAAATATCTCCTACAATCATTGGTCCATAGAGAACGATGCTCCTATCTCAACTAAATCCATATGGTTTGACATCACTAAAATTCAGGGTTTTTTTTCTACTAATTTCTGTAACTACATAAAGATATGATTGTGAGTTTTATATATTCATTGTAATTCAGTGAAAAAGTTAGTCTGCACCATAAAACTGATGCAAAGTAAAAAATATGAGAAACAACTTTTTGAGTATGACATTTGAGGATGTTAAAATGAGTAAATAGTTACAGGTGAACAAATAAATACAATCCCAAATGGAGCCTTTAATGTGTACATTGACATTATTTTGAAGCTTACCTTTCGTTAACGTGAAGAAGCATGTAAGATTTCTCAGAAATGATAATCCATTTCCACTATATTTTGAAATTAAGATTATAATCTGCCCTTCACAAACATGATCAAACACTTAAATGCCACATTTTATAAAAGGAAAAATTTGAATATTGGACTCAAATTCTTTGTTATAAATGAAATACTTCATAAAGTGATTCAAGCATTGTGTAAACTTAAATTCTAAATACACTATATGTTGTTGTCAAGTCTCGAGTTATATTTACCATCCACATAATCTTCTAACCCATTTATCTATGCAGTATGTCTATTAAAGTTCTACTCGATGCTATGAATAAGCTAGTACACATACCTGGTGTACCTGGCCCAAAACTATGGACACGTCTGTGCTCTTAAAGTCTTGTTTTCAAAATTAACATGTCACTTAATTGAGACAAAAAGAAGACAAAGATGGCAATTATAAGGAAGAAATTGTTCCAAACTTTTTTTCTTCTGGTAATCATGGTTGACTTGTTCAAATGGTTGGATCCAAGAGTACCATCACATATATGGATGCCATAAGTTGAAGTTAACACCTTTAATTAGAATCAAGTTATGAACCCGTAACACAAAGTGATATAATAAGTATAGTCGTTTATTTGTTGTAAAAAATGTAGCACAAACAGGATTAGATTATGCTTATAGACCGGATTTTGAGAATAAAATTATTAGTACAAACCGTTTTCTGCTTGTGGATAACGTTCTGAGAATAAGAGCTGAACCTTATGGGGCTGCAGAAATAGTACCAAGCTGCTGACTGTGATCAGGGGCCGGTAACTCCTGTACGAAAGTTGGTGGGTCGTGTATCATGTACGGGTTAAAACAGATTATTTTAGTGCTGATCAAGAGTCAAGACAGGCCAGTTGGGTTGTCGTGAAGGCTGAAACATATTGGGTTATATTTATCAATAAAAAAATTAGTGTGTCAAATAGGATAGGATTACAATATTATTTTAAAGCTGATAAACACACTTTGGACAACCGTTAAACCATTCTACACATTTGACCGTCACCATTAACTGCTAATTTTCTGTATATCAGGATCGACCCGTTCACAAGTAAATGGGTTGAAATTGAACTTCTAATGATAGTTTTAAACATGTAGGCGAGATAGATGAACTTACTCCTAAATACTCCATCATCTGGTAGTATGCCCAGTGTGCAATGTGGTATGACCTTGTCGACACTATTTGATAATTATCTTGTCCTGGAAACAGCATACATAAACTCATTAGCAAAAAAGTGAATTAACTATTTGGAATGGTTTCAATAGTGAAGGTGGAATTTATTGATATGCTATGAAAAACTATTACCATAATACACCAGGACGTGTACGGTGTACCTTAAAACTCCATAAACAATCTACTGCACGACTTCCATTATCTGCATGTTTCTATAAAGATGCAATAAAAATCAAAACTTTATATCATAAAAACATAAGTTGTAAAAAAGCCTTACTCAAGCATCCTTAAATATGTTTGGATAAGTACCTTGTATCAAGTATGCACAATTAATTTTCATAGAAGTAGTACCTCCATTATACTATCTATCACGGATTACATCTGCAAAATATTACATTTATTGTTAGTCTAAAAAATTCTTGCACAAAAAAATGTCTTTCATTTATCACAAAAATCCCTACGATATCTATTCATTCCTAAATAACCATAAATTATTATACACTCAAACATCTGATTATTATAACTTAGTACGGCATAAGCACATCCAAAAATTCAATCACTATTTTCTACAACATGTTCAATCAAAACATTCTTACATGGTGGTTGTGATAAGCTTTTACCCATTATGATAATCATGTATGCAGCAGCCTATTATCATCATGGTTGATGCAACACCTCGTATGTTGTTTTTTTTGTTTTTTGTTTTTTTTAATAGCTCAAACACTTGATATGTAATTCATTCACATAAAAAAACTAATTCGAAAACAACAGTTTAAAAAAAATAGATAAATAAAAATCATTCACTTTCATCAAACACTTGGTAATCAAATTCATTTTTTGAATCACATCTGTCCAATACTGAAACTATTCTTAGAAAAGTAATCCCTAATTTGTCATACAAAACTAATTGGCTAACCCAATTCAATTTAATCGGAACAAAAACTAAAAATAAAAAAATTACCTTAGAAGAATGACCATAAATTCAACTTGGTTGCAAACTTGCAATGGAGAAATCATTCACCGATTGTCTTGGTGTATTTTTTTGGTTGGATATTGAATGGAAATGATGTGTGTAGGTTTATTTTTGAAGAAACACAGAAATCATTCACCGATTGATATCGATCCTTTAATTATCCCCAAATTATTTGCACAAGTCATCGGAATTTCAATTGAAGTGATAGGATTATCATTCATGATTTTGAATAATGAATGAAAATAATCTGATTTGATTTGATGAATTGTAACCGATTTTGAAAGGTATAATTTTGGATGGGTGTTTATTGCAATTGATTTGATACTGAAAATCAGGGGAGTAGTTTTAGATGAGATAGGAGTGTGTTATGTTGCCAGGTGGATTAGCCATGTCATTATGTTGCCAGCATGTCGTTTTTGCATGCCTAGTGGCAAATATTAGTTGGCAAATTCCTCTATTATATATGTTGTGAGATATATATATATATATATATATATATATATATATATATATATATATATATATATATATATATATATATATATAGTGAAGCGTTCAAATAATAAGCCTAAATTTTGTGAGAACGCGAGAAGCAATCATAGCCACTCATTTTACCCTCCTTTAACTTTAATCTAATGGCTAATATTAGTTAATTAACTTTTTGAAAATTTTTTAAAAAATTTTGAAGAATTTTCAAAAAAATTTCGAAAATTTTTTTTTGAAATTTTTTTTGAGAAAAAATTTTGGGAAAAAATTTTTTCGAAAAAAAATTTTTCGAATTTTTTTTCAAATTTTTTTTTTCGAAAAAAAAAAATCGAATTTTTTTTTGTCAAAAAATTTATTTTAGAAAAAAAAAATCGAAAAAAATTTTTTCGAAAAAAAAAAAAATCGAAATTTTTTTTTTCTAAAATTTTTTTCTTTTCCAAAAATTTTTTTCGAAAAAATTTTTTAAAAAAGAAATTTTTCCGAATTTTTTTTCGAAATTTTTTTTTCCTGAAATTTTTTTTCGTCACATGTGAAAAAAAAAATTAAAAATTTTCACGAATTTTTTTGGTCATGTGTGGAAAAAAAATCGTCACATGTGAAAAAAAAGTTTCGTCGCAAGTAAAATTTTTTTTTCGTCACATGTGAAAAAAAATTCCGTCACATGTGAAAAAAAATTCGTCACATGTGAAAAAAAATTTAAAAATTTTCACGAAATTTTTTTGTCACGTGTGAAAATAAATTCGTCACAAATGAAAAAAAAATTCCGTCACATGTGAAAAAAAAAATTTCGTCACATGCTAAAAAAAATTTGAAAATTTTCACGAAATTTTTTTTGTCACGTGTGAGAAAAAAAATTCGTCATATGTGAAAAAAAAAATTCGTCGCGTGTAAAATTTTTTTTCGTCACATGTGAAAAAAAAAATTCGAAAATTTTTCAAAAAGATTTTCAAAAATTTTTTGAAATTTTTTGAAATTTTTCCAAAAAATAGTTAGCTAATAATAGCCATTAGATCAATGTTTAAGGAGCCTAAAATGAGTGGCTAGAATTAGTTCTCGCGTTCTCACAAAAATTTAATTTCTCACATGAATGGCCTCCTACATATATATATATATATATATATATATATATATATATATATATATATATATATATATATATATATATATATATATATATATATATATATATAATTCACACTAAACCGCACCGTGCTAACTCCTAGACAAATCCATGTGTTTCATGAGAACCCACCTTTAGGTCCACCCTTGAAAATAAGAAATGGATTATGATTATGAGAGGACTACTTTTTTTTTTTTTTTTTTTTTTTTTTGAACGGCAAATTTATTAAACAAAAAAACTAGCGAGGCGCTAGGAATTACAATTTCACAAGAAAAGGGTTTTTCAACCAATCTACCCAACTAAAAGATGCCTTACAACGATACATAATCCAATAAAATGAACGCAACACTACGTCTTCAAAGATCATCTCCTTATGAGAGGACTACTACTTAAAAGAAATTAAAAACTATTCTTATATTATCTGGATATATGCTTTCCAGATCATGTTCAAAAATGTTTTACCATATGACCTTAAATTTGAAGAGCTGTGACCATTATCCTACCTCCTGATGATCACAATTATCCCTCATCTTTAATATGTTGATTTGTGTGATCATCATTTCTTTAGTCAATGACGACGAATGTGAGACTATGATCAAAAGATTAAGAGACCGTAAAGGGACCTCTTAAGAGCATTTACGATATGTCTTTGAAGATTTGATGCATTTAATGCAAATCGTATTTAATAACTAAGGGCATGTTTGGTAGGGTGAAATTCAGAGAAATGAAATAAAGCACAGAAACCATAATACAAAAGACTTGAGGTTTATCAAGCTTTTCAAAAAGTTTTTGTTGAAATGCAAAAAACCTTATCAAAAAGCTTTTTGAATGAAATGTCTTTTACAACTTTACCCATTGTGATTGCTCTAATCACCCAAATTGTTATAAACTTGGTGCACTCAGTTGTTTCACCGACTACCTGGACACGTAAACTAAAGATGGTATTAAGGGGCCGTTTGGTTTATAAGTGGGGTTGGATTCGGATTTGGATTTGGTATAGGATTTGGATTTAAGATAGGTTTAGGAGAGAAAAATTGTATTTATTTAAATTTATTTTAGTAATAAATTTTAAATAAAATATATTATTTAAATGATAAAATAACAAAAAGAAGTTCACATATATAGAGAGAGACAACTTAATATGGCCCACAAAGTACACAAATTAAGTTAAAACCAAGGTTTTGAAACCCGGGTCGACCCGGCAGGGTTAACCGGTTTGACCGGTTCCGGCCGAAAAAACGGGTCGAAACAACCCGGGTTTCTAAAACCGGGTTAACCGGTTTGATCCGCCGGGTTTTGAGTGACCCGGGTCAACCCGGTTCTCTAAACCCGGTCGGGTTTCATTTTTTCAAAATATTTTAATAAAAACCCGGGTTGGCCTGGCGGTTGAACCGGTTGACCCGGTCAAAAAATTAAAAAATAATAAATTGAAAACCGGGTTGACCCGGAGGTCCAACCGGTCGAACCGGTTGACCCGGTGCCCGGTGACTCGACCGGGTCGATTTCGAACCCGGTTTTCAAAACATTGGTTAAAACCCATCAAAGTGCCCTCCTATCATTTTTTATTCTATCTATCATTCCTTTTTTCAAAAGTATGAAACAAACAACTAATTAATGTCATTTCAACTCAAAACCCATTCCAAAGTGTCAAAACAAACGGGCCCTAATTTCCAGTCTTTTGTTTGGCCATTATCTTATAGACTATTGTCACTTGTGCTAAAAAGCAAATTCAAACTATTCTTTCTTATTGGTTTGGCTTGTTTGTGTTAGTTTAATAAAGGCTTAGTCCCGTTGGTTTAAATTTATTTATCTTTGTAGGACCATAGAACAACCTAAATCACTATTGAATCTTGCCTAAACCTAGAGAGAGAAAGTAAGTAGAGAGAGAGAGAGTGAGTGGGAACTCTAGTGTGTAGAATAATGCCTTTGTTAATACTAAATGAATCACTAAGAGAACCAACCTCAAAATGAGGCCTTACATGTGTATTTATACTTGTAGTCTAGGGCTTCACATATCTTTGACCATATTACATAACTAGCCCTTAGACTTTATACAAGCATGAATAATACACATAAACTTAATAAACTAGCATTTACTAACTATTACATTGATATATTTAACTAACTATTTGACTCAATAATGATCGTCACTTTTAATCCTAACAATCTCCCCCTAAGGGACGATCATTGAGATCTCACTTTGATTTCATAAATGATCAACACTTCTAATGCTAACAATCTCCCCCTAAGGGTGATCATTGAGATCTCTCTTTTGTGACCTTGATCTTTGATCTTTGAAGCTTGTTCTCTTTGAACTTTGAGTCTTGTTGTGTAATAGTTTTGCTAGTTCCTTTGTTCCAATCATGCTATGTGATCTTTCTTGCCTTTGATCAACATCTTTACTATGTTGTCTTTACGTCTTTTCCAACATGCTCATACTTTGTTTGACTTTGAATCTTTGTGAAGTTCTCTTCTCTTTGTCTTTAATCTTTGTTTCTTTAGTTTGAAGATTCCTTGACTTTGACTTAGAAACATTCTGAACTTTGCTTTGCTTAGATCTTTGAAGAGAGCTTTGCAGGGTATGAGCATGTGGATCTTTGAGTGATGGTAACGGTCTTTCTCCAAGGAACATTCATGAGTACCTGCATAAAACAGTTAGCAATAAAGTATCCAGTACTTACAGGTTCGAAATTAGAGATCGTCAACAGCATAGTGTGAAGACTCCTTCTAACCCTTACCAAGGCCGTTCCTGAATCAGATACCCCTGAAAGGGCTTACTAGATCCACCGAAGTACATCAATGATTCAGGTGAGTTGCTGGAGATCACCCCACAACTGTAGACCGTTTGAGACATAGTAACCATCATGATAGATAAGGCAAGATCCGTAGATCTCATAAAGACTCTTACAACTTGTGTCCTTTTTGGCGAACACAAGTGTATTCATAGGAAGTGTATCCTAAGAGATCTTTTAATGAATCTCATGGCTCTAGACTCGATAAGTGCATAATTTGGTTTTCCTATGCGGAGACTAGGGAGGGGTCTCCTGCTTCAATATCAACCATCTCTAAGAGATAAGTCGATAGATTACACCGGTTCCCAGTGAGAATGAAACAAGCTCTTTTAAGAGAACTTGAGTGGCTTAGAAGGTTAAGTGCAGTGCGTCACTGGGTCCATGACGTCTTGTCTTCAATACCGGTGTCACCTTAGTAACAACCAGTAGCATATGAATTGAACCCGATGTCTGCCCTAAGGTTGAACATTTGGAGGGCTATTTATTTTCACCCTTTCATTTGCTTTTCTTTTTAATTCTTCAACCCCTTTTTTTCTCCTTTCATTCTTTTCTCCTTTTTTCAGATCATACCTAAGGACTTCTAATTCTAATCTATTGGAATTGTCCTTGGGTAGATGCCTCCGGCTCTGGCGGATCATAGGACGGTTTTTCCTAACCTTAGTCACCTTATAACTCCATGACTATCCTATTGTTGCCATCAAACCATTTGTGAAAATCTCTCAAAGTGTTATGATAATAAAACATACTTTGTTAACACTTCGAGAGTTTTACATTTCATTTGAAGGACTCCCCCTTCACATTTGCTCATGGATTGTTAAGAAATTTGCACATGCTTGAGGAGTTTGCACTTTTAGAATTGATCCACTTTCAATGAACATGACCGATTCGAGACACGCTTACATCACTAGTTAGACTAGCTTGAAGTTATTACCCGGCCTGGTCATATCCACAGAAAGTTTCTCGAAACGGTACATTTCTACTAAGACAAATCCTTTTCGAGACACGCTTACGTGGCTAGTTAAAGAGTTCCATTGTCAGCTTTTAGGTGACAACTAGCTCTAGTAACTAACTTGATGTTATTACCCGTCGAGGATAAGTCTTTTCGATTACTAACTTTTGTTGTTTCGTCAATTCTTGGGTCATTTCTGAGTCGAGCTCTTTTGAGATTCAAGACGATCACATTTTAATCACGTCTTCTCCCCCTCAAAAATAGTATATCCATGGTATTTTTTATACCAATTGATTAAAACCTTTTCTTTTTGGATAGCTTATGGGAGAAACGGATGTTTGATAATTCCGTATTTGTTTCCTTTAAGCATGATCTTTTTGGAACAACTTTATATTACTCCCCCTCAAAAATAGAACATTTTGATTAAATTAAAGGTTTTAAGGATTTGAGGGAGTAATATTTTGAGCTAAAAATTTTGATAACCTTTTGAAATATTTTGAAAAATTTTGCTCATAAAATTAAGAAGACTTTGATAAGCTTTTTTGAGAGAAGTCTTCTTATCTTTTAGGATTGTCGTACATAAATGTACAACAGGGTCCTTTCTTTGAAAGTTGCGGGTTATACACTGTTATGTATGCATAAGCCATAATGTTTTTAGGATAAGTGCTCAAAGAATATGTAAACCTTTGTTTTGATTTAAGCACTTTCCTTTCTTTGAAGAACGAGTCCTTAGCTGCAATACTAAGAAGTCATAATGTTGAAGTCCGAGTCCTTAGCAGAAGTACTAAGAAGTCATTATGTTTTTAGATTAGACAACAACTTTTGGAACCCATTTAAGCACGGCGCCAATGGGTTTACCATATTTTGAAATCCATTTGAAAGTTGTGTCAATCCGAGACAAAGAAGTTGAATTCCAACGAGGACTGAAAACCGGTGTTTCATTTTGAAATAAAGCTCGTGGAATCAACGGTGATTTAAAACTCTTTTTCTTTTGAAACTTGTTTGAGAAACTCGGTGTTTCTCTTGGAGTTTTAAAACTTGAAGAAGAAGTTTTCCATCCATTGTTGAAACTCGGTGTTTCATTTCGAAAATTCGTTTTTGAGATGAATGGAAACCTTCCAGAATTGGGATTTTTCAAAGCATAGCCATTCCTTTGTTGTAGCGGAAGCATTTCAGAGTATGAATAATTCAAATATTTTGAACGGCTTTGCTTTGGTTTCCACACTGGCTTTACCGGAGTAAAACGAGAGTATGGAGTTTGAAAACCTTGATTCTTTTCTTTATGAGCACTTGCATTTGAAACCTTTTGAGGAGTAAATGTTTCAGAAAAATGAGGTCTCTTTGAAAATTTCCTTCCTTTTTGCAAAGAATAGGTTGTAAACTGAGAAACCTTTTTCGAAAATGGTTTGGAAGATTCACCTGTGTAAACCTTCTCCGAAACACTTACTTGTGGTTTAGACTCGTTTGAAACTTGAGATTTTCCTTTTGACCGGTTAAGAACATCAAACTTTGCTTTTAAGGCATTGTATGACGTTCTCAAATCATTGTATTCTTTTTGAAGAGAAAGATGATCTGATGATGCCAGTTTTTCTTGCAAAGAAGCATTTTGATTTTAAAGATGTGCAAAATATTTTTCATATTTATCTGTTTCGATTGAAAAATCATTTTTGGCATCACCAAAATCCTTGGTTTGTTGTGCAACCGTTTTTTCCAATTCAACAATTTTCTTTTGAAGCACATATTTTTCTTTTTCAAAAAGATGATTTGGGACGATCTGAGAGTCAGATTTGTTCGAAAATTGATTCTGAACTCTTGATCGTTTGATTGAATCAAACAAGTTTTTGTAAGTCTGTTTCAAATGCTCATTTTCTTTTTGTAATGATGCCACAGCATGTTCCAATTCAAGATTTTTTGTATCAAATTCGTCAAAATCAAACTTGATATTGGTATCATCACATTTTTCTTCAAAAATCTTTTCTTTTTCTTTAAGCACTGATGTCAAAGAGTTTTCAGAAGACATTTTCTCGTTCTTCTCTTGCAGTTTAAGTTGGAAAGAGATACTTTGTGCTTCGAGTATTGCAAGATGTTTCTCAAAGTGAGCAGTTCTTTTTGACAATTCTGCTTTGACATCAGTTGCTTCTTGTGAAAGCTCGGTGATTTTCTTTTTGAGACAAAGATTTTCAGATTTCAAATAAGATGTTTGTTCAAAATTCTCATTCACTTTCTCATGGCAAACAGATTTTGATTTGAAAGACTCTATTTGATTTGTGAAAAATTCCTTTTGAATGTCAAGTATTAAGCATTTTTCATCAAATTCGTCTTCAAGAGAATGAACGTACTTTAAATCTTCTCTCATTTCAGTGACAAGATGTTTTTCAAAGTACTCAAAACATAAGTTGAGATTTTTCACATGAGGTTCAATCTCATCATTCAAAATCTTTTGGACTTCAATCTTAAGGCGTACATCTGATGAAAGAGGATTAGAGAAAACGCTGTTATCGATGTTTACTTGCTTAAACCAAATGACCTTTAACGTATGCTCAATGTGATGTTTAGGACTACAAAATTGTTTCCTTGCTTTATTTTGCCATAACGTAGCATCATAAGTAGCAAGTTGAGCTTCTTTGAAAAATCTTTTCACATTTGTGTCTTTTCTTTTGAAAGGTGCTTTTGGAAAATCTGTCAATTGTGTACAACCATACACAAAGCCGTGGTACGAGAGAGGGTTTTTTGTTTGTTTTACTTTCAAACGTTTTTCCTCTTCAGATTTTAAAATATCTTGAGACTCAAACAAAAGATCATCTGACAATTCTTTTCCCATATCTTCAGCGTTGTACAAAATAGGTGTCAGCTTTTTCACTTTGTTTAAAAAACACGGTTTTCCATTTTCCAACTGAGCACTATTTTCAAAACCAATTCCAGATGTTTGTTTCTCAACCTCCTCATCTTTAGTAGGCAGCATGTTGATAGTCTGATAAGTCTGTCCCAATTTTCGAAGTTTGTTTTCAAGATCGTTTGTTCGTTTCAAAAACTCTTTGTTTTCATTCTCAAGTTTTGTGTTTACAATCTCAAAATTTGATGTGGTTTTCTGAAGCTTTGAATTTTCACTTTTTAAATCATTGTTCTCTTTTAAAAGCGTTTGAACCTTTCTGTTGTTAACAACCATTTGAGCATCCAGATTTTGAATGGAACGTTTTTCACGATGAACAGCTTCTCTATAACCAACTTCAAGTTCTTCATTTCTTTTTAAAAGTGGTTTGACAGACTCTCCATACATTTCAAACTTTTGAGCGTGAGATTTAAGGTTTGAGATTTCAATTTCAAGTTCAGCATTTCTTGTTGTTGCATTTTCAAAACGTTTTTCCATTTCTTTAAATCTCTCAAGCTCTTTGTTTAAAAAGACATTCGCTTGCTTAGCTTTGCGATTGTCCTCTTTGCACTTTTCAAGTTCATGTTTGAAATTATCGATTAATGAAGCAAATAAGGCACAATCTTGTTCATAAGAAGATCCATCCTGGGCAGGCTCACCTCTATTAGGATCCATATCTGGAGTAGCAAAAGTGATATTACTATCTTTTTCTTCCACCACATATGTGTCACTAATAGACTCAGGATGCGCTGGATGTGTCTGATCATGAGCAAACACATTATCAAAGATATTACCATTATCATGAGCATGTGAATGTTGTACCATAGCCAATATCTTTGTGTATGATGAAGGTCTGATATGATCATCTTCGGTGTCCCAAACAGCTTCATTCCTTTGTGTACCATCAGTATCTGAATCATAGCTAGGACTGCTGCTTTCAACTTGTTGTTCTGATGATGAATCACTTCCCGTGAAAACCAAACTATCATCTGATGCATCACCCTCATTGACCGTTTTCTTTTCATTTTGAACATCTTTCTCTGTCTCTTTTTCAATCATCTCAGTTTCCTCTAACTGCATCTCTTTTTCCTTCTGCTCTTTTTCCCGTTTCCGCTTCTCAATCTCATTCCCTGAAGTGCTTCTTTCTTTTTCATTAGAATCCCTCTTCTTTTTCTGCATCTCCCTCAGATGAAGTGATCTTGCATTAAGCACCATTTCCAGTATGTTCATATGATTAAGCAATTGATCTCTAAAGACTTCAACTTCTATGCTAGTGAAGTGTTTTTTCCATATACTGCTTGCTGATGCATAATCCCAAGAATTCTTAAACGCTCTAAAATCCATGGTCATGAACCCTTTTAACTGTGTCTTGAGCTCTCTAAATCCTACCATGCAATCACTTCCCTGTTCAATTTGCATTTTGAGTTGAACTATGTTGTTTTGAAGATTCCTTTTGAAGGTAACAAAGTCCATTTCAGATCCGAAGAATGTCTCAAAAGTTCTAAGAAATGATGAATCCCATAATGGTTGACTTGCTTCTGAGAGAGCCATACATTGAAGCTTAACTGATTCAAAATGTATTAAACAATTTTCTTTGGAGTACATTGCGAGCTTAATCCTTACTTGCGTCTCTCTTTCCTTCTGCTCTTTCATTTCCATTGTTTAACGATATGTGATAAAGTTGATCTTAGGATCTTTTAAGATAACAAAGGTTGTTGTTGAAGATTAGATGTTTTGGTGAAGATGAAAGTTCGTTCTCGGTTGATCTGATTGATTTCGTAATTTCCCGCCAAAAATTGAGTATGAAAATTTTCTTTCTCAAAATTTGAAAATCACAAAGAAATACAATTCTAAGGTTACCAGAAAAATTTGAGTTTTGAAAATTTTTTCGTCAAATTTTACAGAAATTTTTTGAATTTTGGCTAAAAAATTTGAATTTTCGGCCGAAATTTTCAACGTTATACCAAACTTTGAATCTCGCGTAAAAATTGAACGTTTAGTCACGTGTAAAAAATAAATTTTACTCAAATTTTCCCGCCAAACTCGGTAAGGTTTGTGATTGTCTAACTCGATATGTCTGAAAACTCCAAACTCGGTATGGTCAGATTTGCTTCCAAACTCGATAAGTCCTTATATGTATCTTCAAACTCGGTAGTTAAGGGAATAAGTCAAACTCGATAAGTTTTGAGATGAAGTCTAACTCGATAAGTAGATGAAATTTTAGCAGAGTTTCCCCTAGAATGTTGCCACACAGAACCTAACTCGATAAACGATTAGGTAAGAAAGGCTAACTCGCCAATTTACAAATCTAACTCGCTAGACTTAACACCAAACTCGATAACTTTTATCTCAAACCCGGTAAGCTTGTCCCAAACTCGGTAAGCTTGTCCCAAACTCGGTAAGCTTTTTTTCAAACTCGATAAATAATTTCCCAAACTCGGTAAGCTTGTCCCAAACTCGGTAAGCCTTTTTCAAACTCGATAAATAATTTCCCAAACTCGAAAAATTTTTCTTACTCGAAAAAAATTAGATGAACAGTAACGAGGTTCTTAAAAATCCGATTTTTCACCCAAAAAACAATCTAAAACAACCTAAAATTATCCCTAACCTCTTAATACCACTTGTTATGACTAAAGAACAACCTTATCACTTGTGAATCTAGGCTAGATCTAGAGAGAGAAAGTAAGTAGAGAGAGAGTGGAAGGGAACTCTAGTGTGTGAAATAATAACCTTGATATTACTAAGCCTTACATGTGTATTTATACTTGTAGTCTAGGGCTTCACATATCTTTGACCATATTACATAACTAGCCCTTAGACTTTATACAAGCATGAATAATACATATAAACTTAATAAACTAGCATTTACTAACTATTACATTGATATATTTAACTAACTATTTGACTCAATAATGATCGTCACTTTTAATCCTAACAATCTCCCCCTAAGGGACGATCATTGAGATCTCACTTTGATTTCATAAATAATCAACACTTCTAATGCTAACAATCTTCTAAGGCTGCATGCAATAACGATCGAGACCGACTCGGTCTCAATCGGTCGACTCGGTCGGCCATGGTGTCGGGATTCGGTCGCGAACCAGAAACAAGCGAAAATTACATGAAACCTTATTTTTTTGAATTTTGATCCAAACCTCCCACACATTAATGTTTATGACCGTTTGTGACTTAAAAAAAAATAAAATAAAAAATTACCGTTTGAATTGTAGACGTTGAAAAAAAAATCCCTTATAAATACACAACTAAACAACACTTCAATTCACACAATTTCACACTTCTTTCTATTAAAAGTGTCTAAGAAAACACCACAACAACAAGCAGAAGGCCGGAAATCCCGTTTACCACAACAAAACATCCCGCAAGTATCACCGGATTCGAATTTCCGGTTAACCGATGTGTCACCAACCATCAATTTCCGACCCCGTTCTCTTAATTACGAATCTCAACGACCTCTACAACAACAAACATTCAATCCAATTGCTATGCATCGTAATATTAATCGTCCATTTGTTCCCCCCGTATCAAAACAACCAACAACAACAACAAAACTTCCAACAACCACAACAAAGCAATTCTCGACGAAGCCAACAATCTATGTATGGCTCCCCCGAATCGTGCTATCGTCCAACAATGGACTCATCATTGTCTTCCAACTCTAATTATCAAAATTATTCTCCAGTAAACAACATCAATCTTGATGCTTGTGATTTCATGGAACAATTAGAAAACAATCCGGATTTTTAGGTTGGAACCGGTTCGGGTTATCCGAGTCAACAAATGTCACCGGGTTATCCAGGTTCGGGTCGCGGATCATATCACGATTCGCTTCCAAATGATGATCTTGTTGGTGATGACGACAACACTATTTCTGAAGAGATATCACCAGTCAAACCAAAAAAGCGTGCTACAAAGGCTAAGAAGAAGGCGGTTGAGAAAAAGGTTGAGGAAAAGGTTTACAAAGACATCTCGAATTGGTCAAAAGAGGAAGAAATCGCGTTGTGCATGGCTTGGTGTGATTCGTCGGAGGATAGCATAGTTGGAACCAACCAAAATTCTAAGGGATTTTGGAAGAAAGTGATTACATACTTTGAAAAGGAGGTCGGTGAAGAGAGATCGTACAACTCAATTACTAGCAAGTGGAAAAATAGGATTCGTCCTAGAGTTGGCGCATTTTGTGCTATTTACGACAATTGTTATGAGAATTATGGAAGTGGTGCGATTGATCTCAATATTTACCAAAGAGCGTGTGACGAATATGCAATAATGATGAGGCACAGGTTTCATTTGGATCATTGTTGGGAGATTTTGAGGGAGCATCAAATTTGGAAGAAAAATGAGATGTCGCATTTTTTAAACCAAAATGAGAGTCGAAAAAAACCAAGGACTTCTGACACGGGCTCGGATGAGCCTAGTAATGAAGAGCCTCGAAATGAGCGACCGGTTGGACGTGATGCAGCTAAGAAAAATAAGGCTACTAAGAAGAAATCGTCGGGGTTTAGTTTGGATGGGGTAGCCGAAAAATGGCAAGCAATTACGTCAAAGGCATGGGGTAAGAAGCAGGAGCTTGCAGACGGATACTACAAATTGAAGGAAAAAGAGTTAGAGCAAAGGGATAAGGAGTTGGCGCTGCAGCAAAAGAAATCGGTGCAAGAAGACAGAAGATTGGCAATGGAAGAACAAAAGCTTGAATTTGAGCGTCAAAAGAAATATCAAAAAGACCTCATCTTCTATTTCAAACCAATCGACCCATCTTTGCCCGCATTTCAACGACAAAAAATGCAAGAACTCAAAGACTCAATCAAGGAACAATACAACCTAGATGATTAGTTTATATATGGATATTCCGAAAAACATTTTTAAAAAACTTCATTAACGCTCATTATGTGCTACTAAACTCGCACATTTTGTACAACATGATATCAAAAGTTAAAGTTAAAAAACATCAACATCAACGTTAACATATATGTCAGCTAAACAAAGTTAAATCTTTCATCTAATAAAATTTTTACCAAATATTAAGTGATATTATTATATAATGAAAAACTCATGCATATTCATTAGTTGTACTTATATCAATTTTCATGGGTAAATTCTTATATATCCATATAGTAAACAAAAATTTTAGAATAAATTTGATTTATGTGTAAACCCATGTGATCAAATAACCTTTGACCTAATAACATTATAAGGAGACACGCTCAAGAAAGGAGAAAAAAAAAAAAAAAAAAAAAAAAAAAGTGAAAAGTATGAAAAAATATGAGAAAAGTGAAAAAAGTGAAAGTCAAGAGTTGAAAGTTGTATCGAATAAGAGCTTATGTATAAATAAGTTGTTGGCGCGTGAGGTGCATGTGATAAGTGATTAGTAATCAGTCACATGAGGTGCACGTGATCGTACTCCGCAACTTATATCCTTGATATTGTATGTACCCCAAATTCCTTGATGTAGACCGAATTTCTATTGCAGTGGTTCTTAAGAGAAAATGAATAACTACTTATCGTTTTAACTTAGGTATCACTATCGGACTTAAAAGTTATCGAAACGAGAAAATATGAAGCAATTCATTTCTCAACAAAATAAAATATGGAGATACAAAACTTAGGAAATGCGAGTAAGGAGTTTCCACAAGTAACTGTTATGAGTAGTGTTAGCATCTAATTTGTAAATAAGCTGTGATCTCGTTTGTACGCTTAGTTTGGGGACTTGTGAAAAATCAAGGATGACGATTTTTATCCGTATGGTCACTTCTTAAGTAGAAGTGTTTCTACTCGTTGACCCTAATAATTATTGCAAAATAATGAAAGTTCAACAAACCGTCACAAGTATAAAATGAAAAGTACAAAAATAGAAAGTATAAGTGGAATAAAGGAATAAAAGGAAAAATTTTGGAAAACGGAGCGTTTTTGGAATAAATGATTTTATAATTTCTTTTGAACCTCCTTGCTACTTTTCAAAGTTAGTAAAAAGAGTATCGAAATTATTTATCCCAAGAGCGTGAATTGATCACATTGCGTGAGGGCACGGCAATACTTTAGTCGGGGGGATTTTGGTGTGTATTAATTTACACACCTTTTATTCGACCAAAACCGGACTAATAAGACCAAAAACTAACCAATTATGCCAAATATACGATGTTTTTGTGTTTTTACATGTGCAGGTACGGATATTGTAGAAATGGACAGAAATCATGGAAAAACGACAACACGAGCCCGAGACATGGAAATGAGGTCAAAAGCCGAGGCTTGGAAGGATTTCTCGATTATGGATCTCATTAGAGCTAATATGTCAAAATCTACCTTTGAATGTCAAGATCAGTCCTTGGTTTAATTTTGATTGAATGACAAAAGAGGTCTTTTCAGTTTGCAATATGGCAAAATTAACCCCTAAACCTAACACTTTAAACCTAAATTAATCCTAATTCCTAAATACTAAATCTGCCAAATTCCTTAAACAGTTAAACCTATAAATCCAATCCTTACACACCAAGCCCACAAAATCAATTTTACCCCAACCCAGTCCACAAAATAAAACCCATGACCCATCCTTACCAAACCCGGATCCAACCTTTTTTATTATAACCATTGGTCAAAATCCCCAAATCCAGTCAAACCTTTAATAAAAACCAAACCCGCCCTTTATAACCATTTACTGTTCATCACCATTCACCTCCATTTACCCAGCTCCCCATCAATTTACCCGTACAAATAAGATTCCACGGATATTCCTGACACACTTGGCAGAGGAATGACGCATAGGAATGACAGAGTGGCAATTCCCAGCATTCCCATTGGCTGTGACACCTCAACAGTACAATCCAAGGGCTGTAATTGATTGTGCAATGATTAGATTGATCTAAAGGCTGATATTGGGATTCGTGAAGCTTCCAGAGCTATCCCAATCCTCTCCTAATCAGGCTATATATAGAGATGCCTCTCCTCATTTTGAAGCTGTTAGCCATAGGAGTAGGAGTAGAGTAGTATAGTAGTGTTAGTATAATTTTAGCTTAAATTGTACGATTTAGCTTATTAAAGTTTTAAAAGTTGTAATCGTTTTCAGGTTTTCAATAAAATTTTAGTTTACTCTTTAATACTATTTCATTTAAATTTTAAGCAATTTACTATTTCTTTAATTTGTTTCCAAGCTCTCAAATTCCGTTTCTATTAAGCTCATTAATAGCTTGTAGTGAGCTTAATCACTTAGTTATCTGCTTAATTAGTTCAAGTGAATGTGGTCAACGAAAGTCAAAGGGATTCATGATGATGATTTTGGGTTCACTGGTATTAGATGATAGTAGCAGTGGGTTAATGGAGCCTATCTAAAGATAGGCTTGGATCAAATGAAGTCCTTGTTCAGCTAGGACTAAGCTTGTAAGTCTCATTTTTTTAATCTCATTCTTCTTAGCTGTTCGCTTAGTTAATTAATATAGATAGCTGAATTCTAGATTACTAGTTGTTACTTTTGCTTTATTGGATCTTATTTGAATATTAGAATATGTTTCGTAGTGATTTGGTTGAGAATTTCATTTTAAAAGTATAAGATTAGTTAACCACTGTTGAATCTGCAATTTGATGGTTGAGGTGTTTGTTGTCTGCATTTCATGTTAATTAGTTTTCATATAAGCTTCACTGAGTTGGATTAATAATTAGAGTGGATTTGTTTAGCTTAATTTTCAGTTTTGAATTCATAACTGTTCTGTACACTAGTGTTTGGCAGTAGGTTGTTCTTTAGGTTCTAGTATACTTAGGTCATAAATTGATATTGAATCAGCTTCTATTTGCATTTAATAGTAATCTAGAAGTGAATTTAAGTGGTTATGGGTAGCTTATTAGGTTTTGCATACATCGGTTGAAAGTAGAAGGTTTAAACAGCTTATAGAGTGTTTTATGTAAGGAGTTTGATTTGGATCAATTCTGGTGTATAATCTCTCTCACAATAGGATATAATACAAGTTTAGAAATCTGGAATTGTGTACTTCTTTGGTCGAAATTTAAATTCACCCATTCTCAATAATCCAAATCTGTTATTTCAGCATAGGATTTAGATAATCAGTTAAGTCTCAAAGCTTGTTCAAAATTCATAAAGTTTGGTTTCCTGAATAGCTTAGTACTCCATCTTAATAAATCAGTTGGGATTTGGAATTGTGGAATTTGTTTACTAGTTTGATCATGAGTTTCAAAAGCCTCAGTGGACCTGATGGTTGCCCTGCATCAGAAATATTGTTTTATCTGTCTAAGTTCACTAGCGCATTTTTAGCTGATAATTGGAATTTTAGATTTGATTCTTGTCATTTTAGAGAGTTAGTTATACTGGTTTGTTAGATCTATATTTTGTTAGGCCATTTTAACTTGTTTGCATAAGCTTAATTTGTCCCTTAACAAGGTATATTTCAAAGTTTTTTTTAGAAAAGTCATTCATATGCTTAATCTGTCAGTTCATTTTATGCTTTTTCTTAGTTTATTCTTGTTCCAAAACTTCCTATATTACATTAATGAGTAGTATCCTAGTTGTAGCTTACTTGTTTATGCTCATTTTGGTTTTTACTTATAATGTAGTAGCATTTAGGTAACTTTAAACCTGCCTTTAGGTTTGCACTTGCATCTGTCCCCAACTCCCTCACACCAGCAGCTCTCAAAAGCTCAGAGTGTGTGTGTTCTTTGCTATGTTGATTTGGTGATTTTAGTTATTAGTTTTTAGGATTTAAGCTGTTACGTTAGCTTGAACTAGCAACTTTAGACCTGCTGCTTACTAGGTGTGCAACCCTGCACATCTGTCCAATTCCCCCTCTTCCCAGTTTGTTTTCTGCCTATTATATGGTCCTTAATGTCTGCAATTTGGATTGTGAGTTTATTGGTTGCATATCTACATGATTTTACTGCTTTTATGAATGAGCTTTTAGTATTTTAGCTTATGCATTAGCTTTAAGTTTGCCCCTTCGAACTGATTTGAGTAGTTTCATTTCAGTTTCTATTAGTTATAGAATTCAGTTATTTGATCTTGAATCTGAGCTTATTTGTCATTTCTGTTTTTTTTAGATCAGTGTTTAGTGGTGTTTTCCATAGTTCCTTAGCTTCTGGCTTCATTTAGTTCTTATATGCTTATTGCTTTAGCTTATTGCAAATTGCTTATTTGTCCATTTGTGAGATTCCTATGCTTTTATTGATCTGATTTCAGTTTGCTTTTACTTATCTGAGTTCGTTACACTTTCTTTACTAGTTTTAGTAAGTTTTATGGCAAGTGCTTCTTAATAAGCACTTGCCATAAACTGCTTATTGAGTCAAAAAGCACTTCTGCTTATTGTTTTTATTTCAAAATTTTTTTGCAACATTTCCCATTTATTTTTGATTTTCTGTGAATTTTTCATAATTTTTTGAATTGTTTTACTATTTTTCTTAATTTTTCTTTAATTTTAATCATTTTTAAATCATTTTTAATTACCAAAAATCTATAAAAATCAGAAAAAGCTTTGAAAAAATACAAAAATATTTTTAGAAATTCTTTTATAATATTTTAGAATTTTTAGAATTTAATTTTCATTTTTCCAAGTTAATTTTCTATTTTTCTTTATTTTTAATTCATTTTTAATTACAAAAATAGGAAATTAATTCTAGAAAATAAATAAAAACTCAAAAAAATAGTTTACTTTTTCTTAAAATTCTTTTTATTAGTTTTAAATTTTTAGAAAATATTTTCTAGTTCGTAGGATAAATTTTAGTCATACGTTACGTTTTTAATTTTACGGTTGCGTTTCCGTTTTTGCGTTTTTAATTTCGGTGCATACTTAGTTTGTAATCTTTGCATATTTCATACTTGTTTGTAAATACGTGAACTATTTGATTGATATTTTTCATTTTCTCACTTTTCAAATCACGATTTCACGAATCGATATTCTCGATTCCATTCGCCTTCGTTCGGAGAACGACCCGGGAAATACTTTAACCGGTATTTCTTCGGAATAATTATACACTACGAAACGACTTTATCAAAATGGCGCCGCTGCCGGGGAAGGTCGAAGTGAGTTTTTGAATATCGTTTCAGAAAATCGTGTTTTGTTAAGCCTTCCTCTATTTTGTATATATTTTTATAAAAATATAAAAATTGAAAAATCAAAAACACTTTTCCTAAAGTGTTTTCAATAATACCAAAAAAATAATAAAGTTACAGCCTCGTTCCGATCGAAAGAAAGGGCGTTGTAAACCAAATAAGTCTAACAATATAACGAAAACGTGAAATTAATTGATTATCAGATTACTTCAATTCAACAACCGATTAAGCGGGAAAATTCGTTTCTCTCGTTTCGTTGCGCGTAGTTTTGAAAGAAACGGTTTCAATTAACGTAACGTTTCACAAAAAGAAAATAAAAGTTTTTTGTGATTTGTTTTTCAATAAATATTAAAACCAAAAATAATCTTCTTATCCTCTAAAATTTGATTCTTTTTCTCAAACCCTCTCACGTTTAATTCTCATGGATACGATTTGTTCCAATTGTGGAGAACCGTTCTTCGGAAGGTTGTGTGTGTGGTGTACGTGTGACGAATGTGGAGATAATATTCGTGATGCGTTTGTTTGAATTGTAATTCTCATACGTTCAACAATTCGTCAAACATTCCCAATTTTTATACGCCACCACCACCTTCGTTTTATTGCTATAATTGTGGAAACCGGTCCGAAGAAGGAATACCGTGTGGGCGATGTTTTTGTGATGGATGTGGATACACCGATTGTATGTGCTATGCTCCGAATGCCTACACGTCTTACGATTACGACTCGAGCTTCAATAATTTTCCTCAAAATGATTTTTATGAGCCAAATTCGTACTACAATGGTGATTTTCAAAATACATCGAGTTTTGAATATTGTGGGGGATCGTTTGAAAATTCTTATCATGAATCTAATTCTTATTACGATTCTAATGGTTTTTACCAACCCCCACAAATTTCCAATTTCAATAATGATATTCTTGAACTTAAATCAATGCTCGATAAGTTGAAAGAGATGGTGAATAATCGTTACACTTCTTCTCCCGAGCCTAATGAGAGATCGATGGAAGAGCCTCCTACCGAAGAAAGGAAATTCCAATTTTGCGAGTGTTGTTTGTATGATGATAGTTTCACGATTACGATCAATCTTAATCCTCAAAATGATTCTATCTCTCCTACCGTAGAACCCGAAGACTCTCTTACAATGGGGGACGGGCATCTTGACACTATTCCGGCAACGGAATCGGACGAATTCAATAAGTCTAGTGTTGAGAACCTCGTCCCAATCCCAAGTGAGTCCGAGGAGATTTCTAACGATGTTGAAAATAATCGTCTTGATAATCATGTTGATACGAATGATATACCGTTTGATGAAAATCGTGTTGAAATATTCTCCGATTCTGACGATGACGATTCTATATCTTGTGGGGAAATTGAATATATTGATGAAGAATCTCCTGAGCTCGTAAGCTTTGAAGATGATAATGATGAAGATGATGATACGGAAATACAAGATGAAGCTCTTCGTGAAACATTGTTGAATGTCAATCTTCTTATCTCACGAATTGAGGCATTGAAAGATCCTCCGATTTCTTCTCCTATCCCCGATATGGATAGTGATTTCTTACCCGAGCTTGAAATTTTTCGATTTGAAGAGACGAGTAGTGGCAATCCCACTATTCATGCTGATATCTCTCTTCCGGATTATGAGTGCTTTCACTTTGAGATTGACTCCGAACCTATTTCCGATAATCCGTTACGTGACCCTCTTTTAGAGGATGTCGATTTATTTCTTGCTGCGGATGACTCGATACCACCGGGTATTGAGAATGACGAGAATGATATTTCTTCCGATTTGCTTTCTTCTCGTCCACCTGCAAAACCACCCGATGAAGTTTTTGAATCCGGTATGAATGAGAATATTTTTAGAATGGTGGACGAGGTTTTTGAACTTGAATTTGCTCTTACTATCCGAGTGTTTCATCCATTTTTTTCTTATCCCGTCATTTCTTCACCTTTTCACTCCACCGGGAGTGAGGACACCGTATTTGACCCGGGCATTTCTATCTTTTGTGCCAAGTGGCCGTTTTCTTTGCTCTCCCCAAGGACGAATTAATTCGGGGATCGAGTCAAGCTCATGTGACTCGGTGAACAAAAACAAGCGCTTCGTGGGAGGCACCCCATGCTTATCATTCATCTTCTTAAATTTCTATTTTCTTTCTAATGTGACGTGAGGAGGGTTACCTCTTCCATTATCTTGTGTTTCGTGGTTGTTTGTGAATGTCCAGGATTTGCCCGAATAATGAAGACTCTCGTGCTCGTTGTTTTGTCTCCACCCGAGTTTCATCATTCGTTGCTTATCCAATATATCCTAATCTTTTCGACTAACATTTATCTTTTGGCATAATTAATAAACGGCCTTAGATTTGTTAGGATACCCTTACCATTTAAATATTGAGGACAATGTTTCGTTTTAGTCTGGGGGGGGGGTGATCTTTCGATCTGATTTTTGCCTTGCACTTTGTCGTGTACTCTCGCAACTCCGTTTTTCCACCAAAAAAAAAAAAAAAAAAAAAAAAAAAAAAAGAAAAAAAAAAATTGAAAAATTTTGAAGAAAAATGAATGAAAAAGCACAAAAAGATAAGAAACAGTGAAAAAGTTGTGCAAAAATATAATAAAGTTTGAATAAGTGTTTTGACACCTTGTTGACTTTCTTGCTGGCGAGAGTAGGAATAAATATTTTGACTTGACCGGGCGTGTTGAGCCCTAGCTTGTTCCCTTAACCAATGATGATCACATAAGCTTGTGCTAGTTTTGTACACAAGGAGCTATAAAATGCGAATTCTTTCTTAAGAATCTGCAAGTTCTCGTACTTGACTTTATACATGCGCAGCTTAAAAGCTTTCGCTAGTCTTTTAAATAAGGAGCTAGAAAACGCGAATTCTTCTTCTAGAATTTGCAAGTTTCCGTAACTGACTTTATATATGCGTGGCTGATTATCGGCTAAGTATTCGCTGGTTTCATTACTTGGAATCTTAAATTGCGAAGAGCGAGAAATGATAGAGTTTATTTAGAAGTTAGATGCTAAACGTGGAGTAGTGGTTCTCTTTAGAGCTTATAAGAGGTACTTGTGGCTTTTTACTCCCATCAGATACGTCACCAATATAATAGATGTTCTAGGTTAATTAGTGGTATTTCGGTTTGAATAATATTTAGCTTTTTGTTTCCTTAAGAGAATTTTTGCTTTAGAAGTTGGGTACATATCAAGGAACATAAAAAATAAGAGCAAAAAGTGAAAAAATCAAAAGTCAAAAGTTGATTATCTATGTGGCTTTGGAGCTACCCAATAAGCTTCCATTGATGTTGAGAAAAAAGTGAAGAAACGAGAAAAAAAAAAAAAAAAAAAAAAAAAAAAAAAAAAAAAAAAAGTGAAAAGTATGAAAAAATATGAGAAAAGTGAAAAAAGTGAAAGTCAAGAGTTGAAAGTTGTATCGAATAAGAGCTTATGTATAAATAAGTTGTTGGCGCGTGAGGTGCATGTGATAAGTGATTAGTAATCAGTCACATGAGGTGCACGTGATCGTACTCCGCAACTTATATCCTTGATATTGTATGTACCCCCAAATTCCTTGATGTGGACCGAATTTCTATTGCAGTGGTTCTTAAGAGAAAATGAATAACTACTTATCGTTTTAACTTAGGTATCACTATCGGACTTAAAAATTATCGAAACGAGAAAATATGAAGCAATTCATTTCTCAACAAAATAAAATATTGAGATACAAAACTTAGGAAATGCGAGTAAGGAGTTTCCACAAGTAACTGTTATGAGTAGTGTTAGCATCTAATTTGTAAATAAGCTGTGATCTCGTTTGTACGCTTAGTTTGGGGACTTGTGAAAAATCAAGGATGACGATTTTTATCCGTATGGTCACTTCTTAAGTAGAAGTGTTTCTACTCGTTGACCCTAATAATTATTGCAAAATAATGAAAGTTCAACAAACCGTCACAAGTATAAAATGAAAAGTACAAAAATAGAAAGTATAAGTGGAATAAAGGAATAAAAGGAAAAATTTTGGAAAACGGAGCGTTTTTGGAATAAATGATTTTATAATTTCTTTTGAACCTCCTTGCTACTTTTCAAAGTTAGTAAAAAGAGTATCGAAATTATTTATCCCAAGAGCGTGAATTGATCACATTGCGTGAGGGCACGGCAATACTTTAGTCGGGGGGATTTTGGTGTGTATTAATTTACACACCTTTTATTCGACCAAAACCGGACTAATAAGACCAAAAACTAACCAATTATGCCAAATATACGATGTTTTTGTGTTTTTACATGTGCAGGTACGGATATTGTAGAAATGGACAGAATTCATGGAAAAACGACAACACGAGCACGAGACATGGAAATGAGGTCAAAAGCCAAGGCTTGGAAGGATTTCTCGATTATGGATCTCATTTGAGCTAATATGCCAAAATCTACCTTTGAATGTCAAGATCAGTCCTTGGTTTAATTTTGATTGAACGACAAAAGAGGTCTTTTCAGTTTGCAATATGGCAAAATTAACCCCTAAACCTAACACTTTAAACCTAAATTAATCCTAATTCCTAAATACTAAATCTGCCAAATTCCTTAAACAGTTAAACCAATAAATCCAATCCTTACACACCAAGCCCACAAAATCAATTTTACCCCAACCCAGTCCACAAAGTAAAACCCATGACCTATCCTTACCAAACCCGGATCCAACCTTTTTTATTATAACCATTGGTCAAAATCCCCAAATCCAGTCAAACCTTTAATAAAAACCAAACCCGCCCTTTATAACCATTTACTGTTCATCACCATTCACCTCCATTTACCCAGCTCCCCATCAATTTACCCGTACAAATAAGATTCCACGGATATTCCTGACACACTTGGCAGAGGAATGACGCATAGGAATGACAGAGTGGCAATTCCCAGCATTCCCATTGGCTGTGACACCTCAACAGTACAATCCAAGGGCTGTAATTGATTGTGTAATGATTAGATTGATCTAAAGGCTGATATTGGGATTCGTGAAGCTTCTAGAGCTATCCCAATCCTCTCCTAATCAGGCTATATATAGAGATGCCTCTCCTCATTTTGAAGCTGTTAGCCATAGGAGTAGGAGTAGAGTAGTATAGTAGTGTTAGTATAATTTTAGCTTAAATTGTACGATTTAGCTGATTAAAGTTTTAAAAGTTGTAATCGTTTTCAGGTTTTCAATAAAATTTTAGTTTACTCTTTAATACTATTTCATTTAAATTTTAAGCAATTTACTGTTTCTTTAATTTGTTTCCAAGCTCTCAAATTCTGTTTCTATTAAGCTCATTAATAGTTTGTAGTGAGCTTAATCACTTAGTTATCTGCTTAATTAGTTCAAGTGAATGTGGTCAACAAAAGTCAAAGGGATTCATGATGATGATTTTGGGTTCACTGGTGTTAGATGATAGTAGCAGTGGGTTAATGGAGTCTATCTAAAGATAGGCTTGGATCAAATGAAGTCCTTGTTCAGCTAGGACTAAGCTTGTAAGTCTCATTTTTTTAATCTCATTCTTCTTAGCTGTTCGATTTGTTAATTAATATAGATAGCTGAATTCTAGATTACTAGTTGTTACTTTTGCTTTATTGGATCTTATTTGAATATTAGAATCTGTTTCGTAGTGATTTGGTTGAGAATTTCATTTTAAAAGTATAAGATTAGTTAACCACTGTTGAATCTGCAATTTGATGGTTGAGGTGTTTGTTGTCTGCATTTCATGTTAATTAGTTTTCATATAAGCTTCACTGAGTTGGATTAATAATTAGAGTGGATTTGTTTAGCTTAATTTTCAGTTTTGAATTCATAACTGTTCTGTACACTAGTGTTTGGCAGTAGGTTGTTCTTTAGGTTCTAGTATACTTAGGTCATAAATTGATATTGAATCAGCTTCTATTTGCATTTAATAGTAATCTAGAAGTGAATTTAAGTGGTTATGGGTAGCTTATTAGGTTTTGCATACATAGGTTGAAAGTAGAAGGTTTAAACAGCTTATAGAGTGTTTTATGTAAGGAGTTTGATTTGGATCAATTCTGGTGTATAATCTCTCTCACAATAGGATATAATACAAGTTTAGAAATCTGGAATTGTGTACTTCTTTGGTCGAAATTTAAATTCACCCATTCTCAATAATCCAAATCTGTTATTTCAGCATAGGATTTAGATAATCAGTTAAGTCTCAAAGCTTGTTCAAAATTCATAAAGTTTGGTTTCCTGAATAGCTTAGTACTCCATCTTAATAAATCAGTTGGGATTTGGAATTGTGGAATTTGTTTACTAGTTTGATCATGAGTTTCAAAAGCCTCAGTGGACCTGATGGTTGCCCTGCATCAGAAATATTGTTTTATCTGTCTAAGTTCACTAGCGCATTTTTAGCTGATAATTGGAATTTTAGATTTGATTCTTGTCATTTTAGAGAGTTAGTTATACTGGTTTGTTAGATCTATATTTTGTTAGGCCATTTTAACTTGTTTGCATAAGCTTAATTTGTCCCTTAACAAGGTATATTTCAAAGTTTTTTTTAGAAAAGTCATTCATATGCTTAATCTGTCAGTTCATTTTATGCTTTTTCTTAGTTTATTCTTGTTCCAAAACTTCCTATATTACATTAATGAGTAGTATCCTAGTTGTAGCTTACTTGTTTATGCTCATTTTGGTTTTTACTTATAATGTAGTAGCATTTAGGTAACTTTAAACCTGCCTTTAGGTTTGCACTTGCATCTGTCCCCAACTCCCTCACACCAGCAGCTCTCAAAAGCTCAGAGTGTGTGTGTTCTTTGCTATGTTGATTTGGTGATTTTAGTTATTAGTTTTTAGGATTTAAGCTGTTACGTTAGCTTGAACTAGCAACTTTAGACCTGCTGCTTACTAGGTGTGCAGCCCTGCACATCTGTCCAATTCCCCCTCTTCCCAGTTTGTTTTCTGCCTATTATATGGTCCTTAATGTCTGCAATTTGGATTGTGAGTTTATTGGTTGCATATCTACATGATTTTACTGCTTTTATGAATGAGCTTTTAGTATTTTAGCTTATGCATTAGCTTTAAGTTTGCCCCTTCGGACTGATTTGAGTAGTTTCATTTCAGTTTCTATTAGTTATAGAATTCAGTTATTTGATCTTGAATCTGAGCTTATTTGTCATTTCTGTTTTTTTTAGATCAGTGTTTAGTGGTGTTTTCCATAGTTCCTTAGCTTCTGGCTTCATTCAGTTCTTATATGCTTATTGCAAATTGCTTATTTGTCCATTTATTAGATTCCTATGCTTTTATTGATCTGATTTCAGTTTGCTTTTACTTATCTGAGTTCGTTACACTTTCTTTACTAGTTTTAGTAAGTTTTATGGCAAGTGCTTATTAATAAGCACTTGCCATAAACTGCTTATTGAGTCAAAAAGCACTTTTGCTTATTGTTTTTATTTCAAAATTTTTCTGCAACATTTCCCATTTATTTTTGATTTTCTGTGAATTTTTCATAATTTTCTGAATTGTTTTACTATTTTTCTTAAATTTTAATCATTTTTAAATCATTTTTAATTACCAAAAATCTATAAAAAACAGAAAAAGCTTTGAAAAAATACAAAAATATTTTTAGAAATTCTTTTATAATATTTTATAATTTTTAGAATTTAATTTTCATTTTTCCAAGTTAATTTTCTATTTTTCTTTATTTTTAATTCATTTTTAATTACAAAAATAGGAAATTAATTCTAGAAAATAAATAAAAACTCAAAAAAATATTTTTCTTTTTCTTAAAATTCTTTTTATTAGTTTATAATTTTTAGAAAATATTTTCTAGTTCGTAGGATAAATTTTCGTCATACGTTACATTTTTTATTTTACGGTTGCGTTTCCGTTTTTGCGTTTTTAATTTCGGTGCATACTTAGTTTGTAATCTTTGCATATTTCATACTTGTTTGTAAATACGTGAACTATTTGATTGATATTTTTCATTTTCTCACTTTTCAAATCATGATTTCACGAATCGATATTCTCGATTCCATTCGCCTTCGTTGGGAGAACGACCCGGGAAATACTTTAACCGGTATTTCTTCGGAATAATTATATACTACGAAACGACTTTATCATTGGTGTAAAACGAAAGTGATATAAGTGGTTTGATGTGAAATGGGTCAAAACGGGTTATTTGCATAACCCGTCGTAAAGTACCCCTTCGGGGTATCGTAAGATAAATGTTTTTGCCTGAAAATGAGCCCATTCATATACCAAATAAATCTAGAAATTTTGGTTGAGTTTTGAGTTCGGGTGGTCGGGTTTCAGGCCGGGGATTTTGAAAGTGATTTCGGGACAACAAGTTGTCCAGATTTTCCAGGCAGACTGTGCAGATTTTTGGCAGTTTTCAAAAATTCATATCTTTTAATCCATAAGTCGTCACGGGTCGTGCCACCTATCGTTTCGAAGGTGATTGAGTATATTTTCATCTAAAAATAGCCCCAAGGTCTGATTGTGTACTGATTTTTGTCAGATTATGAAAGAGTAACAGCAGGTCAATTTTAGAAGCGTTTCCGCGTAAAAAGTTTTAGTTTTTGGTCTAAGCGGGCATGGGGTGTTTCAACTTGGTATCAGAGCTTCAGTTTAAGTGAATTAGGTTTCCACTATAGGTTTCCTAGTCTTAAACCACTCGTAGATTTTGATGGCCATAAGTTTGAGTAATGCGGAAAAGTAATTGTTAAGTGTGAGACAGATTATGTTTTATGCTAGTTGAACTTATAGATGATAAGTGATGGATGTATGATATAGTGTTGATGTGTATGAGATGTAAGTCCGTGATGACTTGAAGTGTTTAAATGATTAGTTGGTCGTGCACCTCGGTTGGTGCCGGCGTTTGTATTGCGATTATGTGAAAGTATGATAGTGTCATGATAATGGAATGTGAATAGAAATGTTAAGTGGTATTAGAGATGGGCTAGCAAGTGAATTGGAAGTTGTATGATGCAGGTAGACTAGTGCTTGCGGCTAGTTAGAATGTTGATGCTTAGACATAGTTTGATTGTTCAATGTGATGTATGAGCCATAGACTATATGATTTGATTATGATTATGAATGTTTTAACACTTGTTAGATAAGTGTTAAGTGTTAAGTGTTATTGTTTATGTGACTTTAAGTCTATGGTAGTAGTTTATTATATGTCTAAGTTTTATGTGATGTGCTTGAGAGCACGATTCACAGAAGTGTGAGTTGAGATAGATGCATTGGAATGCATATTTCGTGAGACATGAACGATTAGATGTAATAATGAGTAGATGCATGAAGCATAAGTCTTACACGCTTAATTAAAATAAGAAAAGTTAAAGTATATGGTTAAGATGTGACGAGATCATGTTATATATAAAACATGATAAGTAAAATGTGTTAGTAAGTAAATGGTTAAGTGTGATGAGTAGAAGTGATGAATGAGACATAGATTGCGCTAGAATTCATAAGTGATATGAAGTGCGCTAGAAGAATCGTAAAACATGAGTATAGTCATGCTTATATATTGGATAGTATGTGATGAGATTAGTGGAAATGTTATAGAATAAGCCTATGTAAGGTTTATATGAGTAAAATTGAGTAGACTAAATGAAGTGATAGTATGAGTTGTGTACATGGTCAACAAGGGTTGACGGATAATAGTAAAAGTGTGTGGTAAGGACACATAGAGAATGTGTAAACTGTAAATGGACAAGCATCATATAAAACTTTTCTAAAATAGATATGCCACGTAGTGAATGTATGAGTCAACTTGGGGTTGGCGGATAAATGATAAGTAGAATTGTGAGAATGCAAACATAATTTAACAAGTGTAATATTGCAACTTGTCTAGATGAATGTAAACGTGGTAGCGAATGTTGAAATTGCTCAAGGCAATGAGAATTGTTGAAGTGATAGTGTGTACTTAATGTTAAAAGTACATGAAAGATAAAGTGAGTAAAGATGATAAGTTAAATATAGCTTGGATCCAACGTTCTAGTTTTGGTATCCTTCGGGATAGCCCAGCTTGCCTTTTTGGCATGTGTATTGGCATCCTTCGAGATGGCCTAGCTTGCCTTTATGGCATGGTTGTTAGCTTGCCTTCGCGTCATGGTTGTTAGCTTGCCTTTATGGCATGTGTTTTCGGCATCCTTCGAGATGGCCTAGCTTGCCTTTCATGGCATGGTTGTTAGCTTGCCTTCGCGGCATGTGTTTTGGCATTCTTTGAGATGGCCTAGCTTGCAATCATGGCATGGTTGTTAGCTTGCCTTCGCCAGCATGGTTTGCCTATATTCTTGGCATGTATGAAAGTATCCTTTGGGATAGCTTAGCTTGCCTTTCATGGCATGGTTATACAGCTTGCCTTATGGCATGGATGATAGTTATGGCATCCTTCGGGGTGGCCCAGCTTGCCGCAAGGGCATGGATATTATGGTATCCTTCGGGATAGCTAGCTTGTCTTTATGACATGGATGAATAGTTAGTGAGATTGGATCCAAGGCTAGAAAAGAAGGAAAATAAAGTAAGTATAATTGTTGTGTCGGAAGTACATGAGTAGGAGGATTTATAATCTCCTTATTTAAATGGATTGGGACGCCTCTTCATTTAAATAAAGAAATTGTAAATCACCGAACCATAAGTTTATAATTCCTTACTTGCACAGATTGGGACGCCTTTTTATGTAAGTAAAGAGTTATAAATGCGTGGGCTTATGTGTAGCCGGTATGACATGAATACGGGTAGAGATATGAGAAAGTAAAAACTAAAACGAGTTAGACGTCATAAGCCAAGAGATTAGATATGAATAAAATTTATAGCGGCGTTAAGGTTATGTGTGAAACCTTAATATAGACGCCTATAATGAGTTTTGTTTTAAGTTGATAAGATGATGGGTGGAATTCCCACGACTTAACAAGAAGATTGCTTTAGTAATGCGTAGATTTGGTTTTTGGAAGTGCCGTTTATATGGTACTATGTATATATTGCGAGATCAGTTACCGGTTTTTGGCAGTAGATAAGTGTTGATATTGTGTTAAGTGTAATTTTGGCCGGTATATGACATAAGGTCATATAGTGCATTTGTGAATGAAGTGATGATAGTGTGAAGTTTGACTTATATAAAGTCAAAATAGTTAATTTTCCGTATGACTATTCATCAATTGTGGGAAATTTTAGATGAGCTTGTGATGAGAAGTGTTGCCTATAGTAAAATATAAATTATGATTAAGTATAGCAAGTTTAGACTTTGCAAGATCATCTAGATCGTTGCAAGGTAATGGCTTAGTTAGCATGAGAATAATAAGTTGTTATGTTGAGATTTAGTTTTGGATAGTAATAGACGAAAGATTTCGAGGACGAAATCTAAATAAGGGGGATAGAATTGTTAGACACGTTTCCCGAGTACTTGGACCCCACCCTAGATGTAATGGACTAAGAGCCTTACATGGTTGGTTAGTAAACAAATGTTGTGATATGGTCAAACCCGATACTCAAAGAATGTGTAATGTGGTTTAGAAAGTATTATGAGTCACCAATATAAAGGAAAAGAACTTGAGAGACCTAAGTTGACAGAATCTGAAAATAGTACTAGAACCAACTTGTTCTAGTACTAGAACCAACTTGTTCTAGCCTGCAGGGATTAATCTTGCTAATTCCTCAAACTAGTACTAGAACCAACTTGTTCTAGTACTAAGAATGAATTGTGGTAGTGCCAAAGGGACTAAAGTTTCCATTGAGGTAAATGAGTTATGAGTAGGATGTGGCCAAAGTAAGAAGAAAGAGACTAGAAGGACCAATCTTGCCATTTTGCCAAAGATGCCACCTAACTAGTATATCTAGGAAAGTCTAGACTTTTCTCTCATTATGGAGATAAGTGATGGTCTGGTTTTAGAAGAGAGAAAAAGGAGGGAAGAAAAGCTAGATGATGGCTTGAAATGAAGAAGGTGAAGATCAAGTGTTAATAGTCTTCCTTAGCCATGATCATCACAAGTAAGTATCTATGTTCTTAATGATAATGAAGCTTTAAATTATGGATTAAGTGGGTTTTCATCATATGCTCAAGATATGATCATATGATGATGTAGAATGAAAGATAAGTATGTTTTATGGGTTACGTTAACCCTTGTTATGTTACTTATTGTTATGTTGTTAGGTTGTGGTTATGACCGACGATGATGATAATGGATCATTGTGATGATGATGATGTTCTTGATATGTTTAGATTGGATTAAGGTAAGTAAATGATGATAGCATATGTTATATGGATTTCTATCATTATGTGTTATGTATGTTTATGTTGAGAAGATGAGCTTGGATTATGCTTATGTGATGCCATGGTTATGGCTTATGTGATGAGATGATGCTATAGAATATGTTGATGATATGTGATAGTTGAGACTTGGGTATGTAGGCCATGAAGTAAGTGTTTATGTATATGATGCATTATGTGGATTGAAGTATAATAATATGTTATAGTCGTTTTACTTACTAAGCCTTTGTGCTTACGGTTTAGTTGTCTAACCGTTTTGTAGGTTGACATGTTCTTATGGATGGCTTGGATATGTGGATTAAGGTTTTGGTTATGCAAGATTTAAGGTAATATGTGTTTAGGAGCTTAGCTAGAATATCGGGCTCATGTGTAAGTTTGTACCCCCGTTAGTCTTTTATGGGTTGTTAAAGGGTAGCCATATGGCAAAGTGTATGTCAAGAGTTGTATGACAATTTGGTAGTCATTTGATAAGTCAAAGTATGGTTTATGTGTTTTTGAGTTAAGTTAAAGGGGCGTTTGGTTTAAGTGTAAACATACCTGTTAGGTCACCATTTTGTAAACACAAGTATGATTGATAAAGAAATGAGATGAGAATGAGAGTGGGATGATTATGAGAAATTTGAGAAAGTGAAATGCAAGAGTTTCCTTAATGTTTTCAAATAACCAACCAAATATTACAAAGACCTAAGCTATCTATTTATAGGGAAGGAGCTAGGGCAACACACCCTCTCCCCCTATCCTTGAATTCGTATGGGCCTTAAAGCCCATGGATCACTTAAGCTTAAGTCTAGTAAACATGTAATATTTCATAAGTGTAAGTAATAAAATAACTAAAGCAACCTATTATTACAAATGACCGAAACTTGATAAAATAGTAAAACTATGGTTCCAACAATCTCCCCCTAAGGGTCGGTCATCGTGGTTGCTTGACGTCTTCATCTTTATCTTAGACTTTCATAGCTTTAGACGTCTTCAGAAATGATAAGAATAATGATGGGTATACTCTGCTCTTTGTCTTTGTTCTTTGATGATGTTGTAGTGATAATTGTTATGAAGTAATCTGCCATTCGTCACTCCTGCGTCTGTGGTGGTAGTCCGCCATTCCAACATGCTCATACATCTTTGAGTTCTGACTTATACATGCACGTAGTCCCCTTTTTTTTTTCACATAAGATCTTTGGTCTTTAAACTTTGTAGATTCTTCTTTTTGGCGTAGAATCTTACTTTGAACTTTGTGTTGCTTTGATCTTTGAGGGAGCTTTGGATGATTGCAAGATGCATGTATGAGCATGTGGAATCCGTCATCATGGAAGTGAGGTACCTGCGAGTAGACAGTTAGCAATAAATCACCGGTACTTACGGATAAGGAATTAGAGCTCATCAACAGCATATTGTGAAGACTCCTTCTAATCCTTATCCAGGCCGTTCCCATATCAGATACTCCCGAAGGAGCTTACGAGACCTACTAGGTAGCTCAATGACTGGGTGAGTCGCTGGGGATCACTCCACGACTGTAGACCGTAATGGAACCACCGCAAACACTAAGCGTAACCCTTGTGGGGTTACCGAAGTGACCTGCTGTCAGGGCTGTTTGATGTTGACCCTGGCAGGATTTCCGTTCAATCATTGAGAAATACTTACGTAATCCTCTCATAAACGTTCTCGGCAGATTGCTAAGATCTGCGAAGGACTCGATAGTTTACAACTGATGCCCATTGATGTAGAACACCAGTCGTAGAAATACTAAGTGTTCCTAAGAGATCTTTGATGTATCTCAAGGCTCTAGACTCTATAAGTGCACACCTAGGTTTCCTATGCGGAGACTGGGGATGTCCTTCTTCAATATCAACCGTCTCTAAGAGATGGGTCGATAGGTTACGCGGGTTCCCCTGTGAGAATGAAACAAGTCCTTTTAAGAGAACTTGAGTGGTTAAGAAGGTTTAGTGCATTGCGTCACTGGGTCCATGACGACTTAATCTTCAATACAGGCGTTGCCTTAGCAACAACCAGTAGCATACGTATTGAACCCGGTGTCTGCCCTAAGGTTGAATCATCTGGAGGGCTATTTGTTTTCACCCTTTACTTTACTTTTCTTTTTAATTCTTCAACTCCTTCTTTCCCTTTCATTCATTTCTCCTTTTTTCGTATCATACCTAAGGACTTCTAATTCTAACTATGGGAGATGTCCTTGGGTAGATCCCTCCGGCTCTGGCGGATCATAGGACAGATATTCCTATCTTAATCACCTTATAACTCCGACAGTAGCCAAGAAACCTTTGATGGAAAATCTCTCAAAGTGTTTGTGATAATCAAATATTTTGGTTAACACTTTGAGAGTTTTGTGTACACTTTTGAAGGGCTCCCCCTGCACATGTGCTCATAAGTGTTTAAATAAATTTGCACATGCGGGAGGAGCAATCACTTTTGAATTGATCCACTTTCCGTGAACAAGACCGATTCGAGACACGCTTACATCACTAGTTAGACTAGCTTGAAATTATTACCCGGCCTGATCAAGTCCATAGAAAGTTTCTCGAGATGGTACTTTTCTACTAAGACATATCCTTTTCGAGACACGCTTACGTGGTTAGTTAAAGAGATGCATTGTCAGCTTTTAGGTGACAACTAGCTCTAGTAACTAACTTGATGTTATTACCCGTCGAGGATAAGTCCTTTCGATGTTACTAACTTGTATTATCTCGTCAATTCCTGGGTTAATACTGAGTCTAGCTCGCACATGATACAACTTAAAGCTTTGACTTCGTATGTTTTAATCACCTTTTCATTTTCTCCCCCTCAAAAATAGCATATAAAATGGTGTTTTTGACAAACTTTTAGATTAAAATATGCCTTTTGAGTCTTACGGGGAGATTCACAAAGAACTTTTGATGTTTGAACAAAGTATTTTTGTTTTTGACAAGTGCTCCCCCTCAACAAGTGATTAGGTCTTATTGAGGTGAAATACTTGTCCTTTTGAGCAGAATTATGAGAAATCATAAATGTTTGATTAATTCTACTCAAAAGTAAGAAGCCTTCGCTCCTTTTGTTTAGGATTGAGGCACTGAAGCGTACCTCAGGGTCCTTTAATTACAAGCACGGGTTGTACACTGTTATGTGTGCACAAGCCATAATAGAAAAAATGATTCATTCAATGAAACAATTGATATTAAAAAATAAGATCAAATGTACCAAGTTATTCTTCGTCTGGAAGTGGAGCATTGAAGTTAGTGAACTGAGGTTCAGGTCTTTCGAAGTTTCTGACAGGAAATGATGGTCTGGCACCGATGTAGCTTTCCAGTCGTCTGATCTGTTCCCGTCGAAATAACCGTTCTTCAATCTTTAAGACAAAGTTACGAACTTGTCTTCTGGAGCTGGATTTCCATCTAGGTTGTTCCCCCTTAGCTATCTTACGTCGATCATCATTCAACCGTTTGACAAGCCCATCACGAACAAACTTGAGTGTAACATCACAGAATTTATGTACCTCATCGAACCTCATGAAGCTTTGTAGCTTTTTGCTGTTGATGTATGTGAAACCAAACGGTTCTTGGATGAGAGTAAACTGTGGTGTGTCATAGAGACCATCAAAGTAGAACTGTGGCTTTGTCAAATTGATCTTTTGTTGGTAACTTTCCACTCCAAGCTGAAGATCTTCCACTCTTTCTTGAACAATCAGTCGTCGGATGTAAAGAAGTAGCGATGCCATGAAGTTGTACTGAACGTCTCTATCGAATCCGCGCATTCTATTCTGAACCTTTTCAAGATACATATCTTCTATGTCATTGAGGTAAAGGTTGGGAAAGTCTGCTTCGGAGAACTTGTACTTCTTTTCATCTTGTCGTTTAACAACAATTTCACGCATGAATAAGTAGTTAAACCGTTTCGACTGCTGAATCTCCAAGATAGCGATGATCTTTGATTTCTGCTTCACATTTTCCAATGATGTTTCTCCTAATCTGCTTGTATAACCGAGACGACGACGATCAGGCCAATGTTGAATTCCGTGTAGAGCATCTCTGTCGTAAGCAACGATGGAGTTGCTGAAAATACGGGTGGTTTCTTCAATGGCTGGAATTTCGTATCTAGCGGCTGGTACTGAGATTGTGAGTGAGGAAGCATATTTCTTCTTGGATATCTCTTGAGTGAGCTGGATGTTACGAAGATCTTTGTTGAAGAAGAAGCTGTAAGGTATCTTTGGTTTGTCAGGAAATCCTTTCAACGGTAATGGTTTGGTCCAGTCGGTGAAGTAAGGTTTTTCATGATTCTTGGAACTTAGGTCGATATTCACTTCAGGATTTAACCAGTCAAAGTCGGCAGACATTGCACTAGCTATATTCTGCATGTGATATTCGTATTCGACTTTGTTTCCAGATCTTTTCTTGAGGAATTCTTGTGCATCCCTATTGATTCTCCTAAGCTCCGCCTTTGTGAGTTTGTTGATGTGAAGATCCTTCATAATGACCTGGGTGAACTGAAGAGTGTTACCAGGAAGAGGTTCTTCTTCTTCCAGAGGAGGTTGAGCTTGGACCATTTCTGTCAGCCAATCATTCTGAGGATTGTCATCATTATCGAGCCATGAATGACGTGTTTTCTTCTTGGATTTCTTAGACTTGGATGTAGCATCTTTGTCTTTGGCTTTGGACGGTGATGATGGACCAGCATGAGAATCATGAGTTGGTGGAGCACGGTAATCGGTGTCAAGTTGATCTTGGAAGTCATCAGTTTGTTCCATGAACATTTCTTCATCTTCGGTTTGACCTTCACCAGTAGCAGAGGGTTGTTGTTGAGTTCCAGGAGGAGTGGAGTCCTTCTGTGGTTGTAGAGAGGATGAGGGACCTGTTCCAGACTTCGGTTTCTTGCCTTTGGAGTTTGGGTCAGGATCGTCATCTTTTCTTGTCCGTTTTCTGGTTCCAGCAGCATCTTTGCATGACTCTTTTGACATATAAGCTACCATAGCATCATACAGGCCTTTTTCTTCAGCTGTCTGTGTGGTTTTGGTGGCAAGGCTGTCGAAGAGTTTGACAAGCATGTCATTGAAGGACAATTCTTGGACGGTTGGAGCCACAGTAGAAGATTTTGCGGTGTGAAGCGTGAATGGTGTAGTAGACAACATTTTCCTTGTTACACTTCTAATTCTGTGATCCAAGTTGTCATTGATTGGTGTGAGAAGGTTTGCTATCTCAGGAGTGATCATCTCAACCAGATTATCAGTGAGAAAATCATGTGTTGCAGTTCTGATAAACCCTTCGTAATCAGATTTCAAGAACTTGTCAATCAGCTGCGTAGAATCCTGGAATTCCTCAACTTGTTTAGTAAGTTTGGTAACCATGTCGGTGAGTTTGTTCACTTGCTCCTGAAGATCAACTTGTTGTTTTGGTTCATTGATCGAATGCTGTTTAGATGCGGTTTCAGATGGTGTGGGTGATGAGTGCTCTGGTGATGATTCAGATGAAGACTCGTTGTGAGAGTCTGAAGAAGAAGCAGGAGGAGTTGGATCCTTTGGCGGAGAGTCTTGAGGAGGTGGAGGTTGTGCTGAGGAAGTCTGCTGAGAAGATGACTTAAGAAACATGTTGGTGTCGAACGCGTTCTTCTCTTCGTTTTCCTTTCGACGACGTTCCTCTGCTTCCTCTGCTTCTCGTGCAAGAAACTCTGGAGTAATAAGATGTTCATGTTCCTGATCCGTAGCTAAGTTCTCTTGACCGCCAACATTCTCCTCTAAAGTAGCAGTCTCTGTCATGTGGACATCTTCAGTCTTGTCTGTATCCTTAACGTTGTCATCAGGTTGTGGAGCTGATTCTGACGTTGTTGGAGGAACCATACTGCTTGTAGCCCCTACATGTTCTGACTGATCCATAGGTGGTGGTGTTGGAGGGTGTGATAGAAGTCGGCTTTCAAGGCTTGCTTTCCTCTGTTCTTTCCTAAGCTGCTTTTCTTCATCTCTAGTGTCGACAACTATACTCTTAAGTTTGCGTTTATCAACTAATGGTTCAACGATTGGTGCATCTTCATCATCATTTGGTTCATTGATAGTGACTCCTTTTCTTCTCCTTGTCTCTTCTTCATAAGTTTCCAGACTTTGTTGTACTGCAATCTCTATTGCTGGAAATCCTTCATCAGGTGCTCTGTATCTTAGTTCATAGTCTGGTTCTTCTTCGTCAGATTCTGTATCGAACTCAGACTCGGTGTCAGAAGGTGAAGGAGTAGGTTCATCCCGAATAAAGTACTCAGGAGTTGTCTTCTTCTTTGGTTTGGTAGCAGGTTTAGGTTTGGATGTAGGTTTAGGTGTGGTAGTAGTCTTGGGTTTTGCCATTGTAGCAGACTTAGATCTTGTGTGCGGTGATCCAGTGGTGCTCATGGTACTCCCAGACTTTACACTTCCTTTGCTACGAGTCTTTGTAGTTGCTTCTTCCAGTTTCCCTTTGTAAGCCAGATCATACAACTTGAAGTTTGCCCTATTCTTAATGTTGTCATTCAGAAGGTATTCGGGAATCCTCATACCTTTGTTCTTGGTAGCGGAAGTGGTTGATTTGATGAATAATGTGGGGAAGTCGTCCTCGACGAGGTGCTTCGGCTCATTAGGATCAGCCATCCTCTTGATGTATTCTGGAGAACTTTTGCAGAGATGTTCAATGATAAGCTTGGTGAATCTGGTGAATGGTATCATAGTCTTCACACGGTCGGTCTGAATACTGTAGATGATATCATTCATGATAGGAACTGCAAAGTCGATTGGTGTCAGAGTCACCATTCCCCAGAATGTTTGCAGGTGTTCGAGCCTTGGATGTTCATGACCACTTTTCCTTCCAGATATAGATCTAACCACCAACAAACAGAATGTTCTCCAAGGCTGAGGTAGATACTTGACATTGAATTTGGAAAGCTTGATTAGAGGTTCATCATCATCAACCTCATATCCTAATTCAATGAAGAAGTCAAGAAGTTCCAAGTCAGGTAGTATCGGAGCAAATTCGTTGTCAGTTTGTGGCATGAGAAGGGCTGTTCGAAGAACGTCATGATCTACAGAGTAATCTTGGCTATCTAAGGTAACAGTGAAAGACTCATTATCCAAGTTGGTCTGAGCAGTAAGCCAGAATTGATGAAGATAGAACAGTGGAACTGAAGTTGAGCAGGTGAGAAGTGGTTTGCATGGATGTGCCAGTAGGATATCTTTCACAATCTTGCATGATTTCTCTGTGATATTCAACTTGTTGAAATCGACTCTGGGATTGTTGTTGCCAATTGTGACATTGTAGTGCTCGGGAGTGATGTCATCCAAGGTGAGTAATGGAAGAGGTTGTTCTGCGACGTTCTCAGTGTGTTCAGCCATGTTTTTTCTGAAAAGTATCACCATAAATCAAACATCTAAATGTGTTAGGAGTTAGCACAGTTTAGATATTGGATGTAGATGTCTACTTGAAACAATTAAGCACAAATGCGTCATTTAGGACTGAGTCAAATAATGCATATGGCAAATAAGCATAACATGACAAGTACAATTCACATTACATCACATTACTCAACACTAATGAACCATACTTATCGAGAAACAACTTATCAATCAATTCTATAAACAACCTATCGAGAAACTGATGTTATCGAGAAAATTTAAGTTTTGAAAGATTTCGATAACTGACATTTCATCGAGAAAGTGAAATCTAGAGAAACATTATCGAGAAAGTTTATCGAGAAAAACATTGATAATTATCGAAAAAATCATTATCAAAAAAATTTTGTCGAGAAAGAACTTTATCGAGAAAGTTTAAACATTTATCGAAAAAACTTTATCGAGAAACTTTATCGAGAAAAATTATCATTTATCGAAAACATTATCGAGAAATTAAAGATTTCGAAAAATGGGGTTACCCGAACGATTTCGATAAATGAAAAGTTTATCGAGAAAAAAAATTTTTTCAAAATATCGAGAAACATCAGTATATCGAGAACTTTGAGTTTCTCGATAATTATCAAAGATTTCGATAAAACTTAATTTTCTCGAAAATATTCTTATACAAGAATATAGTCGAATTCTCGTGAGATTACACCTTCATATACTTCACAAATCACGTAACCACTGAAATTGGCCTGTCACCAAGTTAGATTAAGCGTATCTTAGGCAAACACAAAGATTTCGATATTAGCTCATGAACAAGCATTTCGAGATACATGAACGAACAATGAGAAACATCCTAGCTAGATAGAGTATGCATATTAGAGACCAAAGACACAAATCCCGCCAATAAACACAACCAAATAATCACAGATTCACAATCAACCCACTTCGACCCAATCCTTTGAGATCGAGAACCACGCAAACATGATGGATTGAGGTAACAACTGATGAGTAATTAATGGAAACAAGTAAACTAACAAAACCCCATCAAGAATTAACTCATACCACAGGTTACCCATGATTTCGAAATCCTAATCCTAGTTCTCGACATCACAATATCAAGAGATTGAACCGTTGAAATACAAATTAACCAAGATCCTATGTAAGAAATGCCTTAATGAATCTATGGAAACTTACAATTCAATGATCAAGGTTGTGGTAAGCTCGAATGATTGTGAGCCGTGGGTATAAGAAAAGGGTTTTAGGGGTTTTAGAAATTGTGATGGTTTGTTTGTACGGTTTGTTTGTTTATATTATTATGAAAATTTGAGTTTTGTCCCTTTATGGTCCTTGGACTTTAAAAACAACAAACTAGTGTACTTAAAGTTTTTTTTTTTTTTTTTTTTTTTTTTTTTTTTAAACCTTAAAGACTTTGACAGTTTTGGTCCCTTAACTATAAAGTACTTAAACTGGAACCCTAAAGTACCTAGCAAGTCCATGGACATGGAGATGTAACTATGTTAAGTTAACTTATGAAGAAGAAAGATCACCCGCACATTTTCCGAACCGAAAAAACGAGAAATATGCAAGTATATCTATTATTAAAAAATTGGTGAAAGAAATTTACGCGTGACTCCCCCTCAACACTTGTAAAGTAAGAACAAGGTGTTGAATGGAAGCGATATACTGGCATTTTTTTTTTTTTTTTTTTTTTTTTTTTTTTTTTTTTTTTTGAAAAATGGTTTATAGTAAAGAAAGAAAGACAAATATTATACAGAGATAGTAGTGATGTTTGACAATCAGTGGTATTTTAAAAACTTTTCCAGATCCTCTGGTGTCAAACATCTCATACCAATCTGGTGAACTAGACTAGCAAACCTGGATGGTGCCAAGGATTTGGTAAGTAAGTCCGCCAATTGGTATTCAGTTCCAACGAAATAAAGTTCAACTGTACCCCTTTCCACATGCTCTTTGATGAAATGATAACGGAGATCGATGTGTTTGGATTTGCAATGATGCACAGTGTTGCAGGAGATAGCGATCGCACTCTTTGAATCACAGTAGATAGGAATCTTGTTGAATAGGTAGCCATAGTCTTTAAGTTGTGATCTCATCCAGATGACTTGAGCACAACAAGCCGACATGGCTACGTATTCAGATTCTGTAGATGACAAAGACGTGCAGTCCTGCTTCTTAGATTGCCATGACACAAGTTTGTCTCCAAGAAACTGTAATCCACCAGATGTACTTTTGCGTGTGTCTAAGCATCCTGCATGATCAGCATCTGAAAAAGCAATTAGTTCAAAGCCAGAATCCTTCGGATACCAGATCCCCAAGTTAATGGTTCCCTTTATGTATCGAAGGATTCTCTTGACCTCACTGAGGTGTTTTTCCGTTGGTCTGGACTGATAGCGAGAGCACATGTAGACAACAAAAACTATATCAGGTCTACTAGCTGTGAGATACATGAGGGACCCAATCATACTTCGGTATTTGGTAGGGTCAACGGGAGTCCCATGTAAATCAGCATCTAGTTTTGTGGTATAGCCCATTGGCGTATTATAAGTATCACAAGTTATCATTCCATGTTTCTTTAAGATTTCAAGAGCATATTTGGACTGATTTATAAAAATTCCACGGGGTGATTGATGAACTTGTAGTCCTAAAAAGAACGAAAGTTCACCCATCATGGACATTTCAAAATTATCTTTCATTAATTTTGCAAAATCATTAGAGTAACTTCTTTTTGTTGAGGCAAAAATGATGTCGTCGACATATATTTGAACAACAAGTAAGTCCTCCCCGTAGGTTTTTGTAAATAGTGTGGGATCCACCGATCCTTTAAAAAATTTATTGGCCAATAAGAAAGTGGACAGTTTGTCATACCACGCCCGTGGGGCTTGCTTGAGTCCGTAGAGAGCCTTTTTGAGTCGGTAGACATGATTAGGACGCTCAGGATCAACGAAGCCTTCAGGTTGACTGACATAAACTTCTTCACGGAGTTCTCCATTCAGAAATGCTGTTTTCACATCCATCTGGTAAACCACCATATTCCTGTGAGCAGCATAAGCCAAAAAGATCCGAACAGCTTCATGTCGTGCCACTGGAGCAAAAGATTCAGCAAAGTCTAGACCTTCAAGTTGAGAGTATCCTTTCGCTACCAGACGTGATTTGTTGCGGATGACTGTTCCTTCTGCATCAAGTTTATTCTTCCAGATCCATTTTAACCCGATGACAAAGACTCCGTCAGGTCTTTCAACTAATTCCCAGACTTCTAATCTAATGAATTGCTGAAATTCCTCTTGCATGGATTCAATCCAGTTGTCATAAGTCATTGCATCTTTAATGTTCTTGGGTTCTTCATGACAAACTGTGAGTGCGTAGATGCAAGTTTCACCATCGGTGTGAAGTCGTTGTCTTGTCATGACTGGTGCATCTGGATGGCCAATAATATGGACTAGTGGATGGTCACGAGTCCATTTGTGTGTTGACGGGTGTAGTTGATATGTATCTCGCATGTTGGCAGGATCCAAGTTGCGTGTTGATGACTCAGCTATATCAGGAACTGTAGTAGCTGGTGCAAACGGATTAATAAACGCATCAGGATCATGCTCTGCGGGTTGTGGAACTGATTGTGGTGTTGGATCTTCAGCTGGATGGCAGGGAGTAGAACCAGTTTGTTCTGCTGTAGATGATGATACAATTGAAGGACCGTCTCTCTCAACACTTGTTGAAGTTTGTTGAGGTGAGTCTGGTACTGGAATGTGATCAGGTTGAGCAGCGGAATTTGGTGAGACCTCAGTAGGACGATATTCAATCGTGTCATCAAATAGTGGAGCAAACAAGGTTTCTAATTCTTTGCGGTTAAGTGGTAAAGGTTCAGCTGAAGATGCCGGAGAGTTGAGACGGTTGAATTCGGGTCCTAAGCTGTGTTGCTCAGAAGCCATTTGGGTGAGTTCATCGAAATTAGCGTGAATGGTTTCTTGAATTTCTTTTGTACGACGATTCCATATCCTAAAACCTTTGGAATTTTCACAATATCCAACGAACACTCCGATGTCAGCCTTAGCTTTGAGTTTACCTAAATCATCACGATCATTTTTCGGATAGCAAAGTGCTCCAAATACATGAAAGTAATCGATGTTCGGTTTTCTTTTGTGAACAATTTGATATGGTGTTTTGCGATGACGTTTTGTGATCATGCAACGGTTTTGAGTATAACATGCGGTTGAAACAGCTTCTGCCCATAAGTAATCTGGTAATTGAGCATTAATCAACATAGTTCTAGCAGCTTCCACTAACGTCCTGTTGCGTCTTTCAACCACACCATTCTGTTCTGGGCTTCTAGGTATAGACGTTTGATGTTCAATTCCCACTTTCTCATAGTAAGACCGAAGTGTCTGATTCTTGAATTCAGTACCATTGTCAGTTCGGACGATTCGTACTGTGTTTCGAAGCTGAACTTGAATTTTGGTGAGAAAGGTGATGATCATCGAAGGAGCTTGATCTTTACTTCGTAGAAAATAAACCCAAGTCCATCTGGAGAAGTCATCCACAATTACGAGTATGTACCGTTTACCGTTGATACTTTGAACACGCATCGGTCCACACAAATCCATATGAAGCAGTTGTAAAACATGATTCGTACTTTGCTCAGGTTTAGACGGAAAATGAGCACGAGTACTTTTTCCTTGTTCACAGGCTGGACATAAGTGATCTTTGGTGAAACGGAATCTTGGAAATCCATCGACAAGTTTATAACGAGCAAGGTCAGTCATGGTTCTGAAATTCAAGTGAGAAAGTAACCAAGATTTAGTTGACTCTGCTTTGGAGAGAAGACATATCGGAGATGTTGCAATCATATCTGACATTGATATTGTATAAAGATTGGAGCCGCGTGAGCCAGACATTAGATCGTTTCCTTGTAGGTCGCGAACAAAGCAAGTTTTCTCACGAAATGCAACTTCTAGATCCCCATCACAGAATTGACCAACAGAGAAAAGGTTGTGTCCAAGGCCTTCCACATAATAAACACGACTTATTTCGATGTTCCCACTTACATAGTCACCATATCCCATGATAAGGGCGTAATGATCATTCCCGAATCTGACAGTTCCAATAAACTTTGAGACAAAGTTGTGTAGCAGTTTGAGATTGCCTGTCATATGTCGGGTGCATCCGCTATCAACAATCCAGAGAACGATCTGTACCACCTGCATCACCAGAAGAAGACACGGGTGGAACAGAAGTAAGGGTGGAACCCAAAGACAATGCGGGTTCCTGTTGGTTAGTAACACATGTAGTTAACAATTTAGGAATCCATTTAAAATCTGGTTTGTCTTGTAACCAACGTTGCCAGTTCCAACTAGTTTTTGCTTTCTTAATGTTAAATGCACTAGTAGTTGGCTCAGTCCTAGATTTGTTCTCGGCACCTATGGGGGTAACTGGGACAGCATTAGAAACCGTAGAAGACGGCTTTCCTAAGTTAGACTTAGAGGCAATAGTGGGCCTAGAAGGAATGCGTGTCCTACGTTTCTTATGACGATTGAGAAGAGAATTAGCTAAACATTTAGTGTGATCACCAGATGATACGCTTTGACGACAAAACACACAAGATGCATTAATATTCAAAACATTTAAAGGTTCATCATTCGTTACATTTAGATTTTGATTACAATTTGCCAGATTAGAATCTAAATCTGATGCAACATGAGTTTTATTCAAATTCCTAAGTTGGTCTTCTACTTCCTGAGCTTCTAGGTGTCCTCTCTTACGTTGCAAGATCCTATTCTTCTTTTTACTTTTTCGCTTGGGTCTGCTAACGCTAGAAGTGGAGACTAGTCCTGTAGAAGTGGAGGTATCAACATTAGTATTTTGAACAACTTTTCCTTTATCAGTTTTGTTTATTTGATACATTCCTGGTGCTATCACCGTGGTGTCAACCATTTTTCCTTTTTGAAGTAGCTTAACTTTCTCTTTCAAATCAATGATGATGTGATTTTTTTCCTGAATTTCAGACTCAAGTAAACCATTGCAATATTTGATGTCGTCGCGGTTTTGTTGCCATTCGGCGTTTTCAATTTTTAAATCCGCAATTTCTTTCTCGTATTTGAAACATCGACCTTTTAAAGACTCGTTGTTTTTGCAAATCTGACAAGAGTTTGAAACATTTTGACTTTGAAACTTCAATTCCTTTTCAAGACTTTTAGCTTGACACCATTCAAGCCTTTGGTTGAGTTGACAAATTTCTTTTGAAAATTGTTTTGTCACATCATCATTTTTAATTCTCAACTTTTCATTTTCCAGTTTAAGTGTCTCAATTTCCTCATTCAACAAGATATTATCAACACAATGATCATGCTTAAGCATAGAAGTACCAGAATTATAAAGATCATTCATGATAACAGACAAAATATCAGCACAGAGAACTTGTTCCAAGAGTCGATCGGCATCATTTTTGAAAACTTTAGTTTGGAGCTTTTGGACCAAAATCTCATTTTCAGCAGTATCAAAAACTTTTATCATATTTTTGACCTCCTTTTGAAGTTCCTGATCCCAACGTGTAGCACATAGACGAAGGTGTTGAACAATTGGTTTCATTTGTTTTTGAAAAATATCTCTCTTTTCTCGCTCGTAAGCTGATTGAAAAGTTTCAATTTTTATTTCTGAATTGCGTTCAATTGTTTCCTCCAAAATATCGATGTCTTCCATAAAGGTTTTGAAATAATTTAAGACACGACATTTGGGTAAACGTGTAAGTTCACCGGATGATGGTAAAGGACCATTTATTTGTGCTACAGGTGGGACAGGAGCTGCATTGTGAGATGAAACATATGACTCTTCGATAAACCATGATTTCTCAGGTAATTCCTTTTGAGTGACAAAAGATTTTGAAAGTGGAGGAGCTTTTGAATAGTCATATGGTGTCCAATATTGAACTTGACTCATTTTAGATCGACTCTCGTCTTCAAGTTCTTCTTCCTCCTCAGTATCAAAAACAACAGCACGCACAACCGTATTATCAAGAAAATAATCCATACTGTAAATCTTTGGAATTTCTTTGAATGCCGTGTGTAGAAACATTGAATTGTAATCCCCAAGTGCATAACCGCAATTGGGTTTCGGTTTTAAAGTAAATTTCTGAATTGTTGTGACAGAGTTCCCGTGTTTGTAAACAATGTGACGAAATTCTTTGAGTTGTTTTTCAAGGTCAACAATATCACCGAGTAAGTTGTCTATGTACTTCCTTTTCCGTATTTTATGTTCATGAAAATCTTTTTGACAACTTGACAATTTTGTTTCTGTTTTTGAAAGTTCAGTTTGAAGACATTCAACTTGTTTTTTCAATTCACCCTTCTCACTTTCAAGTTTCGAAATCAACTTTCCGTGTGACTCAATTAAATCTTGTATTTTGTGTTTAAGATCTTGTTCTTTGTTGTAAGAATCTTGAAAAGCTTTTTCAAAACTTTTAGTGTGTTTAATCTTTTCATCTTGATTTGAAAGCTGAATTTTATAACACTCAATGTCTCTTGCAAATGACGCATTTTGTTCTTTTAAAACTTTGTTTTTCTCGTTGCATTTGAGTATTTGCAATTGTTGAGCATCCAGTTGTTTAGATAACAATATGAGGTCAGGGTCTGGATCAAATGATGGTTCATGTTGTTCTAAAGTATCATGTTCATCATTCTCAATTGGATCATCAAATGAAACAACTGTGTCATCATCAAATATGACAACTGTGCTTATTTGTTCATCTTTTTGAGAGGATGAAGATGATATAGATGGAACAACTTGCGCCGTATCTGATTCAGAAGCAGAAGGTGAGACTATTTCATTAATAAAGCATGCATTAAGGTCATGTACCTGAGACAAGCCGTCAGTGTCATACACTGGACCTGAATCATTGAGCTTAAATTCCTGCATGTTGGCCATAAGCATCACAGCTGCATTAGCTTCCAGATCTTCCATGTCATCATCATTGTGTACATTTGCCATGAAGTTGTTGTCTTGTTCAGGGAAATGTCCATCCTTTTCATCTTGAAGAGCCATGAGTAATGCCTGCTTGTGAAACTTACTACCTCGAGTTCTCGGTTTGGGACATGCTGTAGCTATATGACCTTGTTCATTGCAATTGTAGCACCAAACTGCATTCCCTGAGCTGGAGTTTCTTGTAGCAACTGAATCAGACCTTTGTTGAGGAGATGCTGAGTTGTTTCTGAACCCGGTATTGTTATTAAACCTCTGACCATTCCCATAGTTTCCTGAAGAGCTTCCCGAACCAGATCGACCATAACTACGATTCTGAATTTCCACTCTTCCATCATTGACAACAGCTTGATTTCTTGTGTTTGAAGATGAACGTTGACGGTTGTTTGTTTTGTTGGAGAATTTGCTGAATGCACGAGCAATAAGAGCAAGTCCCTGATTCAACGTATGAAAATCATCATCGTCATCATCATTGGAGTTGGAGTAGTACACAGCATCATTGTTGTTTGATGAAACAAGTAGAGTAGAAGAATCTTGTGGAGATGAATCATAAGGGACCATTTGGTTCGAGGTGGAAGATTGTGGATAACTGAAGTAGTTCTGCTCTTGAACATATGCATGATTAGACATTGGTGGTGGAGCATAGGGAGATTGAGCTACGAGAGCCAATGAATTTGGTGTTGTTGTTGGTGTGTATCCTCCTCGTAGAGCTCGATCTTTTTCCACTTCAGGTTCATGGTGTTTCAGAAAATCATACAACAACCCATATGGAGCATCATGAAGATTCTTCGTTTGACGAACAAATGTCACATATTTATGCCAATCAGGGCCAAGACTACCCACAAATTTGGAGTTCACAGCTATCCTTGGTACAGTGATTTTGTGACGTTCCAGATCATTAACCACATTTGTGAAACGATGATAGTATGATTCAAGTGACTCTCCAGGTTCAATAGTGATGTCAGTGTATTCCATGTAAAGCTTGGATTCCATGTCATCTTTGTTCAATTGAGTGCCTTCCATGAGGAGATGAACGTGTTCCCACATTGCTTTGGCCGTTTTCTGAGCATCGACACTGCGATAGATCGGATTGGGTATACCTTGAAGTATATAAGCCATTGCATACTGATCAGCTTCACGATGTAGTTTCTGTTCTTCAGTGAGTGCAGTTTCTGGAAGGGGTCTATCACCAGGAGGACGTGGAGGATCTGCATTTGGATCACCAGCTTCAAATCGTGTTGGCCACTCAAATGGTCCTTCAAGTATTACTTGTTTCAAGAATGGCCCATGAGGTTTCTTGAGTTCAAGAAATCGTAGGAATCGACTTGACCATTGCACATAATTACCAGGTGTAAGCATTGGAGGTGTTTCAAGTGATCCTGCCTCATGTCGGGATTGTTGAGTTGTAATAACTTCACACATTCTGTCAAACCAGTGAGGTTGTTTGGAGGAAAACTGAGTGGTTTGTTGTGGCACTTGATATGGTAGTTGTTGAGGAATGAGCTGTTGTTGCATCATAAGGTATTGTTGTTGTGGATTGTATTTAGGAGGTTGTTGATTCATCTGGTGCGGAAGGTAATGTTGTTGTTGATACTGCTGAGGTTGTTGTTGCTGAGATGTTTGTTGTTGAACATGAGGAAAGTAGTGATTCGGTGGCTGAGACATCTTCGAACACTTGTGTAGAAATGGATCTTGTGGAAAGTGTAGATTTAACCAATTATCGAGAAACTTGGAAGCTTATCGAGAACTTGGCAGATTTATCGAGAACTTGCAAATTATCGAGAACCTTGCAGATTATCGAGAACCTTGGCAAAAGATTATCGAGAAAAGATTTCGATAATTTTCAAGTGTTATCGAGAAATATTATCTCGATACTTAAGCAAGTTTATCGAAAAATAGATTTCGATACTTAACAATTTTCTCGATAATTTTCGAAAAAAAATTGCGAAACTTAGTTTTCAAAATTATACAATTTCGAAAACTTTCCCAAAAGTCGAAGTACTTAACTTTCTTATACAAGAAAGAAAATACCGAGTTCACACAAACGAAGACGAGGGAGTGTACTTGATGAAGATCTCGATAATATGTAGGTTTTGTTATTCAAAGAAAGCAATCCTTAAATTCGTTTTTCTTTCAAGATACTTGTACTTTAGTGTAAAAAATGTGTAAATCTTAAGGAAAGTAGAAAACTTTATGAAAAATTTTATACTTGAAAAGATCTCGATAAAAGTACAAGTACTAAGAAATCGATTTTTTTGTTGTAAAAGTTTAGAACTTTATGGTTTGTTTTGATTTTAAACACAAGTTTGTAAGCAAAGATGTGAGAAAAACCAAGAAACAAAGCAAAAGTTTTAAAATTTTACAAAAAAAACACGATATATAAGAAAAAAAACGAATTTGAGAAAAAACAAATCAATGAAAACAAGAACTACACCTTCCTCTAGCGAATGATACCACTTGTTAGGTCACCATTTTGTAAACACAAGTATGATTGATAAAGAAATGAGATGAGAATGAGAGTGGGATGATTATGAGAAATTTGAGAAAGTGAAATGCAAGAGTTTCCTTAATGTTTTCAAATAACCAACCAAATATTACAAAGACCTAAGCTATCTATTTATAGGGAAGGAGCTAGGGCAACACACCCTCTCCCCCTATCCTTGAATTCGTATGGGCCTTAAAGCCCATGGATCACTTAAGCTTAAGTCTAGTAAACATGTAATATTTCATAAGTGTAAGTAATAAAATAACTAAAGCAACCTATTATTACAAATGACCGAAACTTGATAAAATAGTAAAACTATGGTTCCAACAATACCCATTTTGAGTAGTAAACGGGTCAAGTGTTATTGGAACATGTTTGATATGTTAATTGATTGATTTCTGGAAAGTTTGGTGTAAAACGAAAGTGATATAAGTGGTTTGTTGTGAAATGGGTCAAAACGGGTTATTTGCATAACCCGTCGTAAAGTACCCCTTCGGGGTATTGTAAGATAAATGTTTTTGCATGAAAATGAGCCCATTCATATACCAAATAAATCTGAAAATTTTGGTTGAATTTCGAGTTCGGGAGGTCGGGTTTCCGGCCGGGGATTTTGAAAGTTATTTCGGGACAACAAGCTGTCCAGATTTTCCGGGCAGACTGTGCAGATTTTTGGCAGTTTTCAAAAATTGATATCTTTTAATCCGTAAGTCGTCACAGGTCGTGCCACCTATCGTTTCGAAGGTGATTGAGTCTATTTTCATCTAAAAATAGCCTCAAGGTCTGATTGTTTACTGATTTTTGTCAGTTTATGAAAGAGTAACAGCAGGTCAATTTTAGTTCAAGCGTTTCCGCGTAAAAAGTTTTAGTTTTTGGTCTAAGCGGGCATGGGGTGTTACAACAATCTGCCTTGACTATTTGATTAAACTTGTGATATTTTGTTTAGGCTTGAACTCATATTTTGTCTATTGTATATCCTTATCACGGTCGAAATTTTGATAAATTGAGAATGCTTGTAGATAGTATAATTTATATATGGTTGTTCGTTATATGCTTATATACAAATTTGAGATTAGTTAATTGATATCGAATGTCCACGCATGCGATATTGTTAGTTATATCACTCTATTGTGATATCCAATTTTGATTATTTGATTATTAGTTGGACAATTTCAAACCAAAATCACTATATAATTTCTATTATCTGGTATATTACTTCTATACTACTATATAATGCATCTAATTTCAAGCCTAACTCCTAACCAAAACTTAAGATAAGGAGCTCAAATTATAAGGTGACATGTGTCACTTCTCAACTAACTCCAAGTCTAGCTCTTAACCAAAAATTAAGATAAGGAGCTCTAATCATGAGATGACATGTGTCACTTCCCAACTTAAAATTCACATTTATTTTCAAATTGAAATATCTTTTTGTCTATTTTTTTTTTATGATCTAATTTCACCATATTTTTCAAAATTTTGTGCTTTTTAATTCAAGATCCATTTTGATATATTTTTTAAGTTTTTAGTTTTTACATTTTTAGTGGGTTTATTTTTATTAATTCAAAATTTTTACCACTTTAACCTTTATTTCAATCAATACAATCTTGATTCGACAAAATCATATATTCTTTTGGGGGGAGTGTTTGACGGTAAGAGATTGCGAGGGTCTTTTTATATGTGCGAATAATAATGTCACGGGAAAACAACGGGAAACCCAAGCAAATAAATACAACTAACATACATTCGGAGTGTTGTGAAATGAATTCATTAAGTGGGTAGGGAATTGTAGGAAAAGTTGGGCTATCATTTCGTTTACTACATTATAATATAACTATATTTATCACCGCCGATGTGCGCGGGTATCCAACTAGTGTTTTATAAAGTGAACTATGACGTCAAGTTTTGCTAATGCGTTCTCATATTGGCAAAATCTTCCACTAGGTTTAGTTAATTTATTTAAAGTCTGATAGCAATTACCATCTAATATTTACATTGATATGCATTAAACCGATATATGGTTTGCATATGCTTGTGTTCTAATTAAAGTTGGTATTATTTGAGTTTCTTCAACAATCATTGAATAGACATAAATGATATCACCTATTGTTATAAGATTTTAAGTTGATGATAAACTCGACTATATGGTTATTTAGTTATTTATTTATGAGAAGATAAGATTACTTATGATGATATTTTTTTACTCTGAATTGATTCTTATTGCCAAGAAATATTATTAAATCCGTATAATTAAATAAGATGTCATGAATTTAATTATGTCACTAAGTCGGTTATACATGCATGCATTATTTAGGGTCCGTTTGGTTTGTAGGTCGGTTTAGATTAGGAGTTGGATTTGAGTGTAAAGTTGTAGATTATGATTTGGATTTTGATTTAATGTAAGAGAGAGAAAATACATTATAAAATAAATATGTTATTATTTTGTTAAGATATATAAAAGTATAAAGAAAGAATGTGAGAGAAAGAAAATAAAAAAGAGTATAAAACAATGGGTCCCACATAAATAAAATGAAATCTTGACCTCCCCCTTGGGTTCTCTCTCTCCTTTAGTATTTGAGGTTCAAACCTATTTTTAAAACCCGAAATTTGAACCAAACGAATAAATGTTGGAGTGATGCCAAAGTTGGTCCCTAAAGTACCCCAACCAAACAGACCCTTATTATTTGAGTTTTGTTTGATTGCAAGACCCTCTATTGGATGGTTAGTGGTATATATGTGTTTAGAAAATTATGCAACTTACTGGTACAAACAGATATGTTTCTGTTTAATGATGCTATAGGCTAACAGAGTATTATATTACACTATGTAAAAGCTATGAAAGAGCTCATATATAGGTTCAAGTGCAGTTGGAGCACATATGGTCATAAAATGTAAGTTTATGAGCCAAGATTGTTGTATTAATTGGCATGACCGGTTGGACCATCACGAGTCAATAATGATGCAAAATGTATAAAAGAACCATGGGTTCTTCAAGGTTAATTTATTTGATCTTATAGTTCTCAATGGAAGTTAGTGTTCATATATCACCATCATATTAAAGTGAGGACTTTGTCCTATAAAGTTTTGGAAAGAATATAAAGGGCATGTATTCAGGCCTATACATCCGCCATGTGGATCATTTTGAGTTTTAAAATCGATGCATCGTCAAAATGATTATAAATGACGCAACTAAAGGTTAGCGTGATTAATGGCTCGCCTTATAAAATGCGAGCATGGTTTTCCAAATTGTATATTTGGAAACGGTGGTGAATACTTTCAAGTATTGGGCGATTATTGGAATAAGTGTTGAACATAAAAGTAGCCCATGTTCATACGCGAATTGCTTTTGTTGAAACGTTTATTAAACGTCTTCAGTTGATTGCAAAGCCAATAATATTGAACAAAAGTTTTAGTTTATGGGGCATGTTATAAAGTATGAAATTCGCATCTTGCCATTAATCTATAATGAATCCTCCCCAATATAATGGTTTTTGGTCACACACCATATTTCTCATGTGAGATTTTATAATTGTGCGATATTTATTAAATCCACCACAACGCACAATAATGGGATGTTGAGATGGATAATTCATTCAGGGGGAGAGAATGAGCAGCAATGGATATGGAATGAATTATGATATAAATGTTGATCCTCACAGTAATGAATATGAACTTTAAGTTAAAGGGAAAATTTATATTCCAGATCTAGTAATTGCCAGCATGTTTGTGACCTAAAGAAGTGACTAGATCATATAAATGCTGCTAATGCTCCAATAAATATGTATGTCCCAAAAGTACAACCAATGAATGGTAGTAAGTTTATGGCACGCTGCAGCGTGATAGACAAATCGATTCCAAATAAAAGTCCTCGAATGATTAAATAAAATGGAGCAAGAAAACGAAGATGGTCAAATCGAGGTAATAAGACCCCATAATAGTCAAGAAACACTAGACATGAAGGTTATTGAAAAACCCCGGGTACATGAAAAACTCTGAGATCTCAATAAATGATATATAATGTCTAGTAAAGTGTGGAATCGAAAGTAACGAATCGACGTCGATATGGTAATGATTATGTAAATAAATAAGATAGCGCTATAATCATGGTGAGGATCATGGAAGAATATCTGCAGGAAGTGTAGATGTATAAATAAATGGCTAAAAGATGTAAAGACGCAAAGAAAAAATGAAAGAATAAAGTCTCTTGTGATGAGACATAGTTAATGGGACTTGAAGTCCGTACATATGAATATGTAAACTTATTGGATATGCATCAATCTTTATGAGAAAATTAAATGAAATTATGCATAAGGTACAAGTGATGGCACACGCATATTTTCTCAAAGACTTGTAAACAATCATGAAGATGCATGTTTACATGTGGTGGATCTAATAATGTAGTTTAATATTGTATAAGTCTGGCAATATAAGAAATAAGTATGCGCCTAATAATACAAGAGCTCGTTTGACGTTGAGATTCCTTAAGGAATATAAAATGCATTAATCACGTGTTATGATTTAAAATTCTCGAGAATACTAATTGATCAAATTGAACAAATCAATGAAATGCAATAATGTAAATGTTTTGATATCTTTAAGGTACAAGAAATGTGGGTTTATATTTTACTAACCCATCAAAACAAGTTTAGTTGGTTTTACAGATGCAGGATATATGTCTAGTCCTACAGTGTTCGGTCTTAAAGTGGATACATACTCACGAGTGACGGTAGTGAAATTTCATGACGTTCGACAAAGAAAACAATCGCGGATAGTTCATCCAACTATATAGAAATTCTAGGTAGGAGGTACCAACAGTTTTGCATAAAGATAATGTAGCATGCATTGCTTAATTCAAGGAAGGTTACATCAAAGGCGTCAAGACAAAACATATTTTGCCAAAGTTCTTTTCCAATCATGATTTACAAAAGAATGGTGATATTATTGTTAAACAAGTTCATTCAAGTGACAATTTGGCGAATCTATTTACAAAGGTGCTTCTACCTCAACATTTAGGAAATTGAACCACAACATTGGAATGCACCTACTCAAAGAGCTCAAGTGATGTAGTCATCAGAGGGAGATAATACGCGCTGCACTCTTTTTCCCTTAGTCATGGTTTTGTCCCACTGGGTTTTCCTAACAAGGTTTTTAATGAGGCAGCATTTCCTAAGCGTATTAATAATATGGACATCAAAGAGGAAGTGTTATGGATAATTATTTGTGGATGTCCATATAATCCATAAGAGGCCCACGGCCCAGTTAGCTATTAGGGTTTTTACCCTACTGTTTGTCTTATATATACCACATGTATCTCTGACATTATAAATCAATTGAAAAATATTTTTCATTCCCTCAATTCTTGTTCATAACAATTTAGTAATACTTTTTTTAATTTGTATTTTATATTTAGATGCGTAAAAATAATATAAGCTAAATATTTCCTGAATTGGCCTAAATCTAAAAAAATTCGTATTTTTACTCTTATGCAAAAAGATACTGGAAATAACACATGTACTTCATTGTCTATAACTAATAGTTTTGTACCAAATTGTAAATATAAAAAGAAAAACGCTTTGCATCATCCATCATATTATTCATCATCAATAGAATCAATAGAATCAGGTATGACCTTCCGATCAAAGTATATAGCATCATCGATCTAAATTAACATACCTTCGAAGATATCATCGTCGTCAAGATCAACTCTCTTTATTCTAAACTTTAGTAAGTACTGTGTGTTAATTTTGATGTCAAAATAGAAGAGATTATTGATTTCATCACATTGATTTTAAGATAAAATACCAGATTTAAGAATAATTAACAATGGCACCAATTATAGTACCAAACTAAGTTTCATCGTCTAATTTGTTGTTGTCACATGTTGGTAGTTGTGTTCCATGATTGTTGCATAGACGAACAAGAATCCCCAATTTTCATAGGTAAAGTAGTTATTTCTTAAAATATTTGAGTTTTGTGGTGCCTATTATTACTCTTGATATTGTTATTGGTATTCAGTTGCTCCTTTATGGTATATTGGTATTGCTTATGTAAAATAGTATTTTCTTACATCAATTCGATTTTCACATGTTATAGTTTAGCTCTTTACGTTTTCAGTGAACACATAAGTTTGTGTTATGTATGGATTGAGAATACATGTTTGTTAAATTTTGGAGATTTTGGATTTGTGTTAAGCTTGTCTGAATTGATACTGGATTTTGGATCTTACAAATACAATATATTGGAAGTTAAATATTGTGTCTTTTATGAATTGTGGAGCTTGAAATTATGCTGGTGGAAAGAGAAAGACTAACTCAAGTGCAATATGATATGGAGGATTGTTTTAGGTATTTGGAATTATTGCTGCAACTTGGTCACTTATATGTTGAATCTCAAAGATTTGTTACAAGAGAGTCTCAGTTATGTATTCCTAGAGACCATCTCTTTGTTTACCTTCTACTTATTTCTTTAATTTATAACTACCAACATTTTTTAGTTTGTAAAGGCAACAAAATAGGATATTTGAAAACGGTTCATAATGTGTTCGGGTTACATCCAATTAACCTGCAAACATCTACAGTATTATTTTATGAATTATGATTGTGTTGGAATTTTTGAAAGTGATAGCCGATAATGAGTAGTCAGTTAATTAAATGCGAAGTATCGAAAGATTATAATATAAATGAGCAGTTGGTCGATTGAACCTATTAATAATTATTTGTATAATATAAGTCGATAATGGGTTATCAAAGATTGGGAAGATATAGCCAGTTAAAGCGGTGAAGGCTGGGTGAGTGGAATGAGGGAGAGAACAAAAAAAATAAAATAATAATAAATAAATAAATAAATAAGATATTTGTTGCTGTCAATGGGTTAACAGAAGGTGTAATACATTGGCTATGATTTTAGTTATGTGGCACATTTTTATGACACGCTTAAAAGTGATCATGTGTTATTAGTCAACTTAATACAATGAACTCTTATAAAGTGCTTGAGCTATTTTTTAGTGTAAAAATAAGTAACATAAAATAGGGTATTGATGCGTGGGAATTGCACCAGGCTTTACCTCTCGAGGGATCTCGAGAAGCTTACAACCCCCACCAGGCAGTGTACCCGATCGATGTAGTATAGTATAATGACAAGTACCGGGGGATTGATCGTTCAACTTGGGAATAGTGTCGCTAGGATTAGAAAACCTAAAGACTAGGTCTAGAGATGAGGGATAATTCTTTTTGTATTTCTATGTTTTATGAAAAGCAATTAAAATCTCGGTTTTTGAAGGAGTTGGCGGAATTAGTTGCTAATCAACTAACCCAATAACTAAGATGCAATCAAAATAAAATAATAAAAATGAAAATAAACTAAATTACACTAGTTGTGTGAGCAATATATGGGAGAATTGTGTTTACTTAGGTTTCACTACTCCCTAGATATCTTTTACAGGTTAATTACTTGTTACAGTTGCGTGGATGACGGATTGTATTCCTTAATACCATTCTTGGGGTGGCGTACTTACTTCCCCAATCCTATAAGCGCCTACTTCACTCCTATGTCGAGCCGGCTAAGAAGCTCCTAACATGGGATCACTAGAATTTGCTTATGCATTAAATACAATCATAAAAACCTAGTACACATCGGTTCATGTTTCTTAAGACGTTCAAGCAAGTTACACAATGGAGATCTGCCAGTTTTCTTAAGCCTAACATTAAAATCATTCATCCATTACAACTATAAACAAGCAATCAACCTATAATCAACATCTAGGTTTCATTACATCTAAGCAAACACATGAAAGATCTAGCCTAGCATGTTGAAATCAAGACAAGCATAAGATATATTCAAACAACACATAGACATATTGATTGAATTCAAAGATGACGTATCTTAATTGAACATGAAAGGTTTCAAGGGGTGAAAACCCTTGAAAATACTGTTACAAACGACCTAGGGTTTATTAGGTTCGACCCTAGTATTCTCCACACAAGTTCCTCTCCTAATGAATGAAAAATAGAAAAGTATATATAGTTTTTGTGAGGTGACGGCGTCAAGAGTAAATTTCTGACACCGTCATCTCGCCGCCAAATAAATTCTCGGACTGCCTAGATCTGGGTTTGACGCCGTCACGTGTATTCCATTTGCAGGCCATCACCAAAATTGTTCTTGACGCCTTTTTCTTGACGCCTTAATGTTTTCTCTGGGTCGTCATGGATTTTACTCCTGACGCCGTCAGGTACTGTTCTCAGCATGGAAAATTAAGTCTTTGCCGTTTTCTTCACTTTTATGCTCCAAAAACGTCCAAAATGTTTCCTTTTCTAGAATTCACTCCCAAAGTACCTAAAATCATAAAAGGAACGATTTAGGGTAATATTTGATCAAATAAATTCAATTCCGGACTTAAATGACCCCCTAAAAACGGTTCATTTTTCGCCTCATCGTATACCCTTACACTTGAGATTTGCTTGTCCTCAAGCAAATGCGCTTTTATTCTAATCAAAATACAAGTTAGGGGTCATTTAACACTAATATAAAAGTAATTACAACAAATAATCGTTCCACTAAGACCAAAGACAAGCACGGAGGTCATATACTAGCACCTCACAAATAGTGTTTAGATACTCACATCTATCGGGTTTAATAAAGTAATATCACAATATCGAAATGGAAAACATCTCTCACTACCTGTCAGAGTAAAATAGATTACCATAGGCTTGGGAAAGGATCAAACCTCCACCACATGGCGTAAGCACCTAGGATAAACTATCAAAGAGGTCTTTTAAAGGGTTGTAACGTTAGGTGTAGGGATATGGAATACACGGTTTTGTTGGATATAGGCAGTCTTTACTGGTGACGAGTTAATAATCTTGGTCAATTACATGTACAATATGGCGTTGCTAAGCCAAGACTAGACTCGACTTAAGCTAATGATGAGGGGAAAAATGATCCGTTTTTAGGGGGTCATTTAAGCCCGAATCCGAATTTATTTGATCAAATATTGCCCTAAATCGTTCCTTTTGTGATTTTAGGTACTTTGAGAGTGAAATCTGGAAAAGGAAGCAATTCGGATGTTTTTGGAGCATAAAAGTGAAGAAAACGCCAAAGTCTTAATTTTCCATGCTGGGAACAGTGCATGACGGCGTCAAGAGCAAAACCTTGACGGCGTCAAGAGAAAATTTCATGAATTTCCATGACGATCCAGAAGAGTTTTGACGGCGTCACGTAGGAAGGGCGTCAAGAGTAAAAGAGTCATGACGGCCTGGAAGTGTATAAGTCTTGACGGCGTCAGAAGTAGATCTAAGCAGTCCGAGAAGAGTTTTGGCAGCGAGGTGACGGCGTCACAAGTTTATTCTTGACGCCGTCAAACCTATTTTTCTATATATAGTTTTCTAATTTTTCACATTTAAAGAGAGAAGTTATGGGAGAAACCCTAAGTACGATTTTGGTGTAACTTTACAGGTTTTTCAAGGGTTCCAACCCCTTGATACCTTGCATGATTAATCAAGATAAGTGTTCTTCTAATTCAATCAATATGTTTATGTGTTGGTTGTCTATATCATGTTCTTGTCTTAATTCTATCATGCTAGGCTAGATCTCTTTTGTGTTTGCTTAGATCTAATGAAACCTAGATATTGATTATGTGTTGATTATTTGTTTATTCTTGTCTTGGATGAATGATTTATATGTTAGGCTTAAGAAAACTGGCAGATCTCCAATTGGTAACATGCTTGAACGTCTTAAGAAACATGAACCAACGTGCACTAGGTCTTTATTGGTTGTATTTAATGCATGAGCCACTGTTTACAATCCCTATAGTTGTGCTGGGCATGGTGTAGGAGGAGATAAGAGCTCATAGAATTGGGGAGTTATGTGTGCCACCCCATGAATGGTATTAAGGAATACGATCCATCATCCATGCAATTATAACAAGTAATTAACGTATAAAAGATATTTAGGGAGTAGTGAAATCTAAGTAAACACATTTTCTCCAATTACTGCTCACAACCTTAGTATAAATTAGTTTACTTTCATTTTTAGTATTTTATTTTGATTGCATCTTAGTATTGGGTTAGTTGAATAGCAACTAATTCCGCCCACTCTTCCAAAACCCGAGATTTTTACTTGCTTTTCATAAAATATAAAAATACAAAAAGAATCGTCCCTCACCTTTAGAACTAGTATTTAGGCTTTCTAATCCTAGCGACACTATTCCTAAGTTGAACGATCAATCCCCCGGTACTTGTCACTATACTATACTACAACGATCAGGTACACTGCCTGGTGGGGGTTGTAAGCTTCTCGAGATCCATCGAGAGGTAAAGCCTGTTGCGATTCCCACGCATCAAGTTTTTGGCGCCGCAACCCGGGGAATAGTTATTGTCTAGGTTAGAATTTCTTTTTATTAGGTCTACTTGCTAGATTCCTTTCTAGTAAGATTTTATTTTTATTTTTAGGTCTTCTTTAGTCTATCTTATTTCTTCGTGCTTTTGTTCGTAACTCTTTACCATCCGACATCATGGAAGGTGGTAACATCTTTGAACCCGTCATCCCACCACAACAAAACCCACCATTAGAACCCCTTAGGCCCCGAACCTTAGGAGAGTATTCCCGACCTAGCCACCAAGGCTACCGAAACACCATTGAGCTCACCGGAGCCAATGTGACCCCCTTGCGATCCGACATCATCCGGTTGGTGCAAAGCGGATGTGCATTCCATGGACTTCGTTCCGAAGATCCAAACCAACATCTTAAGGACTTTCTCAAAATAGTAGACTCCATAGACCTAGATGTTGAAACTAGAGAGACTACTTGTTTACGCCTATTCCAATTCTCTCTACGGGATCAAGCTAGTCAATGGCTTGAGCGTTTACCCGCGGGATCCATCACCACATGGGAGAATCTCACCACTCGCTTCCTTACTCAATTCTTCCCACCGAGAAAGACGACAATGCTTAGAAATGACATTATGATGTTTGAACAGCAGCAGGGTGAAACTTTCTATGAAGCTTGGGCCCGTTTTAAAGGTCTCCTCCACAAGGTCCCTCATCATGATATAAACCTTTGGTTATTAGTCCAGATTTTCTACGACCATGTTGACTATCACACTAAACGCACAATCGATAGGGCCGCGGGAGGTAAACTGCGTGATAAGAACGCCGAGGAGTCTTGGGCAATTATCGAGGAGCTCGCCACTGACAATCAGGAAATGTGGGAGTTTAATCATACAGTGGAAGCAACTATCAATGCAATCTCAACATCTGGAGGGACCACCGAAATCCCCGATGAACTCCTATGCAAACTCGAGGCAAAAGTCGACTATTTTGAGGAAAGGCAAAGGAGGGCTTTAAGTCCTAGACGAGCTACTATCAATTCTGTCTCAAAACCAACTTCGGCACCATTATCTGAGTCACCTTCTAGAGAACATGTCAAAACTTTTCAGAATTACACCCCACCTTGTTCCCCTCCCAAGGAACTTAGCTCGGAGTTTGAGGCTAGGATGAGAGAATATATGGCAACTCACTCAGATCGGCTTGCTAGATTCGAAGAAGCAGTTTATAAGCAAAAAGAGGAGATGCAGGAGAAAATGAATGAGATGTTGAGTCTATTGGAGGAGTATGCCAACCAGAGAACCCCCGAACGAATACTACTAAGGAAAGAAAGCGCCACTCCCACCACCCAATTTGTTAACTCCATCACCATTGTCCATAAAGATAACGAGAAGGTAGAAACTCCTGCTAAACAGACCTTAGAAAAGCCACCAGAATCCCAACCTTTGAGTTACTACCTGAAACATGATATAAACAAAAACACCATAACAAATTGGATTAAGGGTGATGGGCGTAATCAATCCTCCAGACAAGTTCCTGAGAAAGAGGAAGAAAAGGAAGATGAGTATGATACGCTTTCAGGAGGATCAGTATTCGAGAGGTTATTGGTACAGAAAGTGGCTACTAAGCAGGTAGCATGTGGGAACTTTGAAATACCAACGAGCATCGGGGACTTGAAACATCTTAGTGCTTTCGCCGACCAAGGATCGGAAGTAAATCTTATGCCCCTAACTATTTACATCCAACTAACGTCAAAAATGCCAGCACCTACTCGTGTTAGGTTATCTCTTGTTGGACACTCGTACGTATACCCCCTAGGAATCGCAGAAGATGTATTAGTTAATGTTGCAGGATTCATGTACCCCGTTGATTTTATGATCATCGATGATAAAGGGGATGGACGCATGCCAATAATCATAGGGGCACCATTCCTCACCACCGTTAGGGCTGTCATTAAGTATGAAGGTAGGAAGATTGAGCTTAAATCTGGAAAAAGAAAGATTAGCTTCCCCATGACCCCGCGAAGTGGGCATGAGAATTTGAGTTGGAGAATGATCAAAAACAACATTGGCACGACACCCATTTGTGTTCAGAATAAGATTCTTGCATGGGAAGCAAGAATCAAAAGTTATAAGAAAGCTAAGAATGAAAGAAGAAAAAGCAATAAGGTTCAGGTTGAACTCGAACATACTCAACCCGCAGGAAATCATACACCATTTGAGGAAGGGAACTTGGTGCTCTTGAGACACTTGGAAACAACAATACCATCCGATAAACCAAGTCCTTGGTGGTATGGGCCATTCACAATCGAATGATTGAGCCAAGATGGGGTAGCTAACTTGAGAAGCAAATTAGGTGGAATGGTGATTGCGAGTATCGATAGATTGAGGCACTACCACCATAATAGTAATGATCGCAACTACATGGGGTATATCATTTCAAATGATGAGATCACGTGATAACCCATGACCTTGAGTCTAGCTACAAGACTCGTAAATAAAGAAAAGCGCTTCTTGGGAGGCAACCCATGTTTTGTGTGATTTTATTTGTTTGTTTGTTATTTGCTTCCGTATGCATGCTTTATTTTTATTGTTGGTAGATCATGTTTCTAAACTAAAATGTGGAATTACTTTACTTTGTTGTTTTGGCCTAGTCTTAACTCCACCTAGAAGTATTTTTGCAAAAGATAAGTGTAAGGGGAAACCCCAAATATGTTTTTAAGAAACAAACCGATCATGATTCTCCACAATATTAAATGAACATGTATATTCGTATTTGTAGAGTCAAATGCTTGTATTGAGTCATAATGAAGTTTTGCAGGATTTTCCAGGAAGTAGAACCAAGTTTTTCCAGAAATTTTCCGGAAACTTACATAAGAATTTCTGTAGGTCCATTCTGACGGCGTCAGGGGTTTACTCTTGACGGCGTCAAGTGTAAAAATCTGGAAATTTTACCGGTTTTGTTTTTCTAACGGAGTCTTATGGTTTTTGTGAATTATTAAGTTTTATAATCTCCAGGAATTCTGCAAACTTCATTCCACAAGCATTATATCTTATCTTGTTTTCTAGGACTTAGAAACTTATATAGAATGCCGCCGATTTTACGCGAGGTTGTCTTGTCTATTTTGTCAGGTTCTACAGGTTATGTATGACAAGAAGATGATTTATATTCTGGAAGGGAAGCTTTGATTGTTCATTTTCTTGGAGGAAGATTTAACCTGGCCATCCTATTATCCATACCGAGCGAATCAGGGGAGTATTTGATTTCATTCTCTTTACTTTTTCACTTTTACATTCTTTACTTGAACATTGGGGACAATGTTCATCTTAAGTGTAAGGGGAGGGTAAAAAGATGATACCTTACATATGCACTTTCGCTTGAGTTTGTTTTGTTTAATGGTAGATGTGTAATAAAACTATGAGAAATACTTGTTAGTGCAATTTTAGCGCCAAATTTAAAATTTTTTACAACATTTAGGAGTGAAACTTTAGCCATAGCAAGCGTCTCATGGATAGGAGATTGTATGACTAGCACATAACCGTATATTCAGAAAAATTTTCCACCCAAAAATGTGAGGTTCGCCTTTAGATTTGATAGGAAAAACATTCATTATTAGTGCTTATGAGTGTACCGGTAGCATTTAGATTCTAGAACTTGCGTTAGTGATGCATCCCGAGACCGCTAGTGAGACTACATTTGTGTGGTAGGATTTACTACATGATAAGAGGCATTAGGATCACCCTTGTGTTAAACCCGTATTATAATTACTTGACCATTTAAGTCATATTACTTGGCTAGTTAAGTCAACTAATTTTTCCCACACCCTTAGCGTTGTACTCATTTTTAGTACACGAAACCCCTAGTACACCCCTCCGAGCCTATCTTTTCGTTTCTAACTTTAAGCATTTTACTTAAAGGAAGAATTTGTTACACCCCACTTAAATGTACAACCAAATCGCCTTAGCCTTCCGTGTATGCGCTCATTTTTAGTGCATTATTGTTATTTGTTAAACCCTAAGTTAACTTTCTAATTGATTACATGGTTGCTAAGTCGAGTCATATCCTTGTACATATTGTTTTGGGACGATTGGGACTCTTGGGTAAGTACTTATTTATAGAGTAATGGGGAAGAACATCATTTATTACCCCCATATGTACGTTAATCTTAAAAGTGCTCCAAGTGTTTTGATTTTCTTAATTCGAGTCATTAGAATAGTTTAATGTAAAGATTCAAGTGTAAGGGGAATTCTCATCCCCTATGATGTATTATTTAGGATGGTAGGGTAAGAGTGTATGAAAAAAAAAATCGAAAAAATCAAGAAAAAGAAAAGAAAAAAATAGAAAAAAGGAAAAAGAGAAAAAACATACGGACTACCATCCCGTTTTTATTCTATGTTCATTTTATGTTTTTGTTATTTTTCATTTATTAGCTTAAGTCGAGTCTAGTCTTGGCTTAGCAACGCCATATTGTACATGTAATTAACCAAGATTGTTAACTCGCCACCAGTAAAACTTCCTTTATCCAACAAAACCGTGTATTTCATATCCCTACACCTAACGCTACAACCCTTTAAAAGACCTCTTTGATAGTTTATCCTAGGTGCTTACGCCATGTGGTGGAGGTTTGATCCTTTCCCAAGCCTATGGTAATCTATTTTGCTATGACAGGTAGTGAGAGATATCTTCCGTTTCCATATTGTAATTTACACTTTATTACACCCGAGAGATGTGAGTATCTAAACACTATTTGTGAGGTGCTTGTGTATGACCTCCGTGCTTGTCTATTGGTCTTTAGTGGAACGATTATTTGTTGTAATTACTTTTATATTAGTGTTAAATGACCCCTAACTTGTCTTTTGAGTAGAATAAAAGCACATTTGCTTGAGGACAAGCAAATCTCAAGTGTAAGGGTATATGATGAGGCGAAAAATGATCCGTTTTTAGGGGGTCATTTAAGCCCGAATCCGAATTTATTTGATCAAATATTGCCCTAAATCGTTCCTTTTGTGATTTTAGGTGCTTTGGGAGTGAAATCTGGAAAAGGAAACAATTCGGACGTTTTTGGAGCATAAAAGTGAAGAAAACGCCAAAGTCTTAATTTTCCATGCTGGGAATAGTGCATGACGGCGTCAAGAGCAAAACCTTGAAGGCGTCAAGAGCAAATTTCGTGAATTTCCATGACGATCCAGAAGAGTTTTGACGGCGTCACGTAGGAAGGGCGTCAAGAGTAAAAGAGTCATGACGGCCTGGAAGTGTATAAGTCTTGACGGCGTCAGAAGTAGATCTAAGCAGTCCGAGAAGAGTTTTGGCGGCGAGGTGACGGCGTCACAAGTTTATTCTTGACGCCGTCAAACCTATTTTTCTATATATAGTTTTCTAATTTTTCACATTTAAAGAGAGAAGTTTTGGGAGAAACCCTAAGTACGATTTTGGTGTAACTTTACAGGTTTTTCAAGGGTTCCAACCCCATTGATACCTTGCATGATTAATCAAGATAAGTGTTCTTCTAATTCAATCAATATGTCTATGTGTTGGTTGTCTATATCATGTTCTTGTCTTAATTCTATCATGCTAGGCTAGATCTCTTTTGTGTTTGCTTAGATCTAATGAAACCTAGATATTGATTATGTGTTGATTATTTGTTTATTCTTGTCTTGGATGAATGATTTATATGTTAGGCTTAAGAAAACTGGCAGATCTCCAATTGGTAACATGCTTGAACGTCTTAAGAAACATGAACCAACTCGCACTAGGTCTTTATTGGTTGTATTTAATGCATGAGCCACTGTTTACAATCCCTATAGTTGTGCTGGGCATGGTGTAGGAGGAGATAAGAGCTCATAGAATTGGGGAGTTATGTGTGCCACCCCATGAATGGTATTAAGGAATACGATCCGTCATCCATGCAATTATAACAAGTAATTAACGTGTAAAAGATATCTAGGGAGTAGTGAAATCTAAGTAAACACATTTTCTCCAATTACTGCTCACAACCTTAGTATAAATTAGTTTACTTTCATTTTTAGTATTTTATTTTGATTGCATCTTAGTATTGGGTTAGTTGAATAGCAACTAATTCCGCCCACTCTTCCAAAATCCGAGATTTTTACTTGCTTTCCATAAAATATAAAAATACAAAAATAATCGTCCCTCACCTTTAGAACTAGTATTTAGGCTGCCTAATCCTAGCGACACTATTCCTAAGCTGAACGATCAATCCCCCGGTACTTATCACTATACTATACTACAACGATCAGGTACACTGCCTGGTGGGGGTTGTAAGCTTCTCGAGATCCCTCGAGAGGTAAAGCCTGTTGCGATTCCCACGCATCAGCTAATAAATGGAAAAAAAAAAAAAAAAAAAAAAAAAAAAAAAAAAAAAAACATAAAACAAACATAGAATGAAACGGGATGGTAGTCCGTATGTTTTTTCTATTTTTTTTTTCATACTCTCTTACCCTACCATTCAAAATAATACATCATAGGGATTGAAAATTCCCCTTACACTTGAATTTTTACATACTTTACGATAAACTAATCTAATGAATCGAATTAAGATAATCAAAACATTTGGAGTACTTTTAAGATTAACGTACATATGGGGGTAATATATGATGTTCTTCCCCATTACTCCATAAAATAAGTACTTTACCCATGAGTCCCAATCGTCCCAAGATAATATGTACAAGGATATGACTCGACTTAGCAACCATGTAATCCATTAGACAATTAACTAAGGGTTTAACAAATAACAATAATGCATTAAAGATGAATTCATACACGGAAGGCTAAGGCGATTTGGTTGTACATTTAAGTGGGGTGTAACAACTTCTTCCTTTAAGTAAGATGCTTAAAGTTAGAAACGAAAAGATAGGCTCGGAGGGGTGTACTAGGGGTTTCGTGTACTAAAAATGAGTACAACGCTAAGGTGTTGGAGAAATTAATTGACTTAACTAGCCAAATAATATGACTTAAATGGTCAAGTAATTATGATACGGGTTTAACACAAGGGTGATCCTAATGCCTCTTATCATGTAGTAAATCCTACTACACGAATGTAGTCTCACTTGCGGTCTCGGGATGCATCACTAACGCAAGTTCTAGAATCTAAATGCTACCGGTACACTCATAAGCACTAATAGTCAATGCTTTTCCTATCAAATCTAAAGGCGAACTTCACATATTTGGGTGGAAATTTTTTTTGAATAGTACGGTTTTGTGCTAGTCATACAATCTCCTATCCATAAGACGTTTGCTATGGCTAAAGTTTCACTCCTAAATGTTGTAAAAAAATTTAAATTTCGCACTAAAATTACACTAACAAGTATTTCTCATAGTTTTATTACACATCTACTATCAAACAAACAAACTCAAGCGAAAGTGTATATATAAGGTATCATCATTTTACCCTCCCCTTACACTTAGGATGAACATTGTCCCCAATGTTCAAGTAAAGAATGTAAAAGTGAAATAAGTAAAAAGAATGAAATCAAATACTCCCCTGATTCGCTTGGTATGGATAATAAGGTGGCCAGGTTAGATTTTCCTCCAAGAAAATGAACAATCAAAGCTTCCCTTCCAGAATATAAATCATCTTCTTGTCATACATAACCTGTAAAACCTGAGAAAACAGACAAGGCAACCTCGCGTAAAATCGGCGGCAATCTATATATGCTAACAAATCCTAAAAAGCAAAGTAAGATATAATGCTTGTGGAATGATGTTTGCAGATCTCCTGGAGATTATAAAACTAAAGATTCAACAAAAACTTTAAGACTCCGTTAGAAAAACAAAACTGGTAAAATTTCCAGATTTTTACACGTGACGCCGTCAGGAATTTCTTCCTGACGTCGTCAGAAGTGACCTGCAGAAATTCTTATGTTAAGTTTCCGGAAAATTTCTGGAAAAACTTCGTCCTACTTCCTGGAAAATCCTGCAAAACATCATTGTGACTCGATACAAGCATTTGACTATAACAAATACGAATATACATGTTCACTTAATATTGTGGAGATTCATGATCGAGTTTGTTTCTTAAAAAACATATTTGGGGTTTCTCCTTACACTTATCTTTTGTGAAATACCTTTGGATGAAGTTAAGACTAAGCCAAACAACAAAATAAAGTATTTTCACCATTTTAGTTTTGAAACATGATCTACCAACAATAAAAATAAAGCATGCATACGGAAGCAAATAACAAACAAACAAAAATAAAAATCACACAAAACATGGGTTGCCTCCCAAGAAGCGCTTTTCTTTATTTACGAGTCTTGTAGCTAGACTCAAGGTCATGGGTTACCGTGTATCGCTTATGCTCACATAACCAAGGGTGAGCCATCTAATAGTCGCCTCATCTTTCTTATAATCATCACCTAACTCTAAACATCCGCGATAATATCTTTTATTCTTTTCATGAGTATATTTAAGCCCTTTTCTCTTATCATTATCACTTAGCATTTCTATGGGCGGATACCTACTACACTTCTCCATGGAAAAATCCTTGAACCTAGGGTGTGCACGGGGCATTTGGTAAACAAAATCTTCATCCCCATCCGAGAATGTAATTAACCCTTCCATAAGTTTTTCATCAAGGTTGGTCAACCTTTTAAAAGGTCTCCCAAACACAACTTGGGTTAACTTATTATCAATAAATTCTCCATGACCATGAACTCAACAAGATAAACAAAGCTTCCTACAAACACATGCAATGTCATTGCCCTAGCAATAATATTATCTCCTTTGTATTCTAACTCATCTACCATGATTTTATTATATTCAGTACGCGAGATTATGTTCATTGGGAGAGATGAGTTAAGGTAGGCATTAAAGCTCCTAAATCCAATCTTACAAGGAAATTGCATATTAAATGAGCTATCACTCTCAATCCTTGTTCTAGGGTCGACATACCTAAGAGGGTTCACTTCATCTTCCATCCTATCCTCATTAATCACATCACCATCACCTAAATCCTCATCGGAGTCTGAATAGTAAAAAGGACTAGCCCTATGGTCATCATCATGGTCAGACTCCTCCATTTCAGAATTATTGTTAAAGTGGTGGTTAGGCGACAGGTTAGGTGGGTTCTCATTTTCCACTAAAGGGATTGGGGCGGGCATTTAGAAGATCCTACGATGAAAAACACGAATAACAGGAATTAGACGATCAATGTTATGGTTGTCCATCGAGATAGTTTACGAACAAAGGAAACAAAGAAATAAGATAGACTAAAGAAAACCTAAAAATAAAAATAAAATCTTACTAGAAAGGAATCTAGCAAGTAGACCTAATAAAAAGAAATCCTAACCTAGACAATAACTATTCCCCAGGCTGCGGCGCCAAAAACTAGATGCGTTGGAATTGCACCAGGCTTTGCCTCTCGAGGGATCTCGAGAAGCTTACACCCCCCCTACCAGGCAGTGTACGTGATCGATGTAGTATAGTATAATGACAAGTACCGGGGGATTGATCGTTCAACTTAGGAATAGTGTCGCTAGGATTAGAAAACCTAAGAACTAGGTCTAGAGGTGAGGGATGATTCTTTTTGTATTTTTATGTTTTATGAAAAGCAATTAAAAATTTCGGTTTTTTGAAGGAGTGTGCGGAATTAGTTGCTAGTCAACTAACCCAATAACTAAAGATGCAATCAAAATAAAATACTAAAAATGAAAATAAACTAAATTAAGATAGTGGTGTGAGCAATATATGGGAGAATTGTGTTTACTTAGGTTTCACTACTCCCTAGATATCTTACACAGGTTAATTACTTGTTACAGTTGCGTGGATGACGGATTGTATTCCTTAATACCATTCATGGGGTGGCGTACTTACTTCCTCAAGCATATAAGCTCCTACTTCACTCCTATGTCGAGCTGGCTAAGAAGCTCCTAACATGGGATCACTGGAATTCGCTCATGCATTAAATACAACCAATAAAACCTAGTACATATCGGTTCATGTTTCTTAAGACGTTCAAGCAAGTTACACAGTGGAGATCTACCAGTTTTCTTAAGCCTAAAATTGAAATCATTCATCCAATACAACTATAAACAAGTAATCAACCTATAATCAACATCTAGGTTTCATTACATCTAAGCAAACACATGAAAGATCTAGCCTAGCATGTTGAAATCAAGACAAGCATAAGATATATTCAAACAACACATAGACATATTGATTGAATTCAAAGAGGACTTATCTTAATTGAACATGAAAGGTTTCAAGGGGTGAAAACCCTTGAAAATACTGTTACAAACGACCTAGGGTTTATTAGGTTCGACCCTAGTATTCTCCACACAAGTTCCTCTCCAAATGAATGAAAAATAGAAAAGTATATATAGATTTTGTGAGGTGACGGCGTCAAGATTAAATTTTTGACGCCGTTATCTCGCCGCCAAATAAATTCTCGGACTGCCTAGATCTGGGTTTGACGCCGTCACGTGTATTCCATTTGCAGGCCGTCACCAAAATTGTTCTTGACGCCCTTCTCTTGACGCCTTCAGGTTTTCTCTGGGTCGTCATGGATTTTACTCCTGATGCCGTCAAAATTTCCTTCTTGACGCCGTCAGGTACTGTTCTCAGCATCGAAAATTAAGTCTTTGTCGTTTTCTTCACTTTTATGCTCCAAAAAATGTCCAAAATGCTTCATTTTCCAGATTCACTCCCAAAGTACCTAAAATCACAAAAGGAACGATTTAGGGCAATATTTGATCAAATAAATTCAATTCCGGACTTAAATGACCCCCTAAAAACGGTTCATTTTTGCCTCATCAGGTATCATATAATTGTTAATTTGATTGCAGCTCTGACCTTGATACAATAATGTGAACAATTATTCTACAAGCTTGGAGTAAACATGCGAGTGTCTTTTATAGTCATGTTTCAAAATTTGGCTAATGTGATACATCTTGCAGGGAGGGGAATACGTTAGGCTTAAAAAAAGCATAAAGAACTTGAATCATGAATCTATAGATCCCAACTCATAGCAACAGTGATAGGGCTAAAGTATATTACAAATATGAACACAACCATAAATAGATTTTGTGAAGGTGTCTTGGTGTCATGTTGATTAAAGGGGTTTTCATTATTCTTTTTTATATGTAATTATGTATGTATCACTGTTGCTGGTTAGGTTTCTTGCGTTATTCGGATTAGATTTTACTTTTATTTTGATTGGTTGTTTGTGACGCTTTATGATAATGGAAAGATTTACAAAATGATATTATATAGATGTGGGAAAGGTATTTAAAAATATTGTTTTTTGATGACTGCAGGTGCAATGGATAACAAAACATGTTTAGATTTCTGTGGTCATTTTAGTATGGTTTGTCTTTCTGGCCATTAAGTTTTCGTAGGTTCAAACATATATTAATTCCTAATGAATTTTGCTTCAAACATTTAACATTAGTGTCAAATTTATCATCATAATATACTAAATTGTTTTTGAGGATTCAGGAATCTGACCAATGACGGAGGGGAGTGATGCCACTCCTTATTAACTCTTTATAAACACTGAAATAAGTGAGCCCAAGTCTACTTACAAGTTTTTCAATCTCAAAGCATGGAACTGATATTTGATCTTCTATTTGTGATGGGGATGTAGAAACTTGAGGTAAGTGAAACGGGAAGTGTGAATGTGCAAATGGATTCACTGGGATTGATTGTTCAACCGGTGAGTTTCAATTCAAAGAATGTCGTTTATTTCAAAATATTAGATGCTTTTTTATTAGCAATTAAAATATGATTTTGTATTGTATGCAGATGTTTGTGATGAACATTGTAGCCTTCATGGTGGGTTGTGTAACAATGGTGTGTGTGAATTTGGCCAGGGTGCAATGGTTGGAAAAGGAGGGCGAATATATGCTGTTAGTGATTCCGCTGATGGAGACCATGTCAAACCGCCTCCTGGAACACTATGACTAAGGCATGTTGTCATACAATCCAAGACTCTTCGGATTGTGATTGATAATGTTGGATATATAATCATTCATGGTCCCTAAAAGCACGATTGTGAGCCCTCCAATAAGGCTAAGCTTCGGGTGAGTCCTACAAACATTGTGGGAAGAGGAAAATTGGATAGTGATGGACTGACTATAAAAGGGTACGAAATTTATGGATTGACCATTGTTCTTTTTCCAGGTTCATAGACGGATTGGTACTGCTTTGAAATGTTTAAGATTATTCTTGGTAGATTTTTGTAAGTTAAGAAACATGTTGGTACATTTACAAGGCATGGTGAGCTTCTTAAGTATGTGACCTCAAACACTCTTTAGTCTATCATAAAAAACATTATTCAGGAATATATATATATATATATATATATATATATATATATATATATATATATATATATATATATATATATATATATATATAACTCGCGCATTTACGGGCATTATTACTACACATACTCGAGCTCTTTTCATCCTATAATACAAAATTAAAAACCATAATTAAAAAAAAATATTTTTAAATAAAAGTATATTATTTATAAAATTAAATAAAATCCTGCGCGTGCGCATGTATTATAACTAGATATTAATACAACAAATATTTGTTCTTTGTTCGGTTTCTACATTTGGTTGGGAACAGCTAGCTTATTGGTATTAGAGCTCTAAATACAAGCCACAAGAATATAGTTATCCTCCGGTCGTCTACTAATTGTTGGTGATCAGGAAGGATACCATTTATTATTTGTAATTCCTTGTTGCGGCTGTTTGTGTTAATATCCGAGTAAGTTACATCTGAAAGTCTGAAACAAAGATCATCGTTTAATTTAATACGTAATCAAAATATTGTATTCAATTTTTTCACTTTTTGATTGGATCATAAATAAAGGACATGATGAAATCTTAGAGCACTCCCAATCATAAGGGTTAAAATTTAACACAGTGTCACATCAGCGCCACATCAACTTTAACCTTTTCACCTTAACTCACAAAAAAAAACACCTCCAATCATAACTCAACAATAATTTACAAAAACACCCCTTCATTTAGGGGGGAAAGTGAAATTTTTTCTTTTCTTTTTTTACAAACACTACCTTAACGCTGAGTTAAGGAGTTAACACGAGGTGTTAATGCGGCTTTAACACCGAGACATGCAATGGTTAACTCGCCTTTAATGCGAGTTAAATGCCTCTTAACGCCGGATGCGCGTGAACAATGTGCATGCTCTTATTCGTAGAATTAGTTAGTGGGTCGGTGGAGATGATTTCTATTTGGTAAATATGTTTCCGTTATTTTGCAATTGTTGGTTGGATTATTATTTGGTTATGGTTATTATTAGGGATGACACCTGTGGGTATGGGCACGGTTACCTCTAAATCGTCACCCATCCACGTAGGTTTTTTTTCTCACCCGTCACCCACTCGTCACCCGCCAATGGGTATAATTTTCTACCCATGCCCATGCCCGCGGGTATTTGTTGTCCATGGGTTAGAGTTATGCAACAAAATTACAAAACGATGATATGAAAACTAACTACGAAACTACGTAATAAAACACCAATCAATTTGCCAAATACTAAGTTCACAAAATACTTAAACACATGTCTGAAAGTAACAATCAAACATCAGTACACCAAATGACATTCATGTTTGTTCATTAAAGAGATAAAGTAAAACAAGTTAAAACATCTTTGGCAAAACAAAAAATTCTTGCTGTTCTTAGCATCCTACTAGAATACTTAGATGTATTAGGTGTGTACCTGATAAAGGGAATAATTGAAGTTACAGGTGAGTCTAAGTGCGAGCAAGAAAGAAGCGAGAAGATGTATTTTAGCACAAGGACGAACTGAGAGTATGAGATTATACATGTTAACATGTATACAACTTTAATTATTTGATATTTCATATTCTATTTTTAGTCTTGAAACTTAAACAAACTTTTAGGATGATGTGTTTTCTTGAGACTTGATAACTATTAAATGTATACCTGCAACATCATAGATATTTTAATTATTATAATTAATTTTAAATGGTTTATGGGTACACCCACGGGTATTTTGACGGGTATACCCGTGGGTATTTTAAATTGGTGTCATGGGTTTACCCACGATGGATACGCCTCACCCGTCACCCACCCACCACCCACTAATGGGTACAGATTTTCACCCATAACCTACCCGTGGGTAAAAATTAATTCGTTTACCCACCCATTTATGGCGGGTACCCGCGGGTTGTGGGTTTTTTCTCGCCCATTTCCATCCCTAGCTATTATTTAGTAAATAAATGTGCTACTGGATGGCAAAAGTTATGTTGCAGGGAATATTTGTATAGCAATTGCTTTGGTTTGATTTAGAAGCGGTTTCTGTTTCGTGATTAGTTTGGCATAGCTTTTATTCGGTTTCACATTAGTATTGGTATTCTTATTGGTATTTGCATCGGGTTATGATAGAATGTTGTCATGTAATTTGGTTTTGCACCGTTGTTGCCGTGTTAGTGATGGTGATGTTACAATCTTAACTAATTTGACTAAGTCTTAAGTAGTTATGTGTAGCATCTCGACATCAATAACTTGTATTGGTTCTAGTTTCGCATCCGCTTAGTATCTCGATATCAACAACTTTACTGGTATTGGTTCTGCATCTGTTTGATTTCATACTTAGAGAGCATAAAAGAAAGCGCAATATAAACACAAAGCCACAACACAAACATAAACACAATGCAAATATAAACATAAAACGATAAGTAAAAGAAAGCGCAAACCGGATACGATAATTTATAGTGATTCGGTCATGAAGCTCGCCCTACTCCACTCCCCGAGTACCCAACTCGAGAGTTACTTCACTATCTCAATAAGATCCATTCTCTGCGGAGAAAACCTTACAACGTCGCTTACAATGTTTACTGATACTAAGCTAGATATCGAGTTCTTCTCCGGGTACAACAAAACTCGTTATGTTTTATGGCCTAACAGAACAAGCCTTTCATCTTTGTGTTTTGAGGCCTAAACACACTAAACCAATAACCCTTGTGTTTAAGGCCTAAACACATAAACTATCTAACCTCTAGTTTGATCTATAGTTTGTGATACAAGATCATACACGATGGTGTATAATATGATACAAGACATAAGTATCTAATGAAAATGTATGTCTAATCTAAATGAACTTCTTATGATAAGAAGCTTTCAATGGATAAAGATGACAAGTACTCTAATCTTGTTGTGGTGGATCTACATATGTTGGTATGCTTGTGGTGGATGTGGATGACTAGAATTCTAGGCTTGCTTTGGTTGATCATCAAGTAATATGCTTACAACAAAATGAAAGTTAGAAGCATTATGGTCAAGGGTTAATGAGTGTTTTAAAGACGAGAATGTGTGTATTTACATTGCAAAAACTTGGTCTTTATGTATGTGAGAGCTTGAGAAAAAGTGTAAGTAAATGGCTTTAATTTACAGGCAAGAGAAGAGCCATCAGGCTGTCACGGATCCGACGGATCCCTTCGAGCTAACGGATCCGTCCCTAGAAGAATTCAAATATTTTTTTTGTCTTTAGTTGAGGCATGCAAATCTAAACAAAATATTTACAAAATCTCTTAAGACACAAGTAATCTTTTGAAGATTAGATTTGATATTGTTTCTAAAAGCATAATCTTGTTCAACATGAAAATAGAAAAATTTGCAAGATTCATTTTTGATTTTCTAAGATTTGTTTCCTAAAAAGGAAATCTCATCTAATTACACAAACTAATCTAGTTTGGTTTTATGCCAAAATAGTTAATTACTTCCAACTAGAAAAGATCTTGTTTGGACTTATTATCAAAAATGAAAGATTGCAATTTATATTAAATAAAACATTTTTACTTGCGTGTATATAATTTGTAAGTAAACTTTTGTAAAAAGTTATGTAATGATGTACATGTAATACATGATAAAGATGTTCTTTGATCATTAAGCAAGTTTTATAATTCCATCATTAATAACTTAAGTGATTTACGTCAAATAGAAAGTTACGTCTTTAAAAAATGTTTACGTCAACCAAAATATAATTTAGGCATTCTCAATGGTTTGATCATAATGCTATGTTTTGATGATTTGTTATTACAAGTAATTTGTGCATTTTACGTTTTATATAATTAGTTACATGTTTGTCATTATTAAAACGTAAGAAACCATTTAGTTTAAATATAGTAATATTTGACCTAACATGCGAACATAACTACCTCTGTAATTCTAAATTTACGGAGTTCAGATACTTAAAATCGTACAATGCTTATCACTTCTACATGATCATAGATCGAGGCCATTGAAGAAGGGAGACATGGCACCTACATGGTTGAGGTTCTTTGCAACTGCTATGGCAGTGTGGGTGTACTCAGGGGCGGAGCTACGGAGGGGGCACGGTGGGCACGTGCCCCTCAAAACTTTCCGGCGTAGTGTAATTTTTCTGAGATTCTCGTGTTTTTCGTTATTTGCCCCTGCAACTAATGTCTTCGTCGAATTCGATGATTTAGTGGAACAGATCTTGGATTAAAAGAAAAACTTGAAATTTTAGGTCTAGCTTTTTGGAGGAAGAAGAAGAAGATGTATAATTGGAGAGAGGGAGTAGAAATAAAAAAATCATATTTGTTGGAGAGAGAGGCTAGTATTCGTGAGTAATGGCTTAATATGTTCAAAAAGTTTGACAATGGTACATTATTTTATTTTATTTTTGAACATAGACATGGTACATTTACAAATTCAGGAATATGTTCAAAAAGACAATGGTACCTTTTTGCAAACTACTCGTATGATTTATATTTTTACCGTGGAAGTCATTTTTGTAGTTAGAAAAGTCTATATTTTAAAACACTTTATTATATTTATTATAAAAAGCTAAAATTCAAAAGATATATATATATATATATATATATATATATATATATATATATATATATATATATATATTAAATGTATATTATAATAACTTTTTCAAAATCTTGTGATTCTTCTAGTAATTATTAACAATCAGTATAAGATAACCAATTTTCACAAATATAGTGATTTATGTTTTGGTGTTTTATATTGTGTCACATGACTTGACATAACTTTGGGAAGCATCTTAGTGTTTCGGTCGGATCCGCCATTATGAATTCTTGGTTTTATTTGACGTATTTAGTTGTTATCGGTTTGTCAAAATCTTTTTTTAGAGGCACTATGCACAAGGTTTTTTTTAGGCCGCAACAGTAAAAATTATTTTTGCCCCCCCCCCCCCCCCCCCACCCCCACAAAAGATATCCTGGCTCCGCCTCTGAGTGTACTCCGCTGGTTTGCTCTGACTGATCATGAACCATTCGGTACAAAAGAAATGGCAGAAAAATTATTGTTTTCCTTGGAGTCTATATGCAATACTGTGAATGATCTCTATTAGTTAGGAAAAATTGGACTGATTTGAAAAAAATATCCCAATCTCTAGAAAAGGTATTCACAAAGCATTGCGTTGTCTAAGATTTCTCGCCTTGAAAAGCTCTCACGTGAAGCTAAAGAAGGTTTCGGGCAAAGGTTTACAGCGATTCACTTAGAGCACCGGGTATTGTGGTGCCGTCAGGGTCGTGCCGTGGGAGTTTTTTGCTGCCACGTCAGCAAAAAGCTCCATGGCACTAGAAACCCCACGGCACCACATTTCAGGGGTATCCGTTGGCACCAGAATTTCTGGTGCCGTCGGCCTTTTTTTTTTTTTTTTTTTTTTTTTTTTTTTTTTTTTTTTTAACAAAAATTAAAAATACACAATATTAACTAAAAATAAACGTTATTAATTAAAAAAACACATTATATGATTGAAATTACGATTGAAACATGAATAAAACACATTACATTAATAATAAGTACACTAGTATTATTTATCCCAAAAGCTTAAGTTATTAAAGCCTAATAAGAGCCCAAAAGATTAATGATTGACAAGCCTAACAAAAGCCTAATCTAAACTAACTAGCAGCCACCACAAATGTTTTCTTCTTCCTTTCAGCCAAACCCAAAAAAAAAAAAAAAAAAAAAAAAAAAAAAAAAAAAAAAAAAAACTGTACAAGCAAACGCAAAAACAACCACACGCAAACATGAATACAAACACACACACACAAAAGTCCAAGTTCTTCAATGAAAAAATATTAATAATAAATAAAAAAAAAAATAAATAAAATAAAATAAAATCACCACGGCGCGAGCACCTACAGCACCAACACCGGTACGGTGCGCCATGGGGTTTTCTCGGCTGGTGGTGATGGCGCCAGCCACAGCGCCACTGTACCCTATACTCTTATTGACTTGGTAATTTCCTTGATTGATCAGATCACAATAACAATTACAATTTACAACAATATATAAATACAATATGGGTTTGGACTAACATAAACACTAATGAGGCCCATATATAAGACCAATAATAATATGTACGAGTAACAAGTAACGGCTACTATCATTTAGTTCACCTGATTGTAGACTAACGACTAATCCATATGGTAGGCGTAGTACTAGCAAGCCTGGTAATTTACACAGTAGGATATTAGATATAGGTCACTATACCTACTTCCTAACCGCCGTATATCTTCTTTTGAATATTTGGTTTGGTTGGGCCTTTACAAGATCTTTACACTTAGCATATTAGCTTATAAGCCCACCATATTAACTATAACTATCCTATTACAAACACAAACAAGGTTCTTATCTTATCATTAAATGAACACCACTTCCTAGTTCCCATATAATATTAACGAGATGCACTCGACCAGCGCTTAGCGGTGAGGCAACAATTTCCCTCGCAAATATTTTTTGCATTTTTTTGGCACTTATAGTTAAAAACATTCAAGATAATATTTAAAGTTATTTGATATGTTAAGGGTGCATTTTGAAAGTTTTTTTTATCTAAGATATATAATTAAACTTTGACATTTTTTATAAAACCGTACGTGCGTCAAAAGCATATCAATATTGGGTTTGTTTTGTTCATCATAGAGAAACTCTTTTGTCAGTATTTTCTTTTCAAGAAACCGCTAGATATCTGTTAGATATTTGGCAAATAAAGTTTGTTAAAGCCATAAATACTAAGAAGTTCAGGGTGTGTATTGTAAGATTTTTTTTTTTTTTTTTTTTTTTTTTTTTTTTTTTTTAATAGTAATGTCCGGTCGTTTCCATAGGGAAAAAACAACTTTTTAATTGTAAAATAATATTTTAATATTTGTTTATTAATTTAACGATTCTTCGCTCGAGACACTCCCTCCTATATACTTTTTTGTATTCCCTGTTCTTCGGATACAATTCGATCCTTCTACGGCCAAATCTCAATTTGTGGAAAGCCTTCGATGGCTTCCTTATGAAAACATCCATTTTTATTTGGGTATAGACGATATCTCTTTATTCTTCGTGATATTGACCACATTTCTGATCCCTATTTGCATTTTAGTGGGTTGGTCTGGTATGAGAAGTTATGGGAAAGAGTATATTACAGCATCTCTAATTCGTGAATTTCTAATTATCGTCGTGTTTTGCATGTTGGATCCTCTACTATTCGATGTTCTTCCCGAAAGCGGAGGGAATGCTAATAATAATAATAATAATAATAATAATAATAATAATAATAATAATAATAATAATAATAATACACGCGTGTTATCCAAAAGGCTGAATCTACATTTTCCCTATCTACTCGACAAATGACATTATGGGAATCTCAAATGGAGGACTACACTTTTGACTGGCTTAGGGTAGTTTCGATCTTTGTGTTGGGACAGACTATGAATGTTAGGATCTACCGGTATATGTCATGATATCGAGTAGGTGTTCCCTTATTCTCGGTTTAGATGCCGTGCTCAGCTTGTTCCAGGGTATTTACGGGTAATATTTATGGAGACCATGCTATATCATGTGTTGGTATTATTGGTATTAAACATTAGCATAGTGTGGTGTGTGATACCTTTGTTGACATATGTTCTCGGTCAGGATTTCAACCCTAATAAGGATGATATTGGGCTTTGTGAAGAACGGGACAAAACCTTACGTCTAGCTGATATGTTGCTTTACTCGTGGGACGGAGGGCTTGATGTATGTGTTGATTTAACATGGTCATCTCCCTTGACGCAAACTGGTATAGTTGATTTTGTGTTGGGTCGTGCGGTGATTAATGCCGCACAACGTAAACGCGTCAAGTATGAGGCTAAGTTCACGAATATTGGATATGGGTTTCTCCCATTCTCTTTCTCTTCTTTCGAGGAACTTGAAAGGATGCGGTAACCTTACTAAAGCGAATCCGAAAGTTCTCAATGACCCAAGACATTGGAGCATGTGTTGTTGTTCATATTTTTAATAGGATTAGCTTTGCTATAACTAGAGGAGTAGGGGCCCATATAGTATTTCGGCTCCTCACTAATTTTTTGTAAATTCTATAAGTTTCTAATAAAGTGATGTTTATAAAATAATAATAATAATAATAATAATAATAATAATAATAATAATAATAATAATAATAATAAAGAAAAATTGAAATTTAAGGTATTTTAGTAATTATCATTATCAAGATGAGAGTATTTTAGTAAATTTACATCTTTTAACGGGTCAAAACAGTCAATAAAAATTGAACCAAACCCAATACGGGTGTTCATTTTAGGAATAGATCCGATACTTTTTTGAACAATGGACTTTGAAAATGAAATACTTGTCAAAACATAATGACTAAAAATGTAGTTAACTCTCAAAGTGATTAAAATTCTGAGGTTATTATCGAGTAAAATAGGAGACTCATTAATTTTTATTTTTATTTTTTTTTATTTATTATTATTTTTTTAATAACATGTTAGCATAAAAAACTATAAAATGAGAGAATGTCAGTTAATAGTTGATAGCAACTAATTTCCAAAGTTTAAGTATATACAATATCCAAACAAAATTATCATTCACCAACAATTTTCTTGATTTTCTAAACAAGAATATTACACTTTCTCTAGTAGTCATCTTTGTTAAACATGCAGACTTTGGTTGGATCCAGGTATTAGCAAATGTTAAAAAAAAAATCTGGTTGGTAGAATCAACCCAACATTATAATATATATTAAATGGCAAGGTAGGCGACGTCGTTTTGCATGCCGACTTTCCCGCCAAAAAAGCCCACCATATGGAGCGCATTCCCTGGCCTGCCAAGTGATCCAATGTGTTAGAAGAAAAAAAAGTGCCAATATGGCCCGTTTTTTCAGCCATGTGGCGATATGTATAAATATATATCCTTAAAACATGCAAACGTGTTGACAAATCCAATGCATAGGTTATACTTTTACAACTACTTTTTTCATCAAACGGTCCATATCTCATTGATGGTACGAGGTACAACCAATCAAACGGCCAAGATTTGATTCATGGAAGGGGATGCACGTGCAAGTGATGGTATAGAAGCTTCTATGTGCTACTCCTCTTTTACACATTCTGTACTTTCATGCCATATACAAGCATCAACAGAGAAGATAAGCAGATCTGCTGAAGAAATAAACCAAAAAAAAAAAAAAAAAAAAAAAATAGCTAAAACAAAACAAGAAAAAACAGGTGTTCTATATTTTGTTTCTGCATATCACAATAGATGCTTCATTTATGTGTATTTTTATACCTTGGATTTTAAATGTGCAGGTAAAACACAGTTGAAGGTTTCATGCAAAGGTACATTAAAATCCTCGGTGCCATGTTTTATTGTTTTCTAAATGTTACTATGCACTTACTCTTGCTATGGATGGCTCGGATTGGTTCACTTGCAGACATATTTTGCTTGATAGTCTTCATACAAATAGTACAGGGTTATATGACATGTTCATGTTTGCTTTTCCCATTTTGCATGCACTTTCTTTGTCTATGCTACTGTTTTTGCAGCTTCTTTTGTTTACGCCTGCTATCAAACGCCATCTTTAGTTGACTTGCCTGCATGCTACATATTTCCTTTTCCATTATTTATTGTGTGCTTGCCTGTTATTAATATGCGTACTAAAGAAAAAGCTAGGCGTAGGGTTACCTCTGTTAATTCTTTAGAATGTATGGACACACCAACCCGTTCTGCAGCACTTGAGCCTAAAAATGTAGCTAAGGTAAGAAAGAGGCCAATAAGCCAGGTACCTAAACCCACCGGATGGTCATCTTCCATTGCTAAAAGGCCGTGTAATTCTGAACACGCCACAAGCACAAACGGCAAAACCGAGGTTCAGGTTAATCTGCCAAGTCAAGGTTTAAGTCAGTCGGTTCACGCTGTAGACCTTAGCAACATACGCAAGTGGAAGGCAGTACACAATTATCGATTGACAGAGGTTGCACAAGGTATAAGTGTGGCCTCAACGGTTGAAGCTGTGTTTTTTTCCCATGAAACAAGCGGCGTTGGTTTCGGTAAGTATGGTCTTAACGGGTTACTCGCTGCGTCGCCAACAAAAAAATTGTGTATGTCAGCTGATTCTTAGTTTTTTTTACTCCTTTAATGTCTGCTATTATTTGCTGGATATTGAACACCGGTCATTATTTAAGAATGTTGTGCTTGCAAGCAAGCCTATGACAAAAGGAGAGGTTATTGCAGGTAAGCCTGTAACAGAAAGAGAGGTCCAATATAAATCTTCCGCGCATTCCGCGCAAACTAGATCATCTGCGCCTATCACTCCAATAATAATCGAGAAAGGAAAGCAAAAGGTCTCTGAAGTTTATAGGGAACCGACCTGCATTCCACAGGAGAAAGCACTGTCTCCAGGAACATGTTGCATTCCGGATGATGCGCGGGAAGATTTCTATGTATGTTATGTTTCTTGCTTTTTAGTTCCCGATGTATTTTCCTGTTAAAATAGAAGTGATTACCGCATTGTATTCGGGTTTTGTTTTGCAGGTCATGAGCTGCTCTGCGAAATAGAAAACACTCGGATATTTGAGCTGGCCCATCCGCATGTATCTTCGAACGGTACTTTTTCTATTCTTATGCATACATAGACTGTCCTTATTGTTTAAAAGTTTGGATTGTTAGCTATGTGTTTTTTACCCTATTTCTGCATTTTTTTTTAGATGTTCGAATGTCTCCGCTGTTGCCTACACAAGGTTTGCTTATTTTTACTTAATTTTATCTTATACTGTTGTTAGTCGGCCTTTCGCTTTATTAATATCACTTTCGGTCTTCTTCAACAGTCCATGTATCTCCTTCAACACCAAACTTACGACCTCCACATACCAGAAGTAATAGACCTAGGCAACCACGACGAGGTTTATTTCTTTGTTCTTTGATTTCTAATTCTCTAAAACCATTGCTCAAGGTATTTGTGTCTAATATACTCATAACCTGGATTCTAATTCAAGTTTTTTTAAGGTTCCTCAGCAGCAAATACACGGCGCCGTCCACATTTGGCATCAAACCCAGCAAGACTTGCCAATCAAGGTTTGCACACTCTCTATTCTTTACGCCTTAAATACTTGATTTGTTTACTTCGCTCTTTTAATTTCTCCAAGTTCTGTATCTAGGTCCTCCATCCACATACATATCTATGGGCAGCTGCAATAGAGTATGCCATTATTGCAAAGCTCTTTTCTGGTGCGATGAAAGGATTACAGATAGCTCGCGCCTGCACCTAAGTCATCACAGATGTTGCAACAAAGGGCAGGTGCATCTGTCTACGCGCGATGACTATCCCGAATTCATAAAGCAGCTTTTCAAAGATACACACTTCATGGAAAATATTAGAGCCTATAATCAAATGTTTTCAATGACATCTTTAGGTGCTGAGATCGACCAATCTGTTAATAGAGGCCGCGGTCCTTATGTGTTCAAAATATCAGGGCAAATTTACCATTGGATAGGAGCTATGTGGCCAGAACAAGGGAAGCGACCTAAATTCTTACAACTTTATATCTATGATACAGATAATGAAGTCGATAATCGGCTAGAAAACATGCAAAGAAACGGTGGGGGCCTCTGGCGAGAAATTGTTCAAGGTTTGATTCACTTCCTAGATGAGCACAACCAGCTGGTCTAGTTATTTAGAACAGTCAGAGACAAAATGGGAGAAGCAGATATTCCCACCTTTAAAGTCAGGCTTTTTGGCGTCGTTGGTACAAGGCAGTACGACTTACCTATAGGCGATTCGATTGGGGCCATTGTATTTGAAGGTGGGACAGATGTGCAGACTGACTTTGACATCATCATTGAGCGACATAGCGGTACTGCACAACAGGTCAACAAGCTCAATCGTTCATATATGCCATTACATTTCCCTTGATTTTTATCTACGGCGAAGACGGGTATGATTTGGGCCTTACATTGGCTGATACAACAAATGGAACATCCGATGATCCTAAGAAGATGTCAATGAAAATGTACTACGCGTATCAGCTATATGACCGTTTGGGCAAACACACTTTACTAACAAGAGGTGGCCGGTTATTTCAACAGTATGTTGTTACAGCGTACTGTAGCATCGAACAATCCCGTCTGGACTACATCAGGCAAAAACAGAATGACATACGAAATGACTACATGGCAGGTTTGTATGATGCCATTTCACGAGGTGACCGACAAGGTTTAGATGCGGGTTCTAGGATAATACTTCCTTCGTCCTTTACCGGAGGCCCACGATATATGTATAGCCATTACCTCGATGCTTTGGCTTTATGCCGTGAATACGGTAACCCATCTTTCTTTATTACATTCACATGCAATGTGAAGTGGCTAGAAATCGAAGAATACATGCAGGAGTTCCCACACATAACTCGATATTGTTGACCGTGTATTTGAAAGAAAAATACGTGATCTGATAAAAATTTTACGGGATACCCGCCCTTTCGGTTGTGTGGAAGCAGGTACATTTTTCGTTACAGACCTGTATACCTTTTCTAATTAGCTACCCGCGTCTCATATCTGACCAAGTTTTTTTTTTTTTTTTTTTTTTTTTTTTTTTTTTTTTTTTTTTTTTTTTTTGCAGTTTTGTACACGGTAGAATTCTAAAAAAGAGGTCTGCCACATTGTCATTTGTTATTATGGGTCAAACAGAATTCGCGCGTCCAGATGAATGCAGAAATAGACACGTATGTCTCAGCGGAGTTACCAGACCCCGCAAATGATCCAGAAGGCTATCGGGTTATTTCTGAGTTTATGATGCATGGTCCATGTGGTGCGGTCAATAAATCGGCACCGTGTATGAAGCATGGAGATGAATGTACCAAAATGTTCCCTAAACCATTCTGTTCTGAAACATTTGTTGACAAGAAGGGGTTTGTACATTATCGGAGAAGAGACACAGGCATAACAACCATTAAGCAGAACGTTGAGCTCGACAATGGCTATGTTGTTCCCCACAACCGTACGCTATGCATGCGCTTCTATGCCCACATTAACGTGGAATATTGCGAGTGGACAATGCTTATTAAATACCTCTTTAAATACATTTCAAAGGGTACTGACCGAATTGTCACTCAAATTACACGTAGAATTGGAGACACAGGACCAAGTGCAAGTAGCAGTTCAATCAATATTGACGAGATAAAAAACTTTCAGGACGCCAGATTTATTGGTCCGCATGAAGTGTGTTGGAGGATCTTAGGGTTCAACTTGCACAGCAGAGACCCACCTGTTCAGATACTTGCGGTCCACCTCGAAAACATGCAGCGCGTTATCTTTAGAGCAAATCAGTCACTGCAATTAGTGATCGCCAACGAACACAACAGAAGGACAACACTAACTGAATGGTTCAGCTACAACACCTACAATACGGACGGCCGCCATTTGACATACCTTAATTTTCCTAAAGAATTTGTATGGTACCAGGACGGAAAGTATTGGCAACGGAGACGAAAACCAGGTGCACATTCCATTGGCAGGCTAGCATACATCCATCCAAGTTCGGGTGATGTATTTTACCTAAGAATACTACTCTACCATCAAAAAGGTTCTACATCCTTCACTAATATCCGAACAGTTGACAACCATGTTCATGCTACATATAGAGGTGCATGCGAAGCGCTAGTCCTTTTAGGAAATGATCAAGAATGGAACATAGCTTTGCAGGAAGCTTCTTTGTCGGCAACTGCATCAGAGATGCGTACTCTTTTTTGCCAGATGCTCATATTTTGTGAGGTAGCAAGGCCTGCAGCATTGCTTCAATCACACGCAGATAGTATGTCCGAAGATATTCCTCTGATACTTTCAAGCATGCTACATATGCGAGACATTCACGTAAATCCAGATGATTTACACGGCGGCCTCATGTGTGAATTGGAAGCCATTCTCAATTCATATGGCAGATCTGTCACAGACTTTGGCATGGAACTACCTTCACCAGAATTCCAAAAAATATTAACAAACAGGGCAATAATGGAAGAGCGAAGCTATGACAGAGAATTGCTCGCAGCTGAAAGCGCATCATTGGTTAGAAGACTAAACCGTGAGCAACAACTAATCTTCGATGAAGTCGTTCATGCAGTAAATACCCATCAGCAGAAACTGATCTTTCTTTATGGGCACGGAGGAACGGGCAAAACTTATGTTTGGAAGGCTATAATTTCTACGCTAAGGTCAACTGGAAAAATAGTACTAGCAGTTGCCTCTTCTGGAATTGCTTCTCTATTGCTACCATCAGGCCGAACAGCTCATACAAAGTTTAAAATACCATTGGACCTGACAGACAAATCAGTTTGTAGCATAAAAAAACGCAGCTGGCAGATTTAATCAAAGAACCAGACCTTATCGTTTAGGATGAGGCTCCAATGAATGATCGAAAGTGCTCTGAAGCTATGGATCGAACATTCAAAGACATATTAGATGCTCCAAATGATATTTTTGGAAAGAAAACGGTCATCTTAGGCGGGGATTTCAGGCAAACACTCCCTGTTAAAAAAAAATGCTACGAAGCAAGAGATAATAGCATCTTCTATAACACTGTCGTATCTCTGGCCACATTTCAAGGTTATTCATCTTAAAGAAAATATGAGGCTCAAGCATCCAGGAATGTCAAGTGAAGAACGTGATGCTGTTCGTACATTTTTTGAATGGCTACTGCAGGTTGGTGACGGCACCATTGGAGATCCAGATAAGACGGATCCGGAAAACGCATCATGGATCCACATACCAGATAGCTATTGCATTCCTGAAAATGAGACGGGTGTTCAAGATCTAATCCAGTTTATATATGATGAAGAAACACTCCAAAGGCCAACTGCAGCCGCATTACAAGAAAAAGCTATAGTATGTCCCAAGAATGAAACAACCGATGTCATTAACGCAACTATTCTAGATATGTTGCATGGTCAGACCTTTTCTTTCTTAAGTTACGACGAAGTAGTGCCGAAAACAAATGATGGGGGAGCAACAGAACTATTATACCCTACAGAGTATCTTAACACTCTTTCATTTTCAGGGATGCCTCCGCATGATCTAAAGCTCAAAATAGGATCCCCAACAATGATGCTAAGAAACATAAACCTAGGTGGTGGATTGTGTAACGGCACGAGAATGATTGTTTCAAAAATATACACCAAGCTTATTGAGGCAAAGATTATAACAGGCAGAAGGATAGCTGAAAAAGTGTTCATCCCAAGAATCGTGCTAATTAATAAGGACGAAAAGTTGCCATTTGTGTTCAAAAGAAAGCAGTTCCCTGTTAAGGTGTGCTATGCAATGACAATAAACAAAAGCCAGGGCCAATCACTCAACAAAATCGGCATATATCTGCCAGAACCTGTATTTGGCCACGGGCAACTATATGTGGCATTGTCTAGGGCCACATCTCCTGAAGGACTTAAAATTCTCATGAAGGAACAAGCAAAAAAAATGGCAATGCGACTAAAAATATTGTCTACAGAGATTTTCTAGACATAACTATATCTGCATAGGTCATTCATACTTTGGTTAACTGTTTAGCTATGCATGCACACTGCTTTCTAAGGCTATACTCATACCTATGGATTCTTTGCCTTTATCACCTATTAAATGTGTAGGATATTTTTTACAATATGTTTAGAATTATTAACAACATGTTTGCTTATTTTACATATGCTATTAGTATGACTCCATAGATACATTCATGTCATCTTTTGTTTCGTATAAATGTATAATACAATACAAGTGGATATTAGCCTAATGCATTCAATTTTATACAGGAAAATGGACGAGAGTTCTACCATTGTTGAATCATCAAAAGCTGCAGGCAAGGAGATTATGGCTCAACCAGAAAATGTAAGCCTCGCGGACATAACAGAATGCGACATAGACAAGACACTCTATGTAAAAGCATACAGGAAATGGACAGTCACCAACAAGCATGGAAGACCGGTTATGTTTTGTTGCATGTTGCTGGATAAACAGGTAGAATCATCTATCCTATCAGAAATTTTCCAATTAAGACAATTTCTAAATACCTATTTCAATTGCAGGGAGAAGCAATAGAAGCAAACATCAATATCCGCGAAAAACATAGATTTGATGCAGCTTTGGAGACAAACAAGGCTTACAAGATAACAGGGTTTGGCTTTCAGCCTGCAAAAACATGGATGCAGACCGTTCCTCGTACACTGTCATTGGTTTTCGGAAATCAAACAGATATCCAACCAATACCAGACACAGGCTTTCCAAGCCATTATTTCAGATTTGCGCACTATAAAGACCTCTACTCAAGAGTAGATGAAAAAGGCCTTCTGACAGGTATATCACGCACTATTCATACCATATATATCACAGAAAACCTTTATAAACTACACTCCATGTCTACAGATTATGTTGGTATTGTTCAATATGTAACTGGAATACAGCAAGTAGTCAAACCTACAAATGAAGTGCTGCAATGGAGAGATATCGGGATCCAAAATCTAGAGTAAGTCCTACATATTTTTCTTAACATTTTGGGTTTTATACTAATACAAAGCTACGATTAATTGTCTCAAATAGTGGCCTAAGTGTACGCTTCACTTTGTGGAATAACAAAGCACACAGTTTCAACATGGAAGAATATGAAACTGCTGAAAAACCAGTCATTATAGCAGTGGCTTCGTGTTCAGTCAAGCTCTATGGTGGTATATTCTATTGCTTATTAATATTATAGAATCTAACAAATTAAAAGACTAACCTTTGCCGCAACTGAAACAGGATTACAGCTTTCTAACACAGCTGCAACAGAGTACTAATTCAATCCAGATATACCAGAGACTTATGAAATCCGCAACGTGTAAACGATCTACAAACTACAATATCAAGACACACTGACAAAAAAAATGATTGTAAACTCAGCTGAGATAATATGCAGGTATGCCGATTTTTTAGAACCGCGGGTCATACAAAATGTCCAAAGGGAGCGCTGTGCAGACCCAGAAGAAGAAAAAAGAAGAAACAGGGTAGCTCTTAGTGATCTTTTGAAAGAAAATCTAGAAAATCAACAGGTATAGAAAAAATATACTATAGTGTTAATCAAAGAAAACTTTCTAAATACCCTCTAACTTTATTAATGCAGAATGTACGCTTTACTGTCGAGGCTACTATCGAAAAACTTGACACCAACAGACCCTGGTACTTCAAGAGATGTCTTACTTGTAAAGGGAAAATTTCTGAACGTTTTCCTCATGGGCAATGCAAACTCTCAGTTTCTGAAACAAATCCTAATTGCAGGTTAGCGACGCATTTAAACACTTTGTACATATGCATAAACCTTATGAATACTAGAAACACGATTTCTACATTTTATTTACAGCTACTAATAGCTGCATTTTTTTCGCAGCTATTGCTTCAGGCTTCTATTATCCGATGGCACAGGCCATATATACTTAACTTGCTTTAGCAATGAGGCAAACTCATTTGTCAAGGATTGCAATGAAATCATTCTAAGTCTACAAGACAAAGACCGCTATAAATATCCAGACGAATTAGTTGCACTAGAAGGACAAAGAAAAATCTTCCAGCTACACTTTGCTCCCGAGAGCACGAAAGAAAAGCCTGTTTTCTTTTTAGACAGAGCATGGAACAATATACAGTTGATAACAGCAGGGACTACCAGTGTTGTTCAAACTCTGGAAGAAACTATTACACGAATTCCTTCTACAGATGTGGTGGCGGCATCACCAGCACCCGCGACACCAGAAGAGATAAAACTAGACACTAGCACACATACAAAGAGTGAAGAAATCAACTGCTCTTCTGCAACTCTCACCCCACCACCATCAATTACACACAACCTAACCACACCAGAAGATAACACAGACTTACCAGGCGAATCACAGAAGAAATATGGTCCAAGAAAGACTTCAGTCCGTAGAACCCTGTACTCAGATGAAAAACCTACGGTTGCAGAAAAACCCCACAAAAAACCCAAAAAAAATGACTCCTAAGAAAATCCTGCACGTAACTTGGTATGAAAAACATCAGCAAACTATTTTGTACATTACGTAGACGCATGCTTGCTACCTTTTGTGTAAAATATCAAAAACAATCGCGTCCTGCCTTGAAAGGCATGTAACTATGTAGCGCTACTAGGCAGTCTCTTTTGTCACAACTATGTAGCCAAACATCTCTGCCATTATCTATGTATGATCTATAACTATATGAGGCAAACATATGCAGCCTCTTTTATGTATGTAGTTAACATTTCCTTTGCTGTTTTACATTTCCGTTTTACCTTCATATATGATAAAACTATTATCAGCGGCAACATACGGTAAAACAAATGATAACTATATATAAACTATTACCAAACGCAAAATTATTCAGCAAAATACAAAGAAAGTGATCATTTTTTTATTCATAGGTAACAACATTTACATGAGTACCATACCTTAGAAGTATCGCCATTTATACAAACCTACATAAACTTCTACTCACCAACAACTCAACATAAACAAGGAATGAAAACCTACATCAGCTTATTCATAGATAACAACATTTACATGAGTATTATGCCTTACAACATAAACTTCTAATGACCAACAAATCGACGTCAAATGGAACTTAAAACCTACATCAGCTTCTACTATACCACTCACTCTTTAAAATCCTGTCAAAACTATCCTACCCACAAAAAAAATTATATCTGTACATAAAGTATTAAACAACATAATGCAGTTACAAAGAGTATCCAAAGCATTCAGCACAATCACAACTATATACACTATCAAATGCGATAATAGAAATCCAACGAAAAAACGCAAATCAGACAACTGATAAACTTAATATGATCTAACAAAAATACATAGCACACAAGGACATTCCAAAACATTCGAATACATTAACCTTACATCAATTTCTTCATGAACACGGACTTTCGAGTAGCACGTAGAGTCGCAGCATAACTCATCTGAACCAAACGACCCATTTCAGCTAAATCCTCCTTCTCTTCATTGATGAAATCTGCTAACACCTCATCAACAATCAAATCCCTTTCAAACCTTTGGAGCTCCAAAATTAGACCATGCCGATACTCAATCCTGGCCCGTAGCTCCCCAACCCTTTCATTATAAGTGCTTTCATCACCATTATACGCCTTCCTCTCTCGGTCTAGCATAGCATAAAGAACCTTATGAATTCTTCGATCGCCCGTTTCACGTGCCGTCTTCAACAACTTAGGAAACTTTGGAGCCATGACTTTTTTAAGTATAAACCCTAATTTGTTTTTGCAGGATCGATCACCCTTTTTCCCCAATCTAATATTACTACCTATGTATAATAATACCTTTTAACAAAAATAAAACCCACATAAAGACCCATGACAAAGTCCAAGTAGCAAGGAAAATAAGCCCAATAGCCCACATAATAACATAATTATTCTTTATAACCAAAATATATAACCAATAAAACTTAGGCAATATTAGAAAAAAATACGAGTACCTCTGCCTTATAAAAAAACACATAAAACGTAGTACTTTTTTATAAACATATAATGACGACAAACAATAACTTGAAAAAAGAATCCACCTTTAAAATATAAACATATCACAAACGTTAAAAAAAACCGCAAAACAACCATCAACTATTATGGTAAAAAAAACTCCGCTAGGCCGCAACGCGGCCGACCGCCGCTATACTAGTTTTCCTTTTATTTATGAAGTAAGTTTGTACTTTGTATCATCATGCTTTGTCTCATACTCATCATCTTATTATTAGTTGTGTGTTAATCGTCCAAAAAGTCATAAAAAATATTAGGGTGCGTTTGGTATGTTGTAATCGGAATAAAGGAATACTTTCATTCCAAAAAAAAAAAATGTTTGTTTGAAGATTTTGAAATTTTACTACGCATATCATAGTCAAATATTAGTAGATACTCTATTACCAATATATATTAAAAGGCTAAAAGGGCGATGTCGTTTTTCGTCGCAAGTTTCTCGCCAAAAAACATGGGCTACTCCAGCCCAAATTAGCCGGCCTATTTTGCATCTTTTTATCCCGTTTCATTGGCCTGTATTCCACCACCTATAACTAAGATATTATCCGGACATTCCAGATTCATCCACACGCTTCCATGCAACACACTTCTTTAGATTTCTAGGTTCTTCATCCTTTCAAACTACAACAACTGTGAGTCAGCAGCAATTGAAGATGATGAAGGAAGTCTTAATGTCAATAAGGTGTGTTTTATTTATTTCCTTTTGTTTGTCGTTTAACTTCTTCCTATGCTTATGTTTTTTGCACCAAGAATCAGATGTGAGGTGTCTTTTAATAGGATAATGATTTTTAGGCTTTTGGTGATTTTGTTGAAAAGTTTTTGGTTATAAATTTGCAACAGTAAAACTATGCGGTCGACGATGGAAAAAAATATGGGAAAAGGGCCTTTGTTTGTCAAATTGATTAAAGGCAATTTCTTAAAACATAGGGTTTAATCTAATGAAGTTGTTTTAGGTGAATTAAGAATTGGGGTCGTGGTTGTGGTTAATGTTGTAGAAAGTGTAGATGGAGTTATGCCTACAATGTGTTTGATGATAGGCCTAAGAGAGTTGGAAGTGTAGATATAGTTCTGAGTTTATTTTTTTCCCCTTCAGTTTAGGATGTCTTCTTTGCACAACAAGGTTCTTATGAAGGAAGCTGGATGGCGGATGACATTGCTCGAAACTTGACAACATTGTAAGCTGTTCCATACGATCTTTTCTTCTTTCGGATATATATAAAATAAGTAAAAAATGCAGTGACTATAACCATGAATGAAAACATTGTAAGGTTGTCCTTGGGGGAGGGTATCGCCATTATGCATAATTAATCCTTAATTTCCACCTTTGTTATAGGTATACAAAGACTCGGTGCCCGTAATTAAACATCTACGAGCATGTCTATACAGAAAGGTATGTTATCCTTATTTTCCACCTTCTTTATGCAGGTGCACCTACAAAGTTGGCCAAAAACTTCTACAAAGTTCAAGTTTGAACTTTTTTGGTAACATGTATAACAATTTTTAACTTGTTTAAACTCGATAAAAAAAGTTTCTTTTGTAGTACTGTGCCTAATATCTCCTTCCATATACTTTCTATAAAACTATAAGCCTATACTTAAATGCAAAAAATAAGATATATATATATATATATATATATATATATATATATATATATATATATATATATATATATATATATATATATGTAAATGTGTAACTCCATTTCTTTGTTACAAACCAATAAATGTGTTATTTTAAGTATAAAACCATGTACTTTTTCATTTTTATTCTGCGGGTAGTCAAGGCGTGAAGTTACCTAAATGTGATGTTAGCTGAAATAATCAGCGAATGCACCTGCTGTTTTAGTATGGTGAATGCAAGTATATTATCAGTATGGTGTATGCAGTATGTATCTAATGGTTTGGATTAATCTATACTAATTCTCAATTGTTTGTTGTTGTAATAGATATTAGTGATGGCTTACAAAAATAGTAACACTGGGTTGCGTGCAGAGTGCACGGTCGCGTTCTATGGCCCAAGGTAACTTAGAATGCTATTACATTTGTATTTTGGTGTTTACATTAGCAGTATACTTTAATGTTGGTAGCTAAATTCATTTGAAATGTTCATTTATTTTCCGCACTAGCAAATCTGAACCGAACAATTTAATTATTTCGTTTTAAAAAAAATACGCCCGTATGTGGATTATTGAAAATGTTTGTTTTATAAAAACCCAAGTTTTGTATAAAAATTGTCGGCTTTTTTTAGTTACAATAACTTTGTTCGATAGAATCATTAGGTACAAAGTATAAGTATTCTCGATGAATCCAGTATATATAACACTTTTGTATGGTGTACTTAAGTATTTAATTTTGTTACCATCATACTGTAGCTTATAAGTTGGTTGTGATGGATATGTATTTGCAGCAGGGCTACCGGGGACAAGGACGTGAGATTAAAAGTTTTGGATTGTGGACTCTGCCCTACAAATATGAACGGGGTGTCACTACTTATCCGATTGTTCCAGGGTACAGATTCATATCTTACGTACTTAATCTCATTTTTTTATGCTGCTCAGTAGTTAGACAAACACTAATATCAACAATAATCGATTATGCTTGATGCGTTTTATATAATTTATCGTTTGATATATGTTGCAGCCAACAGGCATGATTCGAAACTTAGCTTGAATAACACCACTTCTGTCTTTGGAAGTATCTGTGGCGAGGTCATTTAAATATCAGACTCTTTTCGGTCCATAAGTTTGGTGTGAAAGGGGCTAATAAGGAGGAATTAATAATGGTACGTTTGCCGTTCAAAATATTTACATACCAATTTACTTAAGTTAATAATAAGATACCAATTTATTTAAGGAACTAGTGTCTGATTTACAGAAAGTGGCCAACTAGGAGTAGATTGATTATGCGTGATTTCAGATTACACGGATATACTAATCTATGCCGGCACAGAATCATTGACTGTACGCATCTAAATTCAGTTTAGAAGACTATCACTGGTCTGTTAATTGGACCGCCACTCAAAAAATTATGTATGTAAAATATCATTTTCTTTTCTTTTTTCCTCAACATTCTAATCTATTGCGCAAATTCACAAAGACTAATTGTTTCTGTTTTGTTTCCATTGTTGTTATTTCAGGTCATGCCAGCAAAGAAGAAGTGCAATACACGCACACACTAAATTCAGAATACCATGTGTCGTATAGTCCTCTAACTCTAAAGGCGGTTGATAAAGGAAAACGAAAGATTTGTGAAGTCAGTGAGGCAAATGAAGACAGTACACAAAAAGAAAACCAAAGAGCAGAACTATTAATGAACCAGATCTGGAACGGCCGCCGCTAACAAGGTGCCCGCAGTAACTTATGCCGCCTTCAGATGTTTCCGTAAAGGGAAAGAGGAATCGATGAGATATCAGGCCTTTCAGGTAACATTCGACTGTGTTTTTTTATTTGTTTTTATCATGGGTGTGTTATTTGACTGTCTGTGATATTTTTCTTGCAGATGTCGCTTGTAGGTTCTCATGCCATGGATGGTTGTTCTTCTGAGGCTTTTATGCCTGCAGGCCACAGTGTGGATGTGTTTTTGCTTTCTTCCAATCCAACTAACGGTATTTTCTTACATGGTTTTCCCCTTTTAGATGCTATTAGGTCCCTCATTGGAGGTGCTAATTTCACTTTTGTCGTTACTGTTTCAGCTCAGCCTGGAGTAGGACACCGTGACAATTCTTTTCACAAATGCACCGTGAACATCAAACGCTTATGAGTGCAAGTACTATATTTATCTATTGCAATGATATAGCTAACCTCATTGATCCACAATATGATAAAGCCGATTTGGCTTTTACTTTACTTTACGATAATGTTTAATAATCTAGGCATCAATGAAGAGATTCCATTGGGTATACCAACAAAAGTTGCGTACTTAAGGACTGTTTGGATGTGCATTCAAACTGTTTATTAAGATTAGAGTCTCAACAATTACCTTTTAAGTAAGCTAATTATGCTTTTAAGTATCTGACCATCTGGAATTAAAAATGATCAGATTCGGATAGTTAGGTAAACAGTAGCCGTTAGAAAACTAATTATTGGGACAAATGTAAAAAGTTTAAATTATCATCGACAGAAACCTTCTGATCTGTCTGATGGCCATGTTACTTTTTGTCTTCTGATGCGTATTCATGTTTTGGCATTATTTTCACATTTACTATAATAAAAGAAGGGAAACATGTGGTTAACCCAACCTGATCAGATCCTTACTATAACTGAACTTAGCTTTGACCCACTATAGATGCAAACGTTTTAAATATTTGTTCAACAAAGATAGCTTTTGTTAACTTTGTATGCTAAATTTTTTGTTTTATGTGAAGGTGAACACTGAAAAGGCTCCTTGGTCAGGCGTTGATGTAAAATTACCAGGAAGAAACAACGACAAGATTCGACGGTATTAGAACTACGCATTCGTAGGAGCTATTTCCAAGCAGGTATGCCATGACAAAAAAAGGCTGTCAAAAAACGATAATATTAGTACAAATAGTAGATTGATATACCAACGTAAGGATTAGCGTTCGTAAATGACTGAAATAAGACATAACTTGACGCGTGATACGGAAACCATTTGTGACAATACTAACATCAAAATCGGTACAAATAGCTTAGGCTAAACATGCCGTAAATAGATAGCAGCCTTATATACAAGATCTGAACTGACTTTTATGTTCGCTTTTGCAATTGAAGTTGCCGCACAATAGCAACATATAAATAATGAAATGCCGCTCATCAGCTTCGTGTGTCACGTTTATTAGACGGTGGAAATGAGGTAATACTTATGTCCTTAATGTTGATCAAACTTGCATTACAGCACCTCGATTTGCATTACTTATGTCCTTAATGTTCAGTTTATATGTATGACTTCTTTGCTCATATGACCGACTATTTTGCTGTATGAATTCAGCATTGGACATGAAATGAAGCGACCATTATATCCTTCTCAGTCAGGTAACTCGGCCGTTGAATCAAATGCATATATTTACTAAAATTTGTCGGATATTGCAAAAATGGAGCATCCAAAAATGATACAGTTGTTCATTGTCACTTTTAGAAACAAACAATTGTGGCTGCAACCATCATGGGTGCTTCGTAGTGTGATGTAGTCATTTTATAGTATAGTTTTTTAAACTGAAGAAATGCTTAGGAAAGTATTTCCCCGGGTCGTGTCCCAGCGAAGGTGTGAATGGAATTTCGAATTCCCGATTCGTGAAACGTGTCGTGAAAGTCGTAAAAAGTGATTTGAATGAGATTATACTAATGAAATAGTAAATGAAACACAAATAATCAACTAAGCACGTAATTCAAATAAGGCAACTAGAAACGTAACGTAAAATCAAAACCGTACGCTAAAACGTAAAATAAACGTTAACGTACGAAATAAAACGCGACTTTTAAGCTACACGACTACTACGGACTTGGAAATAATTTTAAAAAATTAAAAATGATAAAGTAAAATTTTAAGAAAAAGAAAAATATTTTTTTGACTTTTTATTTATTTTCTAGAATTTATTTTCTATTTTTGGAATTAAAAATGAATTAAAAATAAAGAAAAATAGAAAAATAAAGTGGAAAAATAAAAATTTAATTCTAAAAATTCTAAAATATTATAAAAGAATTTCTAAAAATATTTTTGGATTTTTCTTGGATTTTTCTGATTTTTTTGGATTTTTTGGTAATTAAAAAGTATTAAAAATTTATTTAAAAAGAAAATAAAATAGGAAAAATATTAAATGAACTCAGAAAAATTTGAAAAAATTACAGAAATTCTAAAATATTAAAATAAGCTTGAGAAAAAATTTTGAAAAGAAAATAAGCAAGAAAAGTGCTTATAAGCTTGAAAATAGCTTATTTGAAGTGCTTATTAATAAGCACTCCTTGACCAGAGTTGACCAAACTTTTACCCAATGTATTTTAGAACTCAAATAGACTTATAGGAACAGTATGAGACAAAAATGATCACAGAAACTAAGAAATGGGCTAAACAGTAGCAATAAGCTATAATGGAATAAGCAGTTAGTAACCAAAAAGCTCAAGAAGCTCAGGGACAACAGAAACAACTTAACCCAACACAATGAAACTAAAAATTCCCAGAAAATCAGTCCAAGTAAACAATTAAGCACAGGTGGCAGATGAATTAATATGGACAGAAACTAGCTCAGGCACCCTACTTGCAGCTTATTTCTAGACCACTTAATAAGCAAATCAGACAATTCCAAAAGTATACTCTAAAAGTCCACCTAGCAAGCTACTCATAAACCTCAGAAGCCCTAAATTCTAAATCCAATTGAGTACCTTAAAGTCCCTTAGATCAGCAGCTCTTAAGGTAGTTTTACTCCAACAATTGACTTTTTAAGGCACTTAAATTTTGACCAAAATAAAATTCTACTAATCACAACTGATTATAGATGATATATTAAACTTGTTTGGAACTTAATTACCCTAAGTGTACCTAAAATCTTCCTACATTCAAGTATGCAGCAACAACGACTCCTAAACGGACACAGATTATGGGCTGAGCAAATGAATTTGACTTTTACTCAAATAACATGCAATTATTATGATTAAAATAATCTATAAAAACCTAAGGAAACTTGTTTAAGCTAAATAATCCTCAATCAAACTACTAGAACAGAGATTAAAGCAAAGATCCAAACACCCCTTAACACTTAACTATATGAACTACTATTACTGATTCAAGCCTAAAATTGTCAAACTAATATTCAAACTGACTAACTAAACTGTAATATAGACTAATTGAATAATAGAATCCAACAAATAACACTAAGACCTATAAATGCAGTATACTAATTTAGGCAGTGGATATGCAATTCTAAGCTAAAGTATGCAACAACTAAACAATCCAATTTAAAAAACTACACAACTACTGATAAGCACAAACTAATGAACTACCACTTATCAATTATGTAAAAGCTAATAATGAGCAGGAATAAGTAATAAGCAAAAGTAAAATATGTCTATTCTACTGATGCAATGATGATAATGAAAATGAAAGTAACTTACAAAACAACTTCCCCCTCAGCACAACAGAGGGGGATTCACTGTGCTTGCCTGTCTTTAAGACTGGCCATTGGACACCTTTATGGTTGCCAAAATCCTCTGAATAAGCTGGCTAATAGAGTATAAGCTGAGGTTGACTTTCATTGACTAAAGGTATTTGAGCAATCAAAGGCAGTAACATCAAACAATTTTCACCACAAGCACTTGTTAAACTAAATTGAATGAGTTAATGCAAGCTAAAAATAGATTTAAAATAACTGAAAGTTGGAAATTAAATTGAAAAGAAATTGACTGAAAATTCTAATTATATTAAAACTGAATTGAGTTTACAAATTTTAAAAGTAGAATTACAATAATAAGCTAAACTAATTTACTCTACTCCTAACCTAATCTAACCTAAAAATCTAACAGAAATACATGAGGTGAGGGGATTCTATTTATAGCCTGAGGAGAGTGAGGTATGAAGCTTCTAGCAACTGCCACGTCAATGATCCTTGTGCATCTGTGTTTCTTTTGAGCCCTCTTCAACCGTATGATTATCCTTGCTCACCACTCTAATAATCACAACCCTTGGATCAATTGTGATGAAGTTGTGAATCCCGCGTGTGTTATTTCATTGGTCCACGTGTCTCTACCATCCTCTGACACCTTCTAGAAACTCCAATTATTGGTTAATTATTGTGATACGAGGTAATTTTTGGGAGTTAGGATTTAGGGTTCATGAACAGTAAACGTATCTGGGTTTGGGGTAATTTTAGGGGGCGGGTAAAATGGTTTTGATATTATTAGTTGGTTGACTGGATGTGGGTGTTGACCGGGTTGGGTAGGCAGAGTTGGATCGGGTAATAATATTATAGGAAGGTGGGCTTGTGGTAATTTTTGGGCTTGGGTTTTTAGCTTTAAGTGATATGTTGGGCTAGGCTAGTTGTAAGGTTTTTTTTAAGGTTTAGGATTTATAAAAGTACATGGACCACTTTTGTAAAATTTGAAAACTTTAGGGACCAAAGCTGTTATTCATCAAAAATATTCTCCAAGGGCCATTTTGTAATTCTATGATACATGGAGGACCAAATTTGACTTTCTCTTCTAAAATACCTTTAAGGGACCAATTTTGCCAATATGTGAAACTTGGAGGACTGAAATCGTCAAAATCTTCAAACTTTGACCAAGGATCATTTATGCAACTTTATGAATTCCTGAGGTTTTCTTTTGATGTTTTGAGCTTTCTTTGATCATTTTGCTTCCCCGGCTCCGGATTTTGACATTTTTCCAATCTCGTGCTCGTTTTTGTCGGTTTTGGCTTCGTTTTTGTTCATTTTTCTCATATCCGTACCTGCACATACACAAATACAAAAACACACATTCTCTTGGCATATTTGGTTAGTATTTGGTGTATTTGGTCTGATTTAAGGTCTAAAAATGATGTGTGAGTAAGCACTCATCATAGTGCTTCAATATCGAGGTATGTTTTCCGGGGCAGTGATGACTTTTTCTGCGTTAACTCCTCTATGAGTGTGGCTCACGCGTTCCTATATCTTGGAAAGAATGTTATGGTAAGTTTCAAAACTCGAGCGGATAGTCATTTGTATATCTAAACAATAGCCTTTGAGAAAACTTCAAAGGGATAAGAAATGCTCTGTTCATATCCTTTTATGCTTAAACTAAGCCCGGGATTTTATAAAGAATTATTTGTGTTTGAAATTGTTTAGGCTTAACAACTATTCGAACCGTAGGATGCTGCTAAACATATGGAGTCGGCTGCTGCTCTAGAAATGGAATTACGCTCGTGGAATGAAGTTGTCGCCTTTTACAGAAGAGCTGCTGCGCGAGGTTTAAGATTCCTTGCAGTAGCATGGCATGTGCGAAAATGTATTAGAAGCGCTCTGAATTGTGAAGTGAGTATTAAGACGATCACAGGTATTGATTCTTCTAACAGCAAAGAAAATGTAAAATTAAAAGCAAAGAAATTAGTTGAATGTTAACATATTACTGCAGTATATGCTTCATTCTTTTAATACATTTGGATAAACGAAGTTAACTTTTATGTATAATTAAGGTTATCAAAATTATTATACAAGGTTGTTTGGGAATGTTATCCTTATTTTCCACCTTTATAGGTATACAAAGACCGAGTACAATTTGTGGTGCTGATTCGACATTTATTTCTGATACATGTTAATTATCTCATAAATGATTGATATGCTGTACAGCCACATGTTAGCAATTAACCTATGTCTGTAACAACTCCGTACATATACAACCTAAAAAAACCCTGCAAGGCCGCAACGTGGCCGGATGCCACCTTACTTGTATCTTATAAATTAGTCTCCGGCCCACATATTATTACACATAAAAACAAAAAGACAATTGTACACATTTCTTTATCATCACTGTTATATATACGAATCATATTGATTTGAATTAGTTTTTCAATTTTTGTGACAATTAATGTTTTTGGATGGTGAATTTTTATAAAGAAATATTTAAGAACAATAGAACATTGTTATATGTTATATAGTTAGGTGCCATCTAAAGAAGTAACGACATATTTTTATTCATTTATTTATTTTAATGATGCTGTACATGAAAAAAAAAAAAAAAAAAAAAAAAAAGGTTTGATTCCGAAATCTGTTAGATTATGGACATTATTTTAGTAGTCGTATGTTAGGATTGAACTCGAGATCGTGGGATTGCACACTTTAGGTATGAAGAGTAAAAGAATAATTATTTATAAATGTTATATATAATTATTAATAAACACAAAACTAGTAATGACCGTTAGTATTTAACGGATAATGACTAACGACCGTTAGACGAAGATTAGGAAAGTAATACTTGTGAATAATTGGAAACAATAGAAGGTTCCGGAATCCCCTTGGGGGTGCATGACCGATCGGCCAAGGGAGGGATTCCACCTCCTTTGTGCATTGAGCTCCAAGTGTCATCAAGTATATAAACACCTCATTGGTTATTGTTTTCTCATAACTTGTACACACATAATAGGTGTTTTTCTCTCCTTCTCTTGTCCTTAAATCGATCCACTCCTCAAAACCATAAGGGTTTTCGATTTTTATAAAGCTATAAAGTTTTGTGTTTAATTTACTTGCATAAACTTTTACTTGAATTAGTACGTGTGTACAAGAACACGATTCAAACACACTATTGTTTGATTCTTGGATTCAATTACAAAAGAGGTAAGGGGTAATTCTTATAATCCATATAAACCCTATTTAGGGTTCTTGATTTGAAGATTGCAATTGATTCTTGTTCGGGCTAGAATTACAAAGGTATGTTTACTATTTATTATTGATTAATTAATTACATGTTATATGTATGATCTTGTTTATAACGCTTCTGCTATACTCTCTTGATGTGTTTGGTTTATTTTATATAATTGTCATGATATTATAATTACAACAGTGGCATCTAGAGCCGTTATAATGTGTAATTGATTATCGAAACGGCTAAAACTTGAATCTTGATTCGTTTAATTACATGTTTTTAGGGTTTTTCGATTTCTAACCCTAATTTTTTTATTAGGTCGATTGACCTATTAGGGTTTTTAGGGTTTTGTTTTTTGAATTTTTTAATATGATTAGAGACCCTAGGATATCATGTAATTGGTTATGCATTTTAGTAAACGATCTTGGTGCAATATGTTAATTGTTAAGCATAATCCATGAAAAGTGCATATTTGCATGGATTTTATTGTGTGATAATTTAAATGGTTTAAATTGGATATATGAATTAATTGTTAAGTTATATCGAAACATGCAAATTTATTAATAGATGCCGAATTGGGGAAGACTCCAATATTAAGTAATCAATTATGTGTTATGTGGTGTTTGTTTAGTTTTGGCTTACGCAATCGATTTATCGATGTATGTGGCTCTTTTTCCATTGAAGAAGAAAGCCTTAATTGAATAAATGCATTATACACCTAGACTTGATTATTAATAGGACTATTGAATAAAATTTGCATGTGGCTACATGTTTATACATATTTAATTGTTATGTTATGTATATGTTTATTTGGTTGTTTTATTTTTTATTATGTATTACTTGTTTTTTGTTTATTATTATGTGAGACATGTTTATAAACGAAAAAGGGTAATTTTTGAATAGAAAAATAATATGGACTGAAAAAATGACGAAATTGTTTTGGTTTTAAGAGCTTAAATTTCAAAGAATTGGTTGATTGATGTTTTTGTACGTAATGGTTAAATAGGCTTGACCGAAGTTTACACACTATAAGATGGGTATAAGGTTGGCTTCGCATTAAATTGTGGCCTTAGATAGACAACATTCTGTCTTAACGCTCGTTTGTGTGTAAATTAGACTTACCGAACAATCATTACATGTACACTGTCATCTTAAAGGTGAATTAACCACAATTCCATAATGATTATCCGAAACACTAAGCCTTAGGGCTTATGCAAAAGTACGATATAGTGGACGATAATTGTTGGTAATTCTTTAATTGGTGAACCCGATACCTCAATCAAAACTTTGTTATTTTACTCTTAGTGAATTGGTAATAAAAATGTTTTATAAAACCAATGTTATGAAGTTGTATGCATGCTTCTTCATACATTATTTTGATTACACGTCAAATTTAATACCCTTATAAAATTAAGTCAAATACCATCTAATTAAGAACACTTGAAGTTGTAATTTACATCATGTGAGAACTTGGCGAGATTGCAATGGAGAGGTAAATTTCATAAATTCATTGCTAGCAGATCAACTGATGTAATGGATTTATAAGTTTGCAATTTTTAAGTTAGACGACTTAAATTGAGTAGGAAGTGAGAGCTTGGACTCAAGGCATTAAGATGGGGATAAAACATGCTTACATTACAAAGGTTTTGTGAATGTAAATCCCATAATCATCTAGGAATTGCAATATGATATTGGCAATTATTGTTCGACAATTACCTTGTTGAATACTATCATTACTAGCAGATCAACTGATGTAATGTTACTATGTCAATTAGGATCCTAGCTTTAAGAAAATACTATGGTTTATATTAATATTTACCAATGGGTATTTTATTTTCTTAAAGATCTAATTATCGAAAATACTGAAATTGAATTTTGTAATTCGTTTTAATGTATTAATGCAACGTTCAAACCGTAAACGCACTTTGGGCTTTGGTAAATTGATATAGTTCTGTTTTCATACAAATGTTTGATTAAGAATAATTTACTTAAAAGACAAAAGAAGTCTCCTATCTATGAAAGAAGAGTGAGACACAGTCCTATTCCTTTTCATGAATGAGAAAGGATAATAGGAACATTAGATATGTCTAAATTCTAATATAACTCATAGCAAATTTTTAATAGTTAAGAAAATTGCGCATATTTTCCATAGGGATTTCATCATCCTTATTCGGTGATTAAATTCTTAGTAACAAATATGATATTTGGTTAACAGAAAATTATGTATGATATTTTATGAGTTATTATAATTAGAAGCTAGACTAATTACCGCATAATGTTTAAAAACAAACTAGTTGTTTTGACTATTTTAAAAGTACTACATACATTGTAGGATGGTAGACCTATTAAGGAAGAACTTGCATGCCCAATTTTTCAAGTTAATAGCATTTGGTGGATAGTCCATCATTTACGTAGTAGGATACACTCTTTAGTGCATAAGTAATTGTTACGTATGGACATTCAAAGGTGTAGGAAAGTTAAAAGCACAATATTTGTTTTCACTGGATATGAAACATTTACAATGTTGTCAAATTCAGTGGGAGTATTGTGTACTCATTACTGAATAAGGAATTATTGTAATGATCTTTAATTCAGTGGGAGTTACAAGCTTTGACATCTTGGTAGCTAAAAAATAATTACTTTCCAAGTGTAGACACTCATACTTTTAAGGACAGTCTTGTACGTTTCCTTACTAGACATTGTTGTTCTATAACTACTCGTTATGCTAAAATCTAGGACACAATCATATTGACTACATAAACAAATGCATGGCGTGTTGTTTATCAACTATACGAGGTTGTTTCATGCACAAGTGGGAGAAATGTTATCTTTAATGTGTGCAAGAAACAAGTCATAAAGATATGATTTAATGGATTCTCTTAACTACAAGGTAAGAGAATAAAGTTCTAATATGAATTATACTAATCTAATTCAAGAAACACTTGGTGTTACAATTTATGCTATGTGAGAGCTTAGCTAGATTGCAACAACAAGGTGAATTTCATATTTTCATTACTAGCAGATCAACTGATGTAATTGAACTATGAGAATTTGCAGTTTCTAAATTAGATACCTATTAGAACATGTGTCAATATTATATTAAGACTACTCTAATTTGTATATTTATGAATTCAAGGAATGACATAAATTAATAAAGTAATCTAATGCTGCTTCAATCTGAATATTTATGTGTTCTTGGAATGACATAAATAAATAAGGAAATAATGTTATTTACATTATTGTGAAGTAATATATTAACTTGAAATTACTATTGAAACCAAAAGATGGTGTTCATAATTACTTTAGTTAAACATGTTTATGTTTCATTGTAAAGATATAAACATAAAGTCTTTTAATTGTTACAATACTTATAATAAAGTAAGATGTTATCTTGTTATGTATTTTAATTAAGACATATACATGAAGTTATTAAATTGTTAAATGACTTATAACGTATAGTGAGATTACAACAGTTTATGTTTTCTTGTAGAGACATGAACATGAAGTGACTTTGTCAAAAGTACTTGTGTTATAAAGCATGTAACTGACTTAAAAATACTATTATACCATTAAAATGACTTAGTTGGTAAATAGACAAGCCAAAAAGGAAATATGGTTATCTTAAATATTGTTAGATTGTCTTACAATATTAATACTAATAAATACCAAATGTTTATGGTATGTTCAGTTTGAAAAATCAAACTCTAGTTATATTGTTTGATTAAAGATAACTATGACTTCTTTTCTTCCAAAAGTTATCAAGGTTAGAATGTTGAGTATGACTTGGACATATTTAATAAAACTCCAACCTAGAAGATTAATAAGACATCATCATATGATGGAATGTGATGAATTACATTAAGTCTTAAATTGAAGTTCTAAATTTGTTTAACTGCTTATGAAAATGTTATTAACAAAGTAAAGTCAGGAACTGTCAATATGTATTTGTAATATCCCAAAAGAGAACATTGTATTGTTGCTTTATTTGCTAAATATTTAAAGATAGTCTTTAAGTTACTAAAAGCAAGTGGGAGTTTTGATCTTTAAAAGATAAAATTACAAGATACATAATCTTCTAAAATACACTAGTAAATATCATGATGGAGTTTGACATTTGAATGTTAAATCTCAACATGATAATAAAGTTTGACATTTAAATGTTAAATCTCAATATGATGGAATTATCATTCATAGAATAGCAATATATCTTAGATATTTGATTAATATGCTGAGGGCTATGATTTACAGGATTATTGTAAATCTGATAATCATTATGATACATTACCAAATATGAAATTGGGTAAAGTATACATGATATGAATGATTAAGATGCTGTCCATGAAGATAATCAATTTTAGAAATTTGATTTATATTAATAGTTAGACTAGAAAATGAAGATGAGTTTCTTCAAAGATAACGTAACCATTGTGGTTTAAATCTTTGTATAGAAATCATATGGACAATGTTGTACACGTATTTAATGTATGTTTTATGACAAGATTATTAATCACACTTAATCAATTAACTGTGATTGAATATTCTTTTCTAAATACATTAAATATATATAAAGATTATGATTATCATATTTATGAAATTGACAATGGAATATCAAAACTCTTTCTTGAGTGATTACTTGAGCGAGGACGATAAGTAATCAAAAGGAGTTTATGAATTCAACTAAATCTTTAGGAAGTGTACAAAGTGCAATAATCCATGGATGGATAAATGCATGCATCTAGAAGATTACTCTTATGTTTAATTATTAAATCCATGTTTTGATTTATAATTAAAATAAGATAATTTATAAGTATTCCTAAAAGCTAGTGGGAGTATTATGTTTAATTTCTAAATCATATATGTTGTAAAACATATAAAAAGTAACATTCCATATAAGTTAAAAGTTAAGTCTTAGTTTGGAATGAAACTTTACTTGTAAGATTTAGGAAATAAGACATACAACCTTGGAATGAATGTTTATTGTTGAAACATGTGTGGTAAATGAATCTAATATAACATGATATGTTATTTAGAAAGTCTAAATAGATATGTATGACATGACTAAAATCTAAGTATGACTCAATAATTTTTCATGAACATCATGTTTTATTGTATCATGCTTGATTACAAGATGATTTAGCAATATTAATATCTAATTAAAAGTTATTAGATAACTTGTGTAATATTCTAAAAGGAATATGTTTGATTATAGAATCACATCCTAAATCTGGAATAGCTTCCAAATTCTATAGATGAACAAATTTTCAATTGTTGTGAAAATTATCATAGCCAACAAACTTGAAAGTTTGAAGGGCATCAAACATTACACAATAGATATTAATATTTACGGGAAGTTTTAATAGCATATTGTTGTTGCATACAATAATGCTAATGAAATTGAGGTGACACTCAATGCTAGTTATGGTAAGGATTTTCATCTTTGGCTATTACTAGTTATGCTTACTAATAGCATAGTTGCATTATACATTAAGAGAATAAGAATACATTAAACTTTAAAATGTTTGGAAGTTTGATTATCATAAATTGTTGGTTAAGGATGTCACACATTTTATGAAATATTATATGGCATTATCAAAATAGTTGAGTATGCACATATAAGGACTTCAATAGTTGAATTCTTGAAATAAGTATTCTTAAAATTCCAATAGATCAAAGTTGGATGATTTATGACTTGTCAACAAGTATGAATGTCATTACTTGAGACATAATTCATCAACGAGAGTTATCATGCATTGGTCTATTTAGTATTTGGATAAGGGATGTTAAACAATTATTATAATAAATTTAAATACATGGTATGTTTAATTTATAATATATTGTATCCTATCTTTGTATGTTTAATCCATGAATAAATGTTATTCTTAAATTGTCCGTTGTCATTTAATAATATGGGAATATTATTAAATCAAGACAAATATGAAGGTTGGTATAATATACTTAAATATATTGATGCGTAGTCATGCCATTTCAGATGATATTCAATGATATCGAATATATGACTTATCCCAACTACATGATGTTATTTTATGGATTTTGTTATTAAGTAAATCATGAGAAGTTATCCTCAAACTTGAGATGCAAGATAAGTGTCATGAATGTAGTACATTTTTGTGAAACAACTTAACGCTATACGTAACTGGTAGTCATAAGGGTTGTTTTCGAAAGTGTTACAAAGTTTGTGGGTTTTGCTTGTAGTCAAAATAGAATTTGTTCCTTCAATTTTTTTTTTAGTTTAATACTGCTGGGCCCCTCGTAGGGTTGGTAAGATGCATGTGCGGCCGCGCCAAAGATCTCCTCTGAATATGTTCAGAAGATTTGGTAATCATGATCAATCATAAACAACGAGAAACAGAATGGTTAATTAAGGAATGACTTTAATCCATATCCTTATTAACGTGATATTAGAAACAAAAGGATAATAATAATGAGAAATCATTAAAAGGTTTTTCCAGGAGCCTTACTCGAGATCGTACTAGAGGCATCGGCGTGTTGCAAGATGCTAACCGATGTGATTACACTATTAAAATGTGTCCAAGTGGGAGCTGTTAGATTATGAACATTATTTTAGTAGTCGTATGTTAGGATCGAACTCGAGATCGTGGGATTGCACACTTTACGTATGAAGAGTAAAAGAATAATTATTTATAAATGTTACATATAATTATTAATAAACACAAAACTAGTAATGACCGTTAGTATTTAACGGATAATGACTAACGACCGTTAGACGAAGATTAGGAAAGTAATACTTGTGAATAATTGGAAACAATAGAAGGTTCCGGAATCCCCTTGGGGGTGCATGACCGATCGGCCAAGGGAGAGATTCCACCTCCTTTGTGCATTGAGCTCCAAGTTTCATCAAGTATATAAACACCTCATGGGTTATTGTTTTCTCATAACTTGTACACACATAATAGGTGTTTTTCTCTCCTTCTCTTGTCCCTAAATCGATCCACTCCTCAAACCCATAAGGGTTTTCGATTTTTATAAAGCTATAAAGTTTTGTTTAATTTACTTGCATAAACTTTTACTTGAATTAGTACGTGTGTACAAGAACACGATTCAAACACACTATTGTTTGATTCTTGGATTGAATTACAAAAGAGGTAAGGGGTAATTCTTATAATCCATATAAACCCTATTTAGGGTTCTTGATTTGAAGATTGCAATTGATTCTTGTTCGGGCTAGAATCACAAAGGTATGTTTACTATTTATTATTGATTAATTAATTACATGTTATATGTATGATCTTGTTTATAACGCTTCGGCTATGATCTCTTGATGTGTTTGGTTTATTTTATATGATTGTCATGATATTATAATTACAACAAAATCTACTTCATCATTCCAAACAACATGAATGGTAATGATACATTTGATTCAATCCATTATCATTCCACTCTATATTGAAACTCATACCGATTATGATTCACGACAACAAACCAAACACACCCTTAACTTTCTCACTCGTTGTTACACTACTAACATGGATGGAATACCAATTCAAAGATAAGTAGAAAAAGGGGTTAACATACTTAGTAAACTTTTAAAAAAAGTTCATCAAAATTACTAAACTTTCATTTTATTCACTTATTTTACTAAACTTGTAAAACATGTCATTTGAGGTCACTGAACTTATAAAAAATATTCATAGACAACACTGAATCTGTAAATACACGACATTTATTTTACTTAACATATCCAAAAAATTACTCCTGTCAACACTAAAAAGTGCTTATAAATTCAGTAACATAAGCGAACATAATGAAATTTTAGTAACTTAAACGAACTTTTTTAAAAAGTTTACTAACATTTTGTATATTAACATGTAGAAAAACAAGTAGGAAATATGAGATATTTGTATCTATTACTTTGAAAACAAGTGGATTAACAATTTCAAACTATGAAGTATGAACACTGTAAATTTATCACACGCTTTATAAGCCACTATCACTAAACTAATTTAAACTAGTTTAATAAGTGAGTTCAACCAAAACCCAAAAAGTGAAAAACTCAAAAAAGTGAAAATAGAACATAACTCACCCTGACCAGGCTTAAAAGTTCAAACTAAAAGGTAAAAAGATTTTGACCTTATGTACTTCGAAGTTGGTTCTTACTCTATGTTTGACCATCCCTTGCTTTACGAAAAATTCTACATGCCACACAAACTTTTAGTTTTCCTTTTACGACGACATAATTCATTTACACTTTTGGGTGTGACACAAGTACTCAAACCATGCTTTAAAAAGAAAACATGGGTTCAAAATGGGGACCTTTATGAAGCTTTTTGTAGCCCTTAAACTTAGATTTTTTATAATAAACATTAGGGATGAAGCAATGGGTTGCAGGCAACACTCCCATCATTCAAAGTTTAACTTATGAGTAAAGCTTTTCTTGTGGTTATTGTTGAATTTAGCTTTAGCTTTAACCAAGCCAAAATAAATACAATTGATGTTTTCGTCTTTTTGAAAGAATTATCGACCGATAGCTAGACATGGTTCTATTAATGTAATGATGCCTTTAGATGTTAGACATACTTAAATGATCGATGATTGTGTGGTAAGATATAAGACGATTAGTTTTTAGCTGTAATGTCACACAAATTGTTTCTTAATTGGGTGTGACGTCTTAAAACAAATGTATATATTTGGAATTACATAGCTTATTGCATCAACTTATTTTCGTACGTATCAGATCGAGACCTTTTATATTTTGCCAACTAATCTAGTTTTGTCGATTTTCTAAAGGGATAATTATCTAAAAATGTAACTAACTTAATTGTCACATTTTCGAGTGTTTTGTAGTTAATTTTATTTATTTTTAAATTCTAACTTTTGTGTGTATTTATAACTATTTTACCCCAACTTTACTTTTATTACCCTATTAACAACGAATGATAAATTAATTACTATACATGAACAAAATATACACAAAAGTTTGAATTCAAAACCTTGTTTTTAGGTAAAAGGTTTTAACACGCACTAAATATAAAATTAAATATGGACGCAATGAGCTGAGTCTTGAACCAAAAAAATAATAATAAAAAAAAAATGGTATTTGACGGAACTATCTCAAGTCCGTATACCTTTTTGGTACCGAGCCCTCCACCCAACAAGGAAGGCATATCCCGGTAAATTACCTAGGCAACACTGGCTAACCAAGTTGGAGTCCGGATTCAAACCCACACCTTTAAGCTTTGACTTGGTCACCTGCGCGCTTTTGCAGTAGTTGTGGCCAACTTCCCTAAGGCAGCTGGTTAAGTCTTGAACCATGTACCTCTCCGAATTCAAAACTTTAATACACACAAAAGGGCAAAAAAACTTTTGTGTTAAAACAACAAAATTAAAAGATAAGTATATAAAACTCGAAAAACTATCAAGTTAAATACATTTTCAGATACTTATTTTATTTCTAAACACCACGTGAAACCTGAGTGAGACAACTCCAAAACTCTAGTGAAGACAAATTCTTACTACGTTTATAGTACAATAAACACAGCTCATTACCTGCTTAATATCTTTAAAAAAATCAGACGAATCAATAAAATATATCAAAGATATCTTATTTCTCCAGTAATACAACCGTAAGCTATTTTGAAGTTATATCACCTAACTCAATTATTAAGACAATGGTGAACACGTCAAGGTTCCTAACCACAACGACACAACATCTTCTAGGTTTTACGCGCAATAATTTCACCTACATTGTGATGTCCTAGCTATGATCATCAGATCATGCTAACAGTACCATCTATGCATATGAACTCATAGCTTGTTATTGTTCTAATTTATAACCAAATTAGTTGTTATGCAAAATACATGAAAATAGAAACGAAAAACATGACGGTATTTGTGAAAAAATATAAAACAAACTACAACACACATCGTGGCACAGCTTAAAAGTTGTTCTTGTGCTCTTAAGAAGCAAGTTCCTTTCCCTGCATCACTTCCTTTGCTTCTAGTCAGAGTCAAGGTGCGGCTAAATGCGTGGCACTAGTGGTATAATACATGACTAGTCTCATGGTCAAGCCAGAGCCGGAAGGACTTACCTAAGTATATTTCAAATAGATAGAACAAGTGGAGCATCTGCGCGTTGCTGCGAGAATGTTGTGTCTAATCTAAAATCGAAATAAAACGATTAAAAAAATTGTTATTAAGGACTAAATTTGCAAAAGATCGCTAACGGGGGACTAACGGTGCTATTTACAGCTAACCGGAGGGACTGTTTTTGTAAATTCCTTAGAAAAAAATAATTCTAGAAATAATATGTTTTTAACTGGAAAAGTCCTTAAAATTCTTAACGCGTTGCATCATTAGTCCCCGGCATGTTGCATCGTTAGTCCCCGAATGACCTTGCTTGCAAAGATATTTACACCTTAGGGACTATTTTGTAAACATGCACTATTTTGTCAACTGTAGCTACAGTACGCTACAGTAAACACATTCCCTCTTTTAGTATATATAATAATGAATAAATGAGGTCCACTTTAATTATATATATATATATATATATATATATATATATATATATATATATATATATATATATATATATATATAGTAAATAATACAATTGTTGTGAGAGACTGAGAGGTGTTGAAGCAACATCATTTTTAAAAGACAACCACTTACCTCGGATTATGATAAAGTATAGTTTAGAGCATAGCTATTAAGATCTCGATCTATCTTTTAAAATATTCGGATTTTACGATTTCATTAAGCAAAACGAGTCGATTCTTCGAAGGATCTTAAAAGGCATAGGATCTTAAGTAGGATCTCGATCTTACCGTAAGATCGTAAGAACTGGACCTGATTCGATCCTACTTCCCTTAAGTTAACTAACTCAAAAACTATAAATGAATGCATTTTGTCAATGTAAAACATTAAACCAACCATATGGATTATTATAAATGTTTTATAAGAGTAAAATTTACATATTTTAGATTAAAAGATCCATCGTCCTTAATCAATGATTAGATATTAGATTTTAAAGCATTAAGCGTTGCATTATCACATTATTATAACTTTTAGAACTCTTCTTTTTTTCATAAATTTGTTATACAATCAACTTTGAATACAAATTACTTGACAAATAAGACTTTTAAACATTTAAGTAAGATCTTCCGATCTCGATCTGATTTTACGATTCTGATCTTACAAAGACAAAAATGATTCATAGTAAGATCTCGATATTAACAGCCTTGATTTAGAGGTTTCAAAGTAAAATCGTGAATCTATGGGTACATTACAAACATGCTTATTCAGTCACACCTCTCCTAAAGCTATAATCCTCTTAAAACAGACGCACCTTTACATTTTTAGTGTATATATAAAAATTATTTCGAATTATAAATGAATTATTCATGGATGATAGATCGTCTTCATATTCAATCCACTAAACATACATACTACTATTTAAAACCGTATCCACTGTTCATCCATTACCACTATCCATATTTTGCTAATTGCTATTAATGCATAGATTGCATGTCCATTGTCATCTCTAATTTATCGCGACATAACAAAAACAAAAAAAATGACATCAACAAGTTTACTTAACAAAGAATGATGTTTATCGATTTTCGTATTAACAAAAGCCGGCCAATTTACTTTATGTTTAGTAAAATCCTTTTGTAAAGACCATAAATATATTTTGATAGGACAAGCTTGTCTCGATCCACTCTTATAGGATCTGAGGAATCCATGTACTATTTTACTACTATAACAAGTTTTAAGTCATGTCTGAAGAATCGCCTATTATTACTACTAGCAGGGTACCCGCGCGATGCGGCGACGGGTACTCTGTAATTATATTTTCTGGTAATGTGATGTTATGCGGCCATATTTTTTTAACGATTAATTTACAAATAATAATAATTTTAGGGTTGAATCAGTTGAAAAACCTCTTGCATCTTAACCTAGAGGTCAATGGTTCGATCCTCACTCCATACAAAAGGCCGGAGGTCCTTTCTTATCTTAGATATAACTGAAAGCAGCCTCTCTACCTTAGGTAGGGGTAAGGCTGTCTACATCTCAACCTCCCCATACATCGTGGAATACGATATTTGGACCCATAAAAAATAAAAAAGCAGTAGTATAATTTCATTTAGTGTTAACCGAAACTACCACAAACAGAAATCTTGATTCTTTCCCACAATCACCTTTAAATTTTCTGACCTACATGCGACCTTTTATGCATAGTAAGGCGTCCGAAATTTATATTTTTATTTTTATATAAAAAAAAAATCAATCTTTTTTACACTATATATATCCACTACATTTTCATATTTAATATACACTATTCACATGAACCAAATATCAAAATTAGCCCAAAATCAACTATACCATACGAATAATATACGGCTCAATTAGTAATTAGTCTAAAACCATTTTCAGCCTAAACAAAATTTAATCATCAATATCTATTAAGACCCATGATAAATTACCAAACAATTTGTGATATCATTTGGCCAGCCCAATTAACAACCAAACCGGTATATAACCCAAATGTTAGGACTTATAAATACGTTTACAAAACCTAAATTACCTTATTCCTGCCCTAATTTCCCTCATAAAAATACGCAGCCATGATTTGCAGCCACACAAACATCACATACTCTTCCTTTCTTTCTTTTATAGATAACCGAACATAACCAATAATCTATGTTTGCAAGAAAATCAGACCCTTTTCTTGAATATCAAACGAAAACCCTCTCTAAGGTTTTATGTTGTGTTGACTGTGATGATGATTTTGAGATGGAGTTAGAACTGAGGTAGATGTGGATGTTGGGTTTTATTGTTGCTGTATACTTTCTGTTCGTGGACCATAGATGGAATAAGTTTGATGTTTGTTTTGGCTTGATTGATGATTGTTCTTTTCTTCTTTCGTTTCATCTTCGTTTTTGTTTTGATATGTAACGGTACATTTTTTTTCTTATTTTGTGGAATGCATTAATTGGTCGAGGGGGTGACTGGTTTGTGAATTTTGGAGCCGTCTGACCTACATCGATCTTGTGGTTGTAGTGGCGGCGACTCGGTTAGCACAGGGGCTACCGGTCCGGTCGACCGACCACTGTGCCCAGCCTAATGTCTTTATTTTTAAGTACTTGGCATAGTAGCTTGATTAGCTTGTACATTATGGTTAGATGATTGTATATTTTAGTGAAGGGGTTAATTAATTAGTGTATTAATTATATGTGTTGAATAGATTGTTGATCTTAAAATCATTGTGCTTTACATACTTGTGTTTTGTGTTTTATGACTTGTATTTACTTAAAAGCTATTGTACATTGTGCTTAAATGATTGTAATTTTTGGTGAAGGGGTGTTTTTAATAGCATTAATGTTGTTTGATAGAATTTTGGTCTTAAAATGACACCACGATATTTTTTGTTGTACAATATGCTTACTTTGTTGTAATTCTGAAAATTGGGTGCAGTAAAGTGTTGTAAACCATGCATTATTTCTTGTAATTTTAAAAATTTTGGAGAGAGAGTGTTTCATGCATTAGGGCATCAACTATGGTAGGTTTATCAAAAAGTCTAAAACCTTTATAAAGCTTTATCTTTCATTTTAGCCATAGTAATCATTTATTTCATGTACATGTGGCATGAAGAGGTTTATATTCTTGAACATATTCATAATTTAATGCATGTGTTATCATGAATCATTTGAAAGAGTTGTAAAAGGTTTATGCATAGTGAACATAGGTTTATAACATCAAAAAGTTTATAAATTAATGATTATTGACATATATAAAGCTTTACCATTGTGTATGCTCTTATATGTAGTATGGATTATTATAATTTTTATTGTATGATCAATTATGTGTATTATTTGACCGATTTACATACTCCACTTTCCGTTAAATTTGAGTGTATAAATTAAAAGTAAAATCATCAAATAATACACATAACTAAATCACAGGATACATCAAATAGACCAAATTCAAAAATATGCTACAAAAAATAAATAAATAAATAAATAAATAAATAAATAAAAAATAAAAAATAAAATTGGCCACACTATAAAAAGTTATATATTTCCATGCAATTAACCCTAGAATATTAAAGGATATTTATATTTAGGGTTATGCTATCAACGGATGTGGTCAATGATATATATTTATTTTACATGATCACCATAAAGGATTGTGATCGGATGGAAATCTCGAAAAATGGTTATGCTATCAAAGGAGCAAGGTTTTTAAGATCGGGATCTTACCTATAATCGTTTTCGTCTTTACAAGATCGTGATCGTAAGATCAGATTGAGATACTAAGATCCTACTATATCGTCATTTTCTTAATATGCATTGTAAAATTATGCAAATCTACATATTATTATATATCATATATCATGAAAACGTATGTCAAAATTATGATTATGAAGTGTTAAATACAACTAGCCTTGTTGTTTATATTCTACAAAATTTAATACATGAATTTGTAGTTTTTTAGCTTGTGGTTTGAGAAAAGTAAGATCGGATCGATTGAGATCTTAAGATCCTATTGTCTAGATTGGGATCCTATCAAGATTAGATCTCGTAAAGATCCTACGTAGAATCGGGATCGTTTTTGCTTTGTAATATCGTAAAATCGTAAGATTATAGGATCAAGATTGAGATCTTAACAATTATGCCAGGAAGAATTGCAAGTTTTTTTTTTTTTTTTTTTTTTTTTTTTTTTTTTAATTTCATTTTTTTAATAAAGTCAAAAGTAGTTTTTTTTTTTTTTTTTTTTTAAGATAGGGTGTGTTTTGATATTTATTTTATTTTTACATAAAATATATATTAAACTTAAACATTTAAAAAAAATCGCACATATATAAAAAGTATTGCAATATTGAGCTCATTTTGTTTGCAATTTAGAGAACTTTTACATCAATATATGTTTTTTTTTTTTAAGAAAATTGCTAGATATTTGATAAATAAAATTGTTATTTAAAAAAAACCATAAATACCTAAAAGTACATGGTAGCTTTTGTAACTTCTGACATGGTCCGGGAGATGTTGCAAAATTTTTTTCTTTATTATATAGGGGTGTGTTCTTAAATTTATTTTTAAACAAATTTTAAGGTACTACGTAGTTTTTAAAATTATTAAATAGGTTAATTTTTTTTTTAATTGCAAAATGCAAATATTAAAGTTCAATTTATTTATTTATTTTTATAAAATTGTATGTAAGTAAAAAACATTGCAATATTTGGCTTATTTTATTTGCAATTTGGAGACCTTTTCAATAGGATATTTTTTTTATAAGTAAATCACTAAGTATTTAATAAATAAAGTTTGTTATAAAAAAAATTATAATAAAATATAAGATAATGTAACTCGTCACATAGTTCAAGGAAATGTTTTGTATATATATATATATATATATATATATATATATATATATATATATATATATATATATATATATATATATATATATATATATATATATATATATATTTTGTCTACAATGTCATCATTTTCTTGTTTTTCTCTAAACGTCATTGTTCGGATGGCAAATATATACAAGTATAATGTATTTCTATATTCACACACTTTGGTGATCCATATAATAATAAGTCTTGCTTAAAAAATTAATTGCTCAAACAAAAAGTCTTACTTAAATAAGGGCAAATATAATAAGGTGATCCATATAATTATAAGTTTTGCTTAAGCAATTGCCAAACAAAAAGTCTTACTTAAATAAGCGCATAACTAATATGCTTAGAAATACACATGACGAATATTTACGTAAAGCGTGATGGTGTATAGCGGCAAATAATTATATTTACGAAATCGTGATTTTAGTTTGACCATTGTTGCAATGCACATGTTTTTTAAAATTAATGTTAGTGCGTGTTTTCAAAAAATTGTCAGGTTTAAATGGTACTTTTAATACTAATTTAAGTAAACTATGTTTTAAGTTCTAAGATTGAAGATTGAAGATTCACGATTTTAAGAAAACACATAAACATGAGTCAAAGGTTAAACAATCTTTTCCCCAGTTTCCAGTATGCTTTTAACTTTTCTTGATCTTTAACGTCACTTTTAAGAAAGCTAACTATACTTCAGTTTTGACCCAATCACTAAAAGGTAATGAACTAGCTAGGCTGTCTTCTTTGTTTTGGGTTACATAGTTACAGATACAAAAATCTAAATTTTGAGAAAATAATATTTAATAGCATGACCATTTTAAATTCTCAATAATTTTAAGACATATGAGTTACAGTGCTAAATATTAGGGAGTCCCCACAGAGATTGCCCCAACTTCAAGCCAAGGGAACATACTTAGCCTCACCGACCCCCTGTGAAGGACACATGTTGGTTTTCATCTTAATATCAGTTAATCATTCACCAACAAGAAAATAGTTCCGGCGGTCGTCGGTTTGAACATTGGCTTTCACATATTTTCTTTGGAAAAGACTTATAAATCGATCAGCGGTGTCAGTTATCAGAAAATATTACATACCAATATTGCCATAAGAGCACAATTTCCCTACAAAACATAGTGTTAGCTTCACAATTTTTTGAAGAATAGAGGTTGATTTATAACCCAAAAAAAAAAAAAAAAAAAAAAAAAAAAGAGAATAAAGTTGATGGTTTATAGAGACACATATATAACATTACTCTATATAATCAAGTAGAGGCATTGTTCAAAAAAAAAGGTAGAGAAAAACTAGGAGCCAACCAAGTACGAAGGCTTGCAAGACAAACTACATTGATGATGTTGGACCCCCTCAATTTGTATGTCTAGCTTGTTTATATGATCAAGTTGTGTTGGTAGCTAACAATATGCACTTTAATTAACAAAATCTATTGTAAACTATGATTACCATTCCTACGTTCGTACCCTTATAGCATATGATTGCATTGTAATGCATAATTAGAACGCTAAACAGATTTAACGTATGTTAAAAAGGAAAAAGAAAAAAATACACTAATTATTTTAGTTACAACTAACTTCTAAATTGATAATGTTGTAAGAAACGGTTTTTCTGACTTTGTTTTCCTTTAGAAGCAATCTTTTTTTTTTTTTTTTTTTTTTTTAACATAACCTCACTATAAAACACCTCCCAACCTTCACACAATATGCACTCAACTCACTCACCCTTCAAAGACACACTCGCACAAATGGTTTCAGTGAGGAATCTACCGAGGTACGTGTGTGTTATTGGTGCTGGCCCATCTGGGTTGGTAGCCGCAAGGGAGCTCAAAAAAGAAGGTCACGAAGTGGTGGTTTTGGAACAAAATCATGATGTTGGAGGCCAATGGCTCTATGACCCTAAAGTTGAAGATCAAGATCCCCATAGTAGCATCTATGAGTCGTTAAGGCTCACGTCCCCTAGAGAGATAATGGGGTTCACTGATTTTCCTTTTTTGATAAAAAAAGGTAGGGATACGAGGCGATTCCCTGGTCACAGTGAGCTTCTATCGTACCTTAAAGATTTTTGTGATTTTTTTGGTTTGAGGGAGATGATTAGGTTCAATACTAGAGTAGATTATGTTGGGATGTTGGAAGATGGAGGATTTGGTATAGATTTAAAATGGGTTGTTAAGAGCAAAGCTAAAGATTCTGATAAGGTGACATCAGAGGTGTTTGATGCTGTGGTTGTGGCTACCGGACACTACACCCATCCGAGATTGCCCTCTATAAAAGGAATGGATACATGGAAAAGAAAGCAAATGCATAGCCACCTTTATAGAGTTCCAGAGCCATTTCGCAACCAGGTAACCAACCTTTTCTTACAAGTACTAACCTAGTGAATTTATGTGTTTTGAGTATGTTTAGTCTAAAGAACTCGGATACTTGTAGGTGGTGGTTGTGGTGGGGAGCTCACTTAGTGGGCAGGATATATCGATGGAGCTACTGAACGTAGCTAAAGAGATCCATCTTAGTTCCAAGACGCTTCCTGTTTCAGAGGGTCTATCCAAAGTGATCTCCAAACATGACAATCTACATCTTCATCCGAAAGTATGATATATTAATTTCCTGAAAACAACTTAATTACTAACTTTTCACAAGTTTAATGGCATTTCAACATGTCACAGATAGAAAGCTTACACGAAGATGGACGTGTTGTCTTCGTTGACGGTTCATGGCTCAAAGCAGACACGATCATATACTGCACGGGGTAAAAAAAATTTAAAAAGTTACCATTTATTTCACTTTATTGTTACACAAGCTTCATGTATACACTGTATATGATATATGCATGCAGGTATTCATATTCATTCCCATATCTTGACACCAAAGGGATAGTAGCTATTGATGATGACAGAGTGGGACCATTATATGAACATACTTTTCCTCCAAACCTTGCACCATCTCTCTCCTTTATAGGCATTCCAAGAAAGGTGACTAAAAGTTATATCATATTGTTTCTTGATGTGAGCTAAATAATAATAAAACTTAAAAGATTGTTACTTTAACTTATTTTGGAGGGTTTGGATTAATGTAGATTATAGGGTTCCCATTCTTTGAATCGCAAGCAATATGGATAGCTCAGTTGTTATCCGGCAAAAGAAGTTTGCCATCACGAGATGAGATGATGAAATCCATTCAAGATTTTTATCAATCTAGAGAAGTTGCTGGCATTCCCAAACATTATACTCATGACATAGCCGATTTTGAGGTAACAAAATTCACTCACCGTCATTTTGCGTCGCGTATTATTTAAAACGGGTAAAAAATGAACTAAAAGCTAAGGGAGCGAGTCAAATAGGACGAATGGGGTGAAATCCTTAATTTTTTATTATAAAATTTAGATTGTAAATGTAATGAACACATTAACAGTATTGCGTTTGTGGGTTGATCTGTCCCAGCCCGTTTTGGCCTGTTACCTAGTCTGAAGCAAAATACTGATTTAGTGTGTGATTTTGCAGTACTGTGATAAGTATGGAGATAATGTTGGATTCCCGCACATAGAACAATGGAGGAAAGATCTTTGTCTTTCGGCTCTCACAAATTCAATTGTAAACTTGGAGACTTACCGGGATTCATACAATGATGAAGAAGTGCTTCAAGTTGCTCATACAAGTCCGCATTTTACCCAATTTGAAGCCGAGGCTTTTCGTTCTCTGTAAATTTTGGTTCGATATCATATAAACTATATAATATTTAAAAGGGCTTTTGTTGTTTCTGAAAGCAAAGATTAACAGAATGCTTGTGCTTTCAAAAACAAGATAGTACTACCAGAAAGAAAAAAAAATGATAATTATATGTTCATCAACAACCCAACAACAAAAGTGTAACTTGTTGGATTTTCAATGTTGCTGATCTACTTTACATACTTGTAATGTTCACCACTTTGATTTTAAAATTTGTTGGATTTTCCCGCAAAAATACTGTTTTGACTTTTGTGAACTATACTTACGATTAGATACCGGGTTCGCTGCATAGCCAAGCAATTAATCGTGTATATATTCAGAAACACATTAAGTGTTTGGTATAACATCTAATATATCCCCAAATGTATAAGATGTTAATGGAAAACATCAAAATACAAGACTTTATGAGTTATATGTTACATATGTTTTTAGCTAAGAAATATCCATCTGAGAATATATATATTTGTTGGATCATATACTTAATAACATCTAAAACACAACATTGATACGACTTAATAGATTTTAATACATAATAAAAAATTTATAGACATCATAAATTCAGTAGATGTACATCGGCACAACTAAAATCATTTGCATCTAGCAGAAATCTGAATCAACTTATCTAGCACCTCTTTCATATCCGGCCGGGATTGAGGTGCATCAGTTGTGCACCTCACGCCCAATCGCAACAACTCACGCATTTCTGAAGCCCCCTCAGCTAGACCCGACACCAGGAGTGACACCGGGATCATGGATCGCCACCCCATCACCCTTCTCGACCACTCCACCAGATACTCTCCTCCTCCCTCCACCGCCCGCCTCCCGGTCGCTAGCTCCATCACCAACACACCATAGCTGTACACATCACCTTTTGTGGTGGCTTTCCATGTTTGACCATACTCCGGTGCCACATAGCCAATTGTCCCAGCCACCATTGTGCTGACATGACTCCCTCCAACATCAACCACCCGAGCCAACCCAAAATCCGTCACACGGGCTTTCCCCTCTTTGTCTAGTAACACATTGCTAGCTTTTACATCTCGGTGCACAATTGGAGGACGACACTCGTGGTGTAAGAACACCAACGCGTGAGCTACATCAATTGCAACATTGATTCGTCGCCTCCATGGGAACCCAACTCGGTCCGGAATTACATCTTCTAAAGTACCACCTTCCATGTACTCGTAAACCAACAACTTTTCTGATCCATCCAAACACCACCCGTAAAGTGTCACGAGGTTTGGATGGGGCCACCCGAACCCCCTTCCCGTTAGTACTTCCATTTCGGCTTTAAACTCTTTTTCCCCTTCTACACCCTCTCTTAGCTTCTTTTTTACCGCAACTACCCTTCCATCCGGTAACACTCCCCGATAAACTGTCCCATACCCACCCCTTCCTATTATTCTATCATTAGAAAAGTTCCCTGTTGCATTCAATATATCCGCGTGGGTGAACGCGGTTTTGTCTAAACGAATTACCTTCACCGTGTCCGATAACCACGGTGAAGAGTCATCTTCGTACCTGTTTCCTGGCTTTATATCCTGCAGCAGTGATTGCGGCTGATTCGCTGTAGTCTTAGTTGCAAAGCAGATTATGATCGTCATGATACCGCACACGAAGAATGCTAGCAACAGAAACACCAAAACGGATAGTGTCCCCCAACTCCGTTGTCTTGATGTCCCATCACTAGCAACAGACGAACTGTTAGTTGAATTCTTTATAAAAGATGGCAAATGCAACAACGGGTCACCAAGGAACGACCAGATCTCGAACGTAGCAAGCTGTCCCATCTCTGGAATGTACCCCGAGATATACGGATTGTAAGACACGTTGAAGCTGCTCAATTCAGCCAAATTGTTCAAACTGGTTGGAAACGCACCCGAAAAATTATTATAGGACAAATCAAGACCCCGCAAGCACTTCAGATTACCGAGCTTCATCGGGATTTGACCATAGAATTTATTCTGAGAAACATTTAATATAACGAGCGCCATTTCCCCGATTTCATCAGGAAGTGAACCCGAAAATTCATTGCCTCCTAGAGCAAGCATACTGATATCATCCATTGTCCCTATACCAAGTGGTATCTCACCCGATAACCGATTCCCGCTAAGCTGAATGTAGCCCGATGTATGTTGTACTCGAACATTAGAATTGGGCAAACAAACCGGGAAAATCCCGTATCCTTTAAGTATCTTATCCCATAAACTTCTGCATTTCTTCATTGTAAGAAGCTCATACACAAAACTAAAAGGTTCGTAATCCGCAGGCATCCATCTTCGCAAAGTCGTACACTCTCCCGAATCCGCAATTAGATCATCTTCTCGGTTTATTTCAAAAGTCGGTGTTGTGTTTTTCCCAATGTTGATCAGCTCTGGTGGGACCGGACCCGAAAGTTGGTTGTTTTGAAGATTTAGCCATGACAAGCTGCTACAATTCCCTAACTCTGGTGGTATTTGACCCGTGAACGAATTGTTTCCGAGCATTAACCATAATAGAGACTTCAGTTGTCCTAAACTTGAAGGAATCGATCCGGTTAGTTGGTTGCAGGAAACGTCTAAAGCTTGAAGTGATTGCATGTTCCCGTATTCTGAAGGTATGCTACCCGAAAACTGATTGTCTGCAAGGAATAGGAATTTCAAACTTGCCATTTGAGAGATTTCGACAGGTAAAGGACCTAACAGATTGTTGTAGCTCAAATCTAAGGTTGAAATATTCGGTAGCCCAAGTATACCCGATGACAGTAACCCGCCCGTATACATGTTCGAATGAAGTAGAAGAGTTTTCAGCTGAGTGAGTTGTCCAAAAATTGAAGGTATTTCGCCTCCAAAGTAGTTTCGACTTAAATCCAAGAACACAAGGTTTTTCAAATTCATTAACGAATTCGGAATTTCGTTGCTAAAAGTATTATTGCCTAAGAAAATTTGTTGCAGATTTGGAATAAATCCTAGTTCTCCAGGAATTTTCCCGGAAAAATAGTTTCCCCAAAAGTTCAAGATAGTTAAATTCTTGCAATTTGAAATAGACGTCGGGATTTCACCAGTGAGCCCATTTTCCGCCACGTCGATCACCTCTAAACTACAATTTCCCTTGAAAATCCACGCTGGGAGCGTGTTGTTTAACCGGTTTTCAGAGACTCGGAACTCCTTTAACATTTGGAAGTCAAACCATAAGTTTCCAGTCAAGAAATTTGTGCTTATATCAACATACTCCAGCTTCAGACACCCTTCAATCGACCGTCCTATTTTACCCGTGAAATTATTCGCTGAAAGATTCACAACGACCAAACTGTTGCAAATCATGGGAAAGCTCATGAAAATGTTTCCGGACAGTCTGTTGACTGATAAATCAAGAACTTCCAGACTCCTAAGTCCGACCATATTAAGCTCGCCCTCGATCATGTTGTGTGACAGATTCAACACTTTAAGGTTTTGACAGTTACCCAAGTCTGCAGGCAGGCTGTTAAGGATTGTGTTTGTTGATAAGTCGAGGTGGGTCAGCTCTGTCAAAGCCGAGAAGTTGTTGAATAATTTTCCTGTGATGTTGTTGTTGGAGAGGTTGATACCAGTGACTCGGTTGCTGGAGCACGATATTCCTGGCCAGTTGCACGGTGACTGCGAGTGTGGATTCCATTGGTTATAGTTTCCTTGGTTCACTTTGTTTCCTTGCATGAGAAATGATCTCAGGCTGATAAGTACCTCCTTGTCTACATCAAGTGAGTCTGCACCTGCTTTTTTTCCTGAAATTATATAAAAAATATTCTTAGAGTTTTATAAAATGAGAAAACAAAAGCATTTTGGGAAATTTGAAGCATGAATTCAGTTACCTGTGACTAAAACGATGAACATGATGAATAAAAGTTTTTGTGCAGACATGGTTTTGTTTTTGGTTATTTACGTTAATGAACTTAGTTCAATGGATTGTTGTGAACTTGTGATACATGGTACAAATGGATTAGAATATTATTAACTTTAATAAGATTAGGAAAATAAATTATTTACGAAAAATGGAATGATTCAACGAGAATATAGGGAGAGCGCCTGCAGATGAAAGAAGAGCAATGGTACAGTACAGTGCATACTGTTATACTTAGTTTTAAATTTGGATTAATAAAATACAGAAATAATTTTGTTAAACTAATAGGGCTGGTCGGAATTTTATGTTTGTTTCTTTGTCTATGTTGACCTTGTTTTTGTTCATATTCTTATTATTCCAATTGAAATGATAATAAGATTCTTTTTTAATCATATGGTTTTCTTTGTTTAATCTATCTTACAGTCATCAGGCAGCATGTTATATTTTCCGGTTACTAATATTGATATTTCATTGAGGGAGTATGTGTGTGACTAAACACTTCAACTCTAATCATCAGTATCAGTGTGTGGTACGTAGGGATTGCACCAGGTTTTACCTCTCGAGGGATCTCGAGAAGCTTACAACCCCCATCAGGCAGTGTACCTGATCGATGTAGTATAGTATAATGACAAGTACCGGGGGATTGATCGTTCAGCTAGGAATAGTGTCGCTAGGATTAGAAAACCTAAATACTAGTTCTAGAGATGAGGGATGATTCTTTTTGTATTTTTATATTTTTTAGAAAGCAAGTAAATATCTCGGGTTTGAAGAATTTGGGCGGAATTAGTTGCTAGTCAACTAACCCAATACTAAAGATGCAATCAAAATAAAATACAAAAAATGAAAATAAACTAAATTAAACTAAGGTTGTCAGCAATAAGTGGAGAAATGTGTTTACTTAGATTTCACTACTCCCTAGATATCTTTTACACGTTAATTACTTGTTATAGTTGCGTGGATGACGGATTGTATTCCTTAATACCATTCATGGGGTGGCGTACTTAACTCCCCAATCCTATGAGTGCCTACTTCACTCCTATGTCGAGCCGGCTAAGAAGCTCCTAACATGAGATCATTAGAATTTACTCATGCATTAAATACAACCAATAAAACCTAGTACACATCGGTTCATGTTTCCTAAGACGTTCAAGCATGTTATCATTTGGAGATCTGCCAGTTTTCTCAAGCCTAACATTGAAATCATTCATCCAATACAACAATAAACAAGTAATCAACACATAATCAACATCTAGGTTTCATTAGATCTAAGCAAACACAAGATAAATCTAGCCTAGCATGGTGGAATCAAGACAAGCACAAGATATAGACAACCAACACATAGACATATTGATTGAATAAAAAGAATACTTATCTCAATAACACATGTAAGGGTTCAAGGGCTGAAAACCCTTGAAAAAGTTGTAAAATTCGTATATGGTTCGGCCTTAGGGTTTCTCCAAACTTGTTCCTCTTAATGAATGAAAATTAGAAAACTATATATAGATAATAGAGGCTGACAGTGTCAAGAACAACCTTGTGACGCCGTCATCTCGCCGCCAAAATAATCCTCGGACTGCCTTGATCTACATCTGACGCCGTCATGTATTCCATTTTTCCAGGCCGTCACACATTTAACTCTTGACGCTCTTCTTTGTGACGCCTTCATTTCTGTACTGGGTCGTCATGATATTTACTCTTGACGCCGTCACACACTGTTCCCAGCTTGGAAAATTAAGTCTTTGGCGTTTTCTTCACTTTTATGCTCCAAAAACGTCCGAATTGCTTCGTTTTCCAGATTTCACTCCCAAAGTACCTAAAATCACAAAAGGAACGATTTAGGGCAATATTTGATCAAATAAATTCAATTCCGGGCGTTCATTTTTCGCCTCATCATATACCCTTACACTTGAGATTTGCTTGTCCTCAAGCAAATGCGTTTTTATTCTAGTCAAAATACAAGTTAGGGGTCATTTAACACTAATATAAAAGTAATTAAAACAAATAATCGTTCCACTAAAGACCAAAGACAAGCACGGAGGTCATACACTAGCACCTCACAAATAGTGTTTAGATACTCACATCTCTCGGGTGTAATAAAGTATAAATTACAATATGGAAACGGAAGATATCTCTCACTACCTGTCATAGCAAAATAGATTACCATAGGCTTGGAAAAGGATCAAACCTCCACCACATGGCGTAAGCACCTAGGATAAACTATCAAAGAGGTCTTTCAAAGGGTTGTAACATTAGGTGTAGGGATATGAAATACACGGTTTTGTTGAATATAGGCAGTCTTTACTGGTGGCGAGTTAACAATATTGGTTAATTACATGTACAATGTGGCGTTGCTAAGCCAAGACTAGACTCGACTTAAGCTAATAAATGAAAAATAACGAAAAACACAACATGAACATAGAATAAAAAGCGATGGTAGTCCGTATGTTTTTTTCTCTTTTCTTTTTCTATTTTTTTTTTCTTTTTCTTGATTTTTTCGATTTTTTTTTTTTTTTTTTTTTTTTTTTTTTTTTTGCATACATTCTTACCCTACCATCCAAAATAATACATCATAGGGAATGTAAATTCCTCTTACACTTGAATTTTTACATACTTTACAATAAACTCATCTAGTGACTCGAATTAAGAAAATCAAAACACTTGGAGCACTTTTAAGATTAACGGACATATGGGGGTAATAATATGATGTTCTTCCCCATTACTCCATAACAATAGTACTTTACCCATGAGTCCCAATCGTCCCAAAACAATATGTACAAAGATATGACTCGACTTAGCAACCATGTAATCAATTGGATAATTAACTTAGGGTTTAACAAATAACAATAATGCACTAAAAATGAGTGCATACACGGAAGGCTAAGGCGATTTGGGTGTACATTTAAGTGGGGTGTAACAAATTCTTCCTTTAAGTAAAATGCTTAAAGTTAGAAACGAAAAGATAGGCTCGGAGGGGTGTACTAGGGGTTTCGTGTACTAAAAATGAGTACAACGCTAAGGTGTGGGAAAAATTAGTTGACTTAACAAGCCAAGTAATATGACTTAAATGGTCAAGTAATTATGATACGGGTTTAACACAAGGGTGATCCTAATGCCTCTTATCATGTAGTAAATCTTACCACACGAATGTAGTCTCACTAGCAGTCTCGGGATGCATCACTAACGCAAGTTCTAGAATCTAAATGCTACCGGTACACTCATAAGCACTAATAGTAAATGCTTTTCCTATCAAATCTAAAGGCGAACCTCACATATTTGGGTGGAAAATTTTTCTAAAAGTACGGTTATGTGCTAGTCATACAATCTCCTATCCATGAGACGCTTGCTATGTCTAAAGTTTCACTCCTAAATGTTGTAAAAAATTTTAAATTTGGCGCTAAAATCGCATTAACAAGTATTTCTCATAGTTTTATTACACACCTACCATCAAACAAACAAACTCAAGTGAAAATGTATCTGTAAGGTATCATCATTTTACCCTCCCCTTACACTTAAGATGAACATTGTCCCCAATGTTCAAGTAAAGAATGTAAAAGTGAAATAAGTAAAACGAATGAAATCAAATACTCCCCTGATTCGCTCGGTATGGATAATAAGGTGGCCAGGTTAGATCTTCCTCCAAGAAAATGAACAATCAAAGCTTCCCTTCCAGAATATAAATCATCTTCTTGTCATACGTAACCTATAAATCTTGAGAAAACAAACAAGACAACCTCGTATAAAATCGGCGGCAATCTACATAAGTTACTAAATCCTAGAAAACAAAATAAGATATAATGCTTGTGGAATGAAGTTTGCAGATTTCCTGGAGATTATAAAACTTAATAATTCAGCAAAAACTTTAAGACTCCGTTAGAAAAACAAAACTGGTAAAATTTCCAGATTTTTACACGTGACGCCGTAAAGAGCAAGCTCATGACGCCGTCAGAAGTGACCTGCAGAAATTCTTATGTTAAGTTTTCGGAAAATTTCTGGAAAAACTTGGTCCTACTTCCTGTAAAATCCTGCAAAACTTCATTATGACTCAATACAAGCATTTGACTCTAACAAATACGAATATACATGTTCACTTAATATTGTGGAGAATCATGATCGGTTTGTTTCTTAAAAACATATTTGGGGTTTCCCCTTACACTTATCTTTTGCAAAAATACCTTTAGGTGGAGTTAAGACTAGGCCAAAACAACAAAGTAAAGTATTTCCACTTTTTAGTTTAGAAACATGATCTACCAACAATAAAAATAAAGCATGCATACGAAAGCAAATAACAAACAAAATAAAATCACACAAAGCATGGGTTGCCTCCCAAGAAGCGCTTTTCTTTATTTACGAGTCTTGTAGCTAGACTCAAGGTCATGGGTTACTACGTGATTTCATCCCTTGAGATGACGTACCCCATGTAGTTGTGATCATTACTATTATGGTGGTAATGCCTCAATCTGTCGATACTTGCAACCACCTCTCCACCTACTTACTTCTCAGGTTAGCCATCCCATCTTGGCTCATGCTTTCAATTGTGAAAGGCCCATACCACCAAGAACTTGGTTTATCGGGTGGTATTGTTGTTTCCAAGTGTCTTAAGAGTACCAAGTTCCCTTCCTCGAATGGTACATGACTTTCTGCTGGTCGATTGTGTTCGAACTCGACATGAACTTTATTGCTTTTGCTTCTTTCATATTTAGCCTCCTTGTAGCTTTTGATTCTTGCCTCCCATGCAAGAATTTTATTCTGAACACGAATGGGTGTCGTGTCAATGTTGTTTTTGAGCTTTCTCCAACTCACATTCTCATGCCCATTTCGCGGGGTCATGGGGAAGCTAATCTTTCTTTTCCCAGATTTAAGCTCAATTTTCCTCCCTTCATATTTAATCACAGCCCTAGCGGTGGCGAGGAATGGTGCCCCAAGGATTATTGGCATGCATCCATCTCCCTTATCATCGATGATCATAAAATCAACGGGGTACATAAATCCTGCGACATTAACTAACACATCTTCTGCGATTCCTAGGGGGTATATGTATGAGTGTCCAGCGAGGGATAACCTAACACGTGTGGGGGCTGGCATTTTTTACGTTAGTTGGATGTAAATAGTTAGGGGCATAAGATTTACTTCCGATCCTTGGTCGGCGAAAGCATTAAGATATTTCAAATCCCCGATGCTAGTTGGTATCTCAAAGTTCCCACACGCTATCTGCTTAGTAGCCACTTTTTGTACCAATAGCCTCTCGAATATTGACCCCCCAGGTAACGTATCATACTCATCTTTTCCCCATTCCTCTTTCTCAGAACCCTGTTTGGAAGGTTGGTTACGCCCGTCACCCTTTATCCAATTTGTTATGGTGTTTTCGTTTATATCATGTTTTAGGTAGTGACTCAAGGGTTGGGATTTTGGTGGCTTTTCTAAGGTCTGTTTAGTAGGGGCTTCTACCTTCTCGTTATCCTTGTGGACAATTGTGATGGAATTAACAAATTGGGTAGTGGGGGTGACGCTTTCTTTCCTTAGTAGCATTCTTTCGGGGGTTCTCTGGTTGGCATACTCCTCCAATAGACTCATCATCTCATTCATTTTCTCTTGCATCTCCTCTTTTTGCTTATAAACTGCTTCCTCGAATCTAGCAAGCCGATCTGAATGAGTTGCCATATATTCTCTCATTCTAGCTTCAAACTCCGGGCTAAGCTCCTCGGGAGGGTAATAAGGTGGGGCATAGTTTTGAAAAGTCTCGATATTTTCTCTAGAGGGTGACTCTGATAATGGTGTTGAAGTCGGTTTCGAGACAGAATTGACAGTAGCCCGTCTAGGACTTAAAGGTCTCCTTTGCCTTTCCTCAAAATAGTCAACTTTTGCCTCGAGTTTGCATAGGAGTTCATCGGGGATTTCGGTGGTCCCTCCAGATGTTGAGACTGCATTGATGGCCGCTTCTATCGTATGATTAAACTCCCACATCTCTTGATTATCGGCGGCAAGCTCCTCAATAATTGCCCAGGACTCCTCGGCGTTCTTATCACGCAGTTTACCTCGCGCGGCCCTATCGATTGTACGTTTAGTGTGATAGTCAACATGGTCGTAGAAAATCTAAACTAATAACCAAAGGTTTATACCATGATGAGGGACCTTATGGAGGAGATCCTTAAAATGGGCCCATGCTTCGTAGAAAGTTTCACCCTGATGTTGTTCAAACATCAAAATGTCATTTCTAAGCATTGCAGTCTTCCCTGGTGGGAAGAATTGAGTAAGGAAGCGATTGGTGAGATTATCCCATGTGGTGATGGATCCCGCGGGTAAACGCTCAAGCCATTGACTAGCTTGATCCCGTAGAGAGAATTGGAATAGGCGTAATCGGGTTGTCTCTCTAGTTGCAACATCTAGGTCTATGGAATCTACGATTTTTAGGAAATCCGTAAGATGTTGATTTGGATCTTCGGAACGAAGTCCATGGAATGCACATCCGCTTTGCACCAACCGGATGGTGTCGGATCGCAAGGGGGTTACATTGGCTCCGGTGAGCTCAATGGTGTTTCGGTAGCCTTGGTGGCTAGGTCGGGAATACTCTCCTAAGGTTCGGGGCCTAAGAGGTTCTAGTGGTGGGTTTTGTTGTGGTGGGATGACGGGTTCAAAGATGTTCCCATCGTCCATGATGTCGGGTGGTGAAAAGTTACGAACAAAAACACAAAGAAATAAGATAGACTAAAGAAAACCTAAAAATAAAAATAAAATCTTACTAGAAAGGAATCTAGCAAGTAGACCTAATAAAAAGAGATTCTAACCTAGACAATAACTATTCCCCGGGCTGCGGCGCCAAAAACTTGGTACGTAGGGATTGCACCAGGCTTTACCTCTCGAGGGATCTCGAGAAGCTTACAACCCCCACCAGGCAGTGTACCTGATCGATGTAGTATAGTATAATGACAAGTACTGGGGGATTGATCGTTCAGCTAGAAATAGTGTCGCTAGGATTAGAAAACCTAAATACTAGTTCTAGAGATGAGGGATGATTCTTTTTGTATTTTTATATTTTTTAGAAAGCAAGTAAATATGTCGGGTTCGAAGAATTTGGGCGGAATTAGTTGCTAGTCAACTAACCCAATACTAAAGATGCAATCAAAATAAAATACAAAAAATGAAAATAAACTAAATTAAACTAAGGTTGTGAGCAATAAGTGGAGAAATGTGTTTACTTAGATTTCACTACTCCCTAGATATCTTTTACACGTTAATTACTTGTTATAGTTGCGTGGATGACGGATTGTATTCCTTAATACCATTCATGGGGTGGCGTACTTAACTCCCCAATCCTATGAGTGCCTACTTCACTCCTATGTCGAGCCGGCTAAGAAGCTCCTAACATGGGATCATTAGAATTTACTCATGCATTAAATACAACCAATAAAACCTAGTACACATCGGTTCATGTTTCCTAAGACGTTCAAGCATGTTACCATTTGGAGATCTGCCAGTTTTCTTAAGCCTAACATTGAAATCATTCATCCAATACAACAATAAACAAGTAATCAACACATAATCAACATCTAGGTTTCATTAGATCTAAGCAAACACAAGATAAATCTAGCCTAGCATGGTGGAATCAAGACAAGCACAAGATATAGACAACCAACACATAGACATATTGATTGAATAAAAAGAATACTTATCTCAATAACACATGTAAGGGTTCAAGGGCTGAAAACCCTTGAAAAAGCTGTAAAATTCGTATATGGTTCGGCCTTAGGGTTTCTCCAAACTTGTTCCTCTTAATGAATGAAAATTAGAAAACTATATATAGATAATAGAGGCTGACGGCGTCAAGAACAACCTTGTGACGCCGTCATCTCGCCGCCAAAATAATCCTCGGACTGCCTTGATCTACATCTGACGCCGTCATGTATTCCATTTTTCCAGGCCGTCACACATTTAACTCTTGACGCTCTTCTTTGTGACGCCTTCATTTCTGTACTGGGTCGTCATGATATTTACTCTTGACGCCATCAACTTCTTACTCTTGACGCCGTCACACACTGTTCCCAGCTTGAAAAATTAAGTCTTTGGCGTTTTCTTCACTTTTATGCTCCAAAAACGTCCGAATTGCTTCATTTTCCAGATTTCACTCCCAAAGTACCTAAAATCACAAAAGGAACGATTTAGGGCAATATTTGATCAAATAAATTCAATTCCGGGCTTAAATGACCCCCTAAAAGTGGTTTATTTTTCGCCTCATCAGTGTGCATATGTAATAGATTAAGAAATGAAAGTAGGTGAATTCAAACTAATGATTAATGCTCACACGAGTGTATTGATGTCAGTAATTTTAGTTAAGATGTCTAAGTATACAGTTGGCGGTAGCTAGGGAAATGGTTTGAAACGGTTGCGGGATACCTCAGTTAGGCAACATATATGTGAGTCAAAACCTGAACAAGGAAAAACTCATCCGTTTACCAATTACTTTACCGCAATAATGTTTAAGCACTTGCTAGCTATTCGTAAAATTTGATAAATAATTACAGCATATGCTTGACTTTCATAATGGATGTTAAGCTGTTAACTAATCTCAATAGCAAGACAACAAGTCAACCGTCCTGCTTCGGGGGTATCTGGATAAGCACTTAAGCAGCTTTATAAGCTTGATGCCTCATTGCATGATCAACTGGATAAGCACTTAAGCAGCTTTATAAGCTTGATGCCTCATTGCATGATCAAAACAAAATAGAAACCCTGATTTCATAAGCTAATGGAGTAATAATTATGGGGGAAATGAATGATGAAAGCGAAATAAACATAATAAGGATGCATGGAATTACCAATGAGAGAGGAATTGGGTTGATTCGTACGTACTCAATTATTCACTCTCCCTCTGTTTTTATTCAACTTTCTTCCTTTGTTTTAGTTTGCTTCATCTTCTTGTTTCTGGAATGGTAATTTCCAGTGTTTTGAAACCCGGTTGGGTTAACCGGTTCGGGAAAAAAAACGGGTTAAAAAACCCGGGTTTCTAAAACCGGTTAGACCCGCCGGGTTTTGAGTGATCTGGGTCAACCTGGTTCTCGAAACCCGGCCGGGTTTTGTTTTTTCAAAATTTTTTAATAAAACCCGGGTTGACCCGGTGGTCGAACCGGTTTACCCGGTCAAAAAAATAAAAAAATAATAAATTGAAAACCGGGTTGACCTGGCCGTCGAAACGGTTGACCCGGTGCCCGGTGACTTGACCGGGTCGATTTCGAACCCGGTTTTCAAAACATTGGTAATTTCTAGCCTTCTATGGGGTTTAAGTACACTAATTTTTAGGGTAAAAGCCAAAGATGCTCTATAAAAATACTATTATGAACTACAAAACCTGTTAGCAACTTGTTTGACTGGACATAAGGTCGAATAGTTTCTTTTAAAAAATACTACGTAATTACATGATTATTGAGATATCCGGTTTGATTATCTTTACACGAACACCCTTGATTAAACAAGGCCAAAGAAAAGGAAAAAAAAAAGGATTTGCATATATTGTCATGACTAGATCCACTAGTACACACATGCAGTTTGCACGCGTGCGGGCTAATTTGTTTGTTGTTTGGCTTATTATTCTTTTGCTACGTATGCCATTTGCCACTTTCTTAATGCTTTAGCAATTTTAAATTGAACTCATAAAAAGTCATATTCTCACACGTATTATACCATTTCTAAACAATAAAGTTTGTTATATTGTCCCAAAGTTTGAACAACCCAATTTCATTACAATATAGTCAGCCGAACTGGTATGATTTAAACTTTACCCTTTTTTAATAAGATGTAATTTTAATGTTCACTGCAAATAATTGTACCATGTGTTACATGTTGTGACTAAAACAAATTGCTACATGTTGTCCTTACATCTCGTACCATGTGTTATATGTTGTTCATACATGCTGTGTACATATCAAACATTCAAACCGCGTTAAGTATATGATAACTTTCAAAATTTTGAATTAAAGTTTGTTAGGAGATCATATATGTTATAGATGATCATGAATGAGCTCAACCATGCAGAGACAGCTTCATATAGTAGTATTTTTTGGGTAAAGGGGAAAACCCCGGTAAATATATAACCAAAAAAACAGTAAAGTACAAATGGAATGTGGCTGAAGTACCACATTAACCTCAAGCATAGACGCTTGATAAACAAGTGTTTATGACAGGCCATAAACACAAAACAAACCTAGCTAATAACAAAGTATCAAACTACAAAACTTGGTCTAATCGACCCAACCTTCCAGCATAACCAAACTTGAACCAATCTTCCAACAAATACGAGTGAAAATACATGAAGACTACCAGGTCAAGTCACAATGCAACACACATGAATGTACCATAGCTGCACGCAGAACCAGGCCCCATTCAAGTCATAACATACTAGTGTTTAACCATAATCAAGCCTAGGATTGAAACCCTGGCATCCATAACAAACAGCAACAGCGATCACTTAACCATGCTACCACCAGAAAAAGTTGAATACACATGAAATTTAAGTTGACAAGAGGCATTCTTGTCATAACCAAACCAACAGCAGCAAGGTAAAGCGCCACAACTCCAATCAAATCAGCTTTGCCACAATTCCATAGACATCAGCATCACCATAAAAACAATAAAGTAGTACCATGTATATCCAGTTTTCATGGCAGCGATGACAAAGCATAATGTCATAAGGTTACAAAACCCTAACTAGCACATTGAATCCATCTCCCTCATAAACCTATAACCAGGAACAATCATAACCCGAAAAGGGTTAACGAACATATGAAACAAGACCCTAGCGAGGGTTTACTTCCAAGAACCATCGAAAAAGTAAACCTAAAGGTTATTAATCGTTAAGAGCAAACCAACATCAAATCGATCCCATATATATATAATAATGGGGACGATTGAACAAAAGCGAAACCCTAACAGATACTTTAGGATTTCGGCAAAGACTAATCGACCCAATAAATAAGTAAAGTCGATTATAAACCAACCTATGATATTCAATGAAGGGGTGAGATTAGGGAAGCATAAGCGAATTAAACCCTAACATTAAATCGGAGTTGAAAAGTTAGGGTAAAAATCCGCCATAAAACCAAGATAAAGACGATTTCAGTTGAATCCCTCCTCTACCCAGTGATTAAAACCATAAATACCGATTGCATATCCCTCAAGAGAAGGGATAGAGAGGCGGATTGATGGTTAATTTTGGCCGGAATAGTAGGGGTAGAGGAGGCAGAAAATCGCCCCTAGAGGGAGTTCGTATTTTAGGTTTTTTTTTTAAGTTGCTTCATATAGTAGTATTTAACTATACTAGTAAAGAAATAGTTAAAATTCACAATGATACCATGATTGAAGTAGCTTACACGATTGGATTAGTACAATAATAGTTATACTTAACAATTACAAAAATTATCATAAACTATTGGCAAGAGGTTGGATGGATGTGTAACATCAACATCATTGATTGGAAATTGGTCAAATGAAAGGGATATTTCCTGTTATATATTTTTGATAGGCTGAACAAGTGCTCTGCATTTGTTCAAAATCGTAAAATAATGCTCGTAACTAGGGGTGTTCATGGTTCGGGTAATCCTCAGATGGTCTTCCTGAACAGGCCTTACCAGTAACTGGTTTATGGATGAGTGCTTTTGGAGTAGTCGGTCTGGCCTTGAACCTACGTGCCTATGACTTCGTTTCTCAGGAAATTCGCACGGCATCCAGGTCCTATAATTTGGCAAAAGAATGACTTCAGTATGAACAAAAATCTCGGGCATATTTCATCTTAGCGTTCGCCCGCCTCAACGTCTATACAAAGGATTGCGTATGGGCAATATCGAAACTGTCCTTTCCAGTAGTATCGTTGTTGTCTTTTTGCAGCTTTTGTTGTTGCCGGAACTATGTGGTATGGTTCAGATTCCATTAATGAATTATTTTAAAATATAGTTCAACTTGTAAATATATTAATGAAGTATAAATTTCCATCATGCATAATAAAATTCAAGTAACAAATAAAGAAGATGTTCGTAGCCCACATGGAGAGCTTATGAAGTTTTTATTGCGTTCATCTTATTCATTGTCGTTAAGATAAATATTTTATGCTTTTTTATTGTTGCGTCCAACCTTATGTTTGGTATATCAAATTCCATGAATGGGACAAATATCATTGATGATTTCTGATTGTATAATAAGTTGCACAACCAGTCCTTCGATGGTGATCAAAGGATATAGAGGATGTTGTAGTAGCGCAAAGCTTGTGTTTAACCTGAAATAAGAAATACGAAGACATTACGTTAAGTGATTGCGCAGGAGTTGGGCCCTGCGAACCACCTCCGGCGTGTGAATAAGTACTTGGTATGAAAAGTTTAGTGAAAATGTAGTAAAGAAGGATAGTGGAGATTGCACACCAGACTTGTGACTCGTCTAAGACTATTTATAGGGTAGGAAAATAGCTTGGAGAGTGCTTGCATGTTGCGTCCCATGATTTGTGGCAACCGCTAGGGTTTAGTGTCCCACTCCTCCTGGTTTAGCGGGGGAGCTAAGGAGGAAGAAGAGACGTGGGTAAGACTTGGTCTTATCAATGTTTGGACTTGGCATCGTTCCGTCCTTACAACTTATCGAAGGATACCCCGAAGGGCTTAATCCTTCGACTGGCGAATTCCCACTTGGTAACTTGATCACTGGTGATTAGTTTTACGCCAATGAAAGTTTTAGGAGGCTAGCCAGAGCCTTCGATTATGTAGGTTACGAGCAGGACCGAAGGGAGGTCCTTCGACCTGGTCGGAGGGTACATTATCAAGCCCCCTAGTCGAAAGTGATGTATATGTACGAAGGTACATTGCTTACAACTCTATTATCAAAACTATACACAAAACCATCAACGTATCCAAAAATTGCAAAAAATACGGTTGTACACAACTAATTGCGCATTAAATGTGGCAATTAATATCCAAACAACTTGTAAATAGGGCCATAATAACACGAGTCTTGGTATGTGTAAACCGTCTTCTCAAAAGTGAAATACCCTTTTGAAATCCGGGTAGACTCAAATCTCGTGTGCACGTGTATGATGCAGATCAAAGTAAACAGCGGTATAAAAGGTTTTCACACCAAACCCTAAATCATTTTACCTCTCCGCCCAAAATTCACACATAATGATATTCAAAGTGAATCTCTTCGATCAAACAATTCACATACGACCCCGTGCTTCTCGTTCCCCTTCGAACAAAAAGGTAAAGTTCTTCGTTCCTGATCCATAACATCTCAAGCGTTTTTATCATTATGAGTATGAATGCCAAATTTATTATCAAGGAACATAAATGTACCCTTACTAAAGATGAATTACATGAGTTTCTTGAGAAGTATCCCATTCCCAAAGAATATAAAATCATGCTTACCAACAAGAACCAGGCTATTTTTGATGCCTCAAAAGGCTTTTTAGGGCTGTATACCCATGCCTTTATTCTATCAAATCTAAGGATACCCATACACCCTTTGATTTTAGAGTTCTGTTAGTACTACCAGGTCCACATCTCTAGGTTTAACCCATTTGGGCTTGCAAAGCTGACCACATACATAGTTATGTGCAAAGCTTATGGTTATGAGCCATCGCTGTTGGTGCTTAGAGGCTTCATGAACCTTTACCCTGGTGGAAATTGGTTAACGCTAGCAAAAAGGTCTGAGCGTGATGTACCATACCTATCACAAAACCATTTTCTAATATTAGGGATTGGAAAGGTGATTTCTTCTATGTACAAGATACCATTATTCCTTCAGACTATCCTACTTTGCTAGATAAAGCCAACAGATTTGACGACAAACGCTTCAATGACCCTCTGCCCTACCCCGTTCGAAGGACTCCACTTTACCAGCATCTGGCTCGCCATCCCGTGGATGTACAAACCTTTCATGAGCCAATACTCTACATGGCTGGAATTGTTGATCATTGGGAGGGGTCTCCGTTGAAGCCTGAAATAATATGTGATGGACAAAGTATGTACATTCCTATTTTAATAAGTTAAACAACATATCTGCTGATATTTATTCTTTCTTTCCTTTTTGCACGAATAGCCTTCCGAAACTTTGTCGTGTCTGCTGAGCAAGGGAAAAAAGCTTTCTTCCCAAGGACCCCAATGAATCTAGTTATGGAGTTGGTTCTCCATCTGTGTCTGTAAACAATAACGATGTTGATGCTCTGGCCATCGAGCCCATAGCCTCTGCCAAACCTGAAAATCAATTGGAGATAGAAGAGACAACACAATTAGTTGAGAATGTTGCGGAGTCTGACGATCCACCCTCTGATGAGGAGCCAGTCATGATTGTAGAGTCCTCCGACATAACTAATAGAGTAAGGAGTAGGAAAGGAACTGAGGCAAAAGAAATCAAAGCAACCCCTAAGAGAAAGTTGGTGTTACCTCTTCCTACCTCAAGGACAACAAGACAGAAGGGTCCGAAAGGTAAGGCAATTCAATCTACGTCAGAAGCTCTTGATGATGATATACATGGTTAGTTGAAGTTCTCTTTTCTCCCTTTTTTTATTTTATTTTATTTTAATGTATTTTAGAAAATACCTTATGTATCTGGTAAATACCTCATATGTAGGCTTGCCCAACACCAAGGAGCTTCCCAATGCTCATGCGTGCCATCAATTAGTTGAGAATGTTACCCCTGCGAGCTGGAGAGGAACCCTGGACAACATGTCCATAGAGGAGCTATGTGATCTGCATGACAAGAGCTATACAAGGCAAACAGTTCTGGATAATCATCTTAATGGTCGTACAAGAGATTTGATCTGCACCGTGAAAGGTGCTCGTGAGAAGATGGATGCCATCCTTGCTAAAGGGAAGAAAATGGATTAGGAATTTGCCGATCTCAAAGCAAAGTGTGAGGAAGCCATGGAAGAGCTTGAGAAAAACCCTTTGGTGCAAGACCTTCGAGCTGACAGTGTAACACCCCAACCCGTTAAGGGTAAAGATATCACAATAAATATTGTCCAACAGAGCAAAACACAAGCTTAATACTTTAACAATACAATGAGTACAAAGGTTACAAATGAATTCCAAAATAAGGAATATACGATAATAAAACAAAGTCCATCGTTCAAGGAACTCTAGGGTAGGTCAACACACTCTCATCCCCAAAGCTAAACCCCGCTCCTAGCTTAAGTACCTGCCGCATGGAAAAGAAAACGCGGCTGAGCATAAAAAGCTCAGTGAACAGAGATGAAGATAACAAGCACATCAAGTAATAAAACAAGAGAGTACGAAATGAAATTACATATGGTGTCACAAGGTATATCAAAGGACTATCAAGGTTAAGTATGAAAAGTCACCAAGGTTAAGTATCAAGAATCGTCAAGTGTAATAGCAAGGATTAACAAGTTTCAAGGATCGTCAAGTATAATGTCAAGGGTTAAGTATAATATCAAGGTTTAACAAGTATAGTATCAAGGGTTAACAAGTTTCAAGGTTTTCAAGAATTAATAAGGGTCAAGTATCAAGAGTTAGCAAGTGTCAAGGCTTTCAGTATTTAACCCCCAGGCACAAACAAGTATCAAGTCAAGTATCCCAAGTTGGAGTCCCAAGTTGTGAGGGGCGGCAATGCACACAAGCCCAATCACCAAGTAATATATCATGTAGCCCAAATCATAATCAAGATGGCCGTAGCCCAAGCAAGTAACAAGTCAAGACAAGACTAGGATGCATCCATACACCCCTGCAGGCCAATAATCATAATCATAGTAGTAGTCAATAACAAGTATCAGGGACGGTGAGGGACATCTCTCTAGCCCCACTAGAGTACATAACATTGGTGCATCGATGCTATGGTTGTGGCTACTCCACAACAAGTAGCTCGTGGGTAAAATACTGAAGGGTCAAGTGGTCAAGGTTCGATATCAAGTACAAGTGGTCAAGTCATAATCAAGGGTTCAAGTCAAGGTTCAATGTTAAGGTTCAAGACAAGGTTCAAGTCAAAGGTTCAATATCAAGAGTTCAATATCAAAGGTTCAATGTCAAGGGTCAATATCAAGTAATGTAAAAGAGAGAGAGAGAAGAGTCATGAGAGAAATAGTTGTACTCTTACTGAAAGAGTACGGAATATCTGTACCTCAGTCCAATTGCACAAGCAAAGTCACATGTCAAAGAGAGAATGGTTCACTCCCGCTTCACCGTACCTAGAAGATAATGGATACGAATCAAGACGAGTCCGAATTACTCAAGTTACCTCTTTTAGTTATCTTTCAATTTTTAGAAACTTTCTATATTTAGCAGCTTTCTATTTTAGGTAACTTCCATATTTAGTAACTTCCCACTTTACGAGTTTAAGCATTTTAGAAGACTTTCTATTTTTAGCAAGTTTCCTTATTTGGGGAGTTTCCAATTTTAGAAGGTTTCCATAAATAGTACTTTCCAAGAATAGCAGGTTTCCATAATTAGAAGATTCCCAAAATTGGCAATTTTCCAAATGTTAACATATTCTTATAAGTTAATCTTATCGTATTATCAACTTTCATAGCCTCATTTGTTACGAATTTCATTTTATAGACATTTTGTGAAATTAGGGTTTCATTATGTCACCGAGCATGTTTTAGGGTTTAAAGTGTTAATATCACAAGTTAAGGGTCACAAATGATCACATTCATATAATAACACATCTACTTAAGTCAAGAAAGTCAAATATGCCAATTTTACACTTCACACTTAAATTTACAAAGTTTCCATTTTAATCCTTTAATTATTCAATTTACAATAATTAAACCATTAACTAATATAATTAACACATAAGCACCACAACTATACAAAAATGACATAAACAGCCCCCATAGTCATTTTAGGTCGAAATTAGTCCAACATATCCATATTTACATTTTTAGTCCCTCTAGTTACAATATTTATAATTTAAACCTTTTTATTATCAAAATTTCATACAAGCCCATTTAATTATTAAATTGACATCCTTAGCCCCTCAATATAATTATTTCCAGATTAGACACTAAGTTTTCAGAATTTACAAAAAATGGTCCCTCTATTTTAAATAAAATACAATTCTATTTAATAATTATATATAGTTCCATTTTTAATCCTTTTAATCACAAAACTAACACATTTAACCCTTATACCAATTTTATATGATCATACCTGGTCTTATTATGATTTCCAAAACAACCCTTAAGTTTAATAATTTTCAAAACACACCCTTATAGTTTTATTAAATCCATTCGATCCAAAATAAATTCCCAAAACATAAACCTAATTTACCAAATCATGAAATCATTTTTCTAGGCATCCTTAAACGTTAATTGAATCAGAAAAATTGCAAAACCCCTATCCCTAATCGAATTGATCCATTATCCAATTTACTTCCATTTTTATTAAATCGGTAAAACACAAAACAATTACAAACGATCCATTTAGGCCTCAAATTCACAAGGACCCATTTTATTAAAGTTATAAAATCATAATTAAATGTTAGAAAAATATTGTTGAGCATCCAAAAATTCAGAACAAGCTGTATACAATTTAACAAATTTTAAGGGTTTTAATTAGGTTTTAATCCACAAGATTTTTCTAGAGTGCATGACTATTTTCCCTATGTTTCATATAGTTTATAGGACGAAACAAAAATACCTTGTTGAAGAATTAACGAAGGAAAAGAGCAGCACGAATTTATTATGCCCGGTTAGAATAATTCAACCAAGAAAATGCTCCACGATTCCACAGCCCCCAACACCATTTTTCCTGGATTCCTTGCTTCCAAACACGTCCAATAAAATTTCTCAAAAGTTTTTAGAACTTGTTTTGCAGCCGAAGTGATTTTTTGAGAGGCGTTTAGGGTTTAGAAAATAATGATAAATGGAAAATAATTTATAAAATCGTGTCCCATGATTATAGGGTGAGTATAATTTGGCCTAATTGATTTGTAAATCAAAATTTTCTGTTTTTAAAGTTGTTTCCAAATTTAAGATGGTGTTTATCACTTTTAATTATAATTTAAGTAATAATTATATAATTACTGTTATGTATATATACGGCCAACAAGTATTTTTAGGTGAAATAATTATTTTTCTAACTTTTATTTTCATTAAAATGTTCACACAAAAATATTACATAGCATAGATTATTAATTTACAATTGTTTGTGATCGTACGATAACCGTTTTTTATTTCGGGCTTGTTTGGTAAACATACTTAATTCTTCAAAATTTCAAATTGGAGGGTATTTTGGTACTTTAATCATGTCATGAATATGTGGGTTTTACAGACATACAGGGTCTTGAAAAGAAGCTCAAGGAAGCTCAATCTGAGTGTAAGAGGCTTCGATTGGAGGAGGCAAAGACTGGTGGATACAAAGAGCAGATTATTGTTCTAGAGTCTAAGTGTGAAGGTTTGGAATCTGAAAGAGTGAAACTTCAATTCAAGAAAAAGAAATCAAGCTTCGAGAACAATTGGATGGCTTAAGACGCCAACACAAGGCACTTAAGACGGACAGGGCTGCTGTTGTGTCGAAGGTTGTTCCGCACATTGCTATGGAGTTATATCATAGCGATGAGGTTGGGAAAATGATAGCAGGTTTGGTTAACGCAGCGATATATCATGGGAAATACACCACGCTTGAGGAGATTGCTGCGACTGGCAAGCCAGTGGACCTATCGAAAGTACCTTACTACCGCTCTACTCATGAGAGGGAGTATGATGATGCCAGCAATGCCCTAGCTACAACAAAGTACCCCTTCCTCCGTGAGGTAACCAAAGATCCAGCAGCTCCAATTGATGCACTTCTTATGAAGAAGCCTCAAAGGGCACAACCTCCTTCCTCAAGCAAGAAAGTTAGTCCTGTCAAGCCTCCATCTGTGAAGACTTCTCCTGAGAAGCCCCCCTCTCCAGTTGACAAAGATTTTGCTGTGTAGCCTTCATCCCCTGATGAGAAGACCAATGTCGAGGAGTCTTCGTCCGCTAGTAAGGCAAGTCCTAAGAAGCTCTCACCCCCTGCTCTTTAGGGAAGTCCTAAATCTCTTCAGGAAGAATGAAGGTTGCAATGTCTGCAGTTATTTGGCCTCAAAGGTGGTATGTACCCTTAAAACATTAACAGTTTGTTCTTAGTAGGTTATGTCCTACACTTGAACAATCTTTATGCTTTTCTGTTTATGAGGCTTTGGCCTAAACAATATTTACTATCGTATTGATGGCATATACTTTATATGCTACATGTGTTAGCATAGTTTATGATGAATTAGGGAAGTATATCCCGCTTTTGCTACTATTGTTTCTTCTCTTAACGTTATTAACAAAAGTTATTATATATTTTAGGGTCATAGTAAGCACCCCTATTGTTTGTATTTTGAACCAAGAGTTTTGGCAGTCGTATAATTTGACTGCTGACGGAGGGTCGCGACCCACTCAATCTTTATCCTTTTAGTGCAGAGGGCTTTGAATACCCTAAGACTCTTAGGAAAGTTAATGTGAATTACGTGGGATGTTATTAACATTCAGGACAAAAGTGTCTTGATACATCCTTCGAACATTGGAACTTTAATTACTTGGTTGTTCAAATCTTTATTGTATGAGACAAAACAAGAGATTCGAGGGAAATATGTCATATCATTAATTGGGTAGGGAGGATTACATCATTTTAAGAAATGAAAACTAAGACACCTACCATTATTGCTTCTTTCCCAAAGTGAGAAGAAATCGATACATGAATTAAAAATATGAACTGCAAATCTTGCATTTAAAACTTACGAAGGGTGTGTCATTCTGTCTGTGTTATAGAGGAGGGTTGCTAGAGTGTAGACCTGATTACTGTAGCCTTTAGCCTGCGGTATGTATCCTTCGTTTATTATGCTTGAAACTTAAACTGATAGTAGTGGATCACCAAATTCCTTTTTGCTATGAATTTTGAGTCTTCGATAGCAAAGGGTTGTTACTTTATGATAGACCGAAGTCATCCTGTTGAATCTTGTTGCTCAACTTCAGATTTAAATCTAGGCTTGAGGAGATGCTTGTTTTCTCTTGGATTAGGCAAAGTTATGCATTTCTTCAAATCACCAAAGTGTGGGTTTCCTTCTCCTTCAACCCTGAAGGCTCCTTTGTTGGAAGACATACTGGGTTGGCCGAATTCAGGAGATACGTAGGCCTGGCCTTCAACAAAGTTATTCATCTCGTACTCTATATCGTATTCTTCCAATTCCATGGCCCACTTGACTATTCTTCGTGGTCTATCGGGCTTTAGGAGCGCCCATTCGATTGGTTTATCGGGGAGTACCCTAATGGGGTGGTCCTTGAAATACCTTCGAAGACGTCTTGCAGCATGAACCAAAGCTTGGGTAAGTCTTTCAGATTCTGTATAGCTCCGTTCAGCTCCTTGTAAGATCCTACTAGCGAAGTATATTGGTATCTGTACTTTTCTTCTTTCCGCCAAGAGTATTGCACTAACGCCATCGAAGGGTGTTACGAGATGTAGGAACAATATTTCGCCTTTGGCTGGAGCTGTAACCATTGGCAAGATTTCCATTCATTCTTTCCATCTTTGGAAAGCTGTTTCAGCTTCCATGCTCCATTGGTAGGATATTTCGCTGGGGCCCCCATTATGAGCCTTGAAAAGAAATAAATACCTGCTGACACCTTTCGACAAAAATTCTCTGAGTGCTTCCATCCTAACTTCCAAACTATGAGCCCCTTCTGATGATCTTTGAGTTTGTGCTTTTGAGATAATTTTTTCTACGGACAAATTATCCTGGATCCTCCGTTTTGTGAGCGGGTGTTCTTTCGGCTGCTCTTTTTCAATACAAAAGGAGCACATCCTTGGATTTAGCTTTAAGTTGATTTTTCTCAACTGCACAAACGTTTCTTAGACATTGTAGAGTAGGTCCTCCTTTGTCTTGCTTTGTGTGATTGATGAGACGAAAAGTGTACCGCTTTTAGGGGGTCATTTAAGCTCAAAGTCGAGATTTGATGAGTGCTTAAACACTCATCATTTTTGGTCAAATCTGAACTGCAAAACATACAAAAACACTCAGAAATGCATCAAAATACTGAAAATATTTCAAAATTGTGTTTTATATGTTTTAGATGCAAAAAGAGTAAAAACAAATGAAAAATGATCAAAGTTTGCAAAATTGGCAATTTCAGTCCCCCAACTTTCATAAAATGTCAAAACTAGTCCCTGGTCATTCAAAATATGGAAAATTATCACCAAAGGTCCTTTTAAAATCATAAGTTGTCATATTTAGTCCTTTGGTGAAAAATCTCAAAAGTTTTGGAAATTTACAATTTTGGTCCCTGGAGTTTCAAACTTTGGCAGGATTGGTCCCTGGTGGGATATTTTTGAAAGAAAAATCATTTTGGGTCCTTGGGAAATCAAAAGTTGGCAAATATGGTCTTTGGGTAAAATGTTTGGAGAAATTACAGTTTTGGTCCCTGTACTTTCAAATTTGACATAAAAGGTCCCTGGGATTTCAATTTTTGGAAATTACAAATTATGTTCCTTTGATTATTGGTACTTGGCAAGAATTACCCTTATAAGTACTTTGGGAATATTACAAAATCAGTCCCTTGATTTTCTAAATTTACATGAATGGTCCTTGTATTTATCAACAAACCAAAATGGACCCTTTTTTATTACACAAATCCAAAAACCAAATCCTGATCCAAACAAACAACCCAACAAACCCCCTAGGCCCAGCCAAAGCCCACCCCCGTTTAAAATATTACCCTGGTCGTTTGACCAGGTCAAACCCAACACCCCCACCTCATTCTTCCCCGTATTTCCCTCCTCCATGTTCCCCCTCCAACTCCTCCAAACCCTCACCAACCTTCATTAATAATCTCACCAACCCAACCTTCCCCCTCCTCATTTATTACACGTCACCTAAACCACTCAATCCTGATCCAAAACTTTTTCCCGCCAAAACCCAAATCAAAGGTCAAGATCAAATGGGAGATATCCAACGGTTCAGAAGAAGGTGGGGAAAGAAAGTGCTATACCCCAGGGCTTATAAAAGTGAAAGAAAAGAAAGAGAAGGATATTAGATTAGCAGTAGTTAGTTTAAAATAGTTGTAGTGTAGAAATCATGTCGAATTAGTTTTAATTTATTTTTTCAAGCTATAATTTCCAGTTAACAAGCTTGTAATTCACTCTATTAGTGTTTTGTAAACTTATTGTTATTTTAATTCAAGTTTTCTTTATATAATTAAACTTTTAGTAATTTAAATTAAAAAAAAAAAAATCCAAATTGTTGTTTAGCTTTGTAAGTTGTTGGTTCCTGTTGGTATAAGCTCAAATAGCCTTTGGATAAGCTCAATAAGCTCTTTCATAGCTTATCTGAGCTTATCCTGTCAATTCATATGCAATTGCCCATTGCATCTTACTTTCAAGTAAGCTCACATTTTCAATCTTTGAATCTCTATGCTCAGTAGCCATAGTTGTTTCCTATTGCTTATTATGGTTCATGAATGCTTAGTTAATGTTGGAATGAGCTTAAGATTCAGATTGATGGTTTAAATTTTAGGTTTGCTTCACAAAACTCACTCAGTGTTCATATATAGGGGTGTTTGGAATAGTATGCTGCTAGGTGCCCTTGTTGTTGCAGTGTTGTTATTTTGGAAGTTGTGAGTCATCCTAGGTTAATTTAGGTCAAGTAAAGGTTTGAACACTAGTATCATTTAACAAAAAGTCAAATCACTAAGACAAGCACCCTCACAGTTAACTGTGAGGGAATTGAGCTCCATAAATCTCCAAACTAGCTTATAACTTATAGCTTTAGGTTAGATTAACTTTATTTTGGCTTATTACATGTTTCTAAGCTTATTAGATTAGATCAAAGTTAAAAAAAAAAGTCAAAACTTCTAGTTTTCATAAAAGTCAAATTTGCCCTTTTGGCAGAAATGGAAAAAACTGTGGGATTTTTAATGATTTTTGTGGTTAGCTTTAGGGTTTGAAACTTCTTGAGTAGTGAGTCTACCAGTTAGTCTATAGAATTCCATGTTCTTCTTAATTTTTAGATTTTTGCTTATTGCTTAATTGGTGGCTTAAAGTAGCCTGCAGGGCAATGTGATGCCCTTCACACAGATGCTCTGTCCAACACTCATTTTCAAGTGGCCTTAATTTGTTTCCCTGTGGGCCCCACACTGAGGTTTATGGCTTATTAGAAAGCCATATAGCCCAACTTTATAGACTATAGCTTATTATTTGCTTTTTGGCTTATTAGGAGGGGCTGCAAGACCAATCTAGTTTCCACCATCCAAACTTTACACTGAGTCTTCAGTGTGGATCACCCATGTTCCATGCCCTCCCCTGGTTTCCATAGTGGGCCCCAGAGGTAACAACTTGGCTTTTTAGAGAGCCAATAAGCTTAGCTTATTGGTTCCTCTGTCACTTTGGTTTCCTAGTTCCCTAGTGGACCCCACTGACCTCTCAAGTTGCTTCAGTGGTCTGTTTGGGTTGACAAAGTATTGGAATTGCTTATTTTCATTTTTTAGCTTATTCAGTAGAATTTTCTTGTTGTTCTAGCTTATTTTCAGTTGATATCACTAGTTTACATCTTAAACCACCCCTGGTCTCAGCTTAGACCTTATTTCAAAGCTTTTAGCTTTGACAGTTGACTAAAGTCAACTGTCAAGCCAATAAGCACTTAAAGTGCTTATTCTTGAGCACTAGCTGTTTCCCCATCACAAAAGTTTCATGTTTCTAGAATTTTAATAGTTTTCCAACAAGAATATCCAGAAAATCCAATTTAAAAACAAGTGATAGTTTCTATTTAGTTTTATTTATCTTTTTAATTTCCATTTTTAGATTTTCATGAAGTAACTTGCATTTTTATATTTTTATTAATTTCCTTTCATATTAAAGTATCTCCAGTAAGTTTTCCAGATTTTTATTTTGTCATTTAGTATTAACTAGATTTAATATTAGTTTTATTAATAATTAATTAATAATTAAGTTTTAAATAGCATAATTAGTTTTTAAAAAGTAACACATAGTTTATATATTTTTCCTAGCTTTTATATAATATAATATAATTTTAGGAATTTTTCTAGAATTTCTACTGTTCATCTTCTTGTTTTTATAATCTATTTATTTTAATTAGTAATTAATTAATATTTAATATAATAATTAATAAAATAGTGTAAAAACTTATAAAAAAAACTTTTTATAATTTTTTAGGATTCCTGTGATGGTTAATTAGTTTTATAAAAATTTTCTTAATTTTCTAAGTCTTTTTAGTATTTTTAATAATTTTGTTTAGTTTAATTAGGTAATTAAATATAATTAGTAATTAATTAATATAAAAATCACAAAAAGACAAAAATACATATTTTTAGTTTTAAAACTTGTTTTTAGTTATTTTATAATTTTAGAAATTTGATTTTTACTTTTCTAGTATTAAATTAATATTATATTGTATTTAAGTATTTTAAATATTAATAATTAGTGTTATTTAGTATTTAATTAATATTAAATAATTAATTAGTGTAAAAATTCATTTTAATTTTCTAAAAATTTCTTTTATCCTTTAGTTTGTAAAAAAGTCATTTTCACCCCCTGGGGGTTTTCAGATTTCAGTTTTCACGTTTTATTTTGTACGTTCGCGTAAAGTTAATCTAAACGTACGCGTTTTTAGGTTTTAAACGTTTCTGGTTTTTCCAAATTTCCAGTCTTGTTCATATAGTTTATTTAAGCTATTCCCTTGTAGATTCCTTAGTGTAATCAAACACAAACCCCTTTCTGTCCAAATTCACCCGATCTCAAACCCGTTTGATAACAATTAACACCTCATCGGGACATAACGACCCGGGGAAACACTATATTCCGCGGAGTATTGACTCTAGGCTGTTTGACCTTGTTGACCATCCTTTGGTCAATTTAGGTTGCCCGTTCAGAGCCAATCAAAATTTGGCGCCGCTGCCGGGGAGGTGTGCGCGCTATTCTAAACGGTTTTGCGTATTAGTGAATCGGGATATACATCCATTGTATATTTACCACCCTTGTTCATATTATCTTCTTATTTTCATATAAAAACAAAACAGTTCACAAAAACTTTTTAAAATCAGTTTTCAACGAAAACAAAAACACAAAAACATTTTCTTTCCTATTTGTACAAAATGTTTATCCAAAAATCCAAAAATATTCACCTTTACCCTCTCACATCTTTGATTCTTCATCCCTACCCCTCTATGAACTTTTGATTCTTTCTATGTCTCATCCACACCTTCTCATTTGCCATTGGTGTGGTAATCCTTATAATGGTGGCAATTGCCCCAGCTGTGGCATGGTAGAGTTAGGAAACGGGTCTGTCTATAACCAAAATCCCTATTCCTACCATGACACGACTGATTCATTCCATCAGTTACCACACCATGAGACTCAGCAGTTTTACTGTTGTGAGTACTGTGGTGGTTCACATTACAGTTCTGATTATCAATCGGGAAACACGCTTGTCTATGAGCAGTTTCCTGATAACAATTATGACTCAAGCACATACAACCCACAGCCACATCAGTTTCACTGTTGTGATTACTGTGGAGGTCCACACTCTTGCTCGGATTGCTAACCAAGGAATCCATTTCCTTGTAACAATTATGACTATTCGTTTTCAGACCCACCTCCACAGTACCAAATGATCCAAGCAACTCCTCATGATACTGAGCAAGACCTTTTACTAAAGGCTCTTGATATATTGAAAGAACTTAAGGAGGAGTTGGTTACTACATCATTTCGAGACTCTCGTGAGAAATCTATGGCATAATTACTTGCTGAAGAACGAGATGCTAGAAACGAATTGAGCATGGAAGAATACTTGTCGAAGAACAAGCAGCTATAACACGTGCCAAATTTCGTAAAGCTGCTCTTCTAGACTGTGATGATGATAGTGATAATGAAGACACCCTTGATATCCTTCAATTTTATAAGGGTTCGTCAGATTCATCATTTGTGATTCCTCCCATTGAAAATCAGGGAGAAAATAATGTGATGGAGAAATTACTAGCAGAAGATCAAATGGAACTTGTACAATCCATGAATGCTAGCTCCTCTCATCTCCCTCAGTCTATTGTTATCACACCCGAAGTTCACACTTACTCTCTAAACATGGGGGGTGAGCATCTTAGCACTGTTTCTAATAAGGAATCGGACGAATTAATAAAGTCTAGTGTTGAGAGCCTTGTCTCAATCCCGAGAGAGTCACAAGGAACTTTTGATCAAGTGTGTGATATTCCGTCCTCCCCTGATAATCCAAATGATCAAATTGAGACTGTCTCTGATTCCAATGATGATTGTTTATCCTATGGAGACATTGAGTATGTTGATGCATCCCTTCCCCACCCTAATGTTGACTTTCTTCTCGAGGAGTTCGCCGATGAACTCACTCACACCAATCCACTTCCATCGGGATGTGATGATGATCTCTTTGATTTCAAAGATGATCTGGAAGAAGTCGAAGCATTCCTTGCCCTAGATAGTTCAACTTCGTATGAAGTTGATGATAACTATCTTGATTCTGATGGGGATATTCTTTTCCTTGAAAGCTTATTGAATGATGATCCATCACTCAATTCCTATCTCAACACCGGGCTTAGTGATTCAAACACTGATGAAAATTCTTTATCTTATGGAGACATCAGTGATGTTGATGAAATACCTTCTGAGCCCATCATTGATCACCTTATCATGACTCCTCCGGAGTATGATGGCAAGAAACATCATGATCGGGGGGGGGGGGGGGGGGGGGAAAGATTCTCAATCATGAGAATTTGTATTTCTATGACAAATTATCCCACCCTCCCTCCCGGGATGTTTTCTAACCCTAAGACCTTAATCGACAAAATCCAAATTCAGGAAACTAAACCTGATCTTGAGGATGAGCATCCTTTCATGATTATTCTCATGACATTCTCGGTGCCTTCCTCTCTTCTTCACTCCTTCGGGAATGAAGATACCATCTTTGATACCGGCATTTTCATTTACCATTCTCTTGAGCCGGGATTATATCTCATCGGTGTAGAACTTTCACGTGCTTCAAATGTTTGTCCAAGCATCTTGAATGAAAGTCCGATGGAGATTGTTTCTTCCACATCATGCTTCCCCAAGAACCAATGAATTCGGGGTCGAGTCAATCTAGCGACTCGGTAAACAAAAACAGTAGCTTGTACTTAGGGTTTTCACCCTAAGTGTGGGGGAGTTACCCCTCCTGTGGTTACAAATAAAGTGAAAAAAATGGTGTTTCCACATTTAGCTTGTAATGTTGCCCTTTTACGTTCAAAGAGTCGGCATAATAGCCGGGACTTTGAATATTGAGGACAATATTCATTCTAAGTGTGTGTGGGGGGGGGGGGGGGGGGGGTATTCTAGCGAATTTTATTATCTAGTACCCCCGTTTTTGGCCAAAATTTCAAAAAATTTAAAATTTTTTCACTGGTGCTTCAAAATTTTTGTAGTTATCAGTCAACCATGTCTAAACGACAAAAGGATTGGCTAATCCATGAGCAAACGGCTCTTGGTAAAGATATATCAAATCCGTTTACGGCTTGCAATTTGCCCAAAATTGTATGGTATCTCAACTCGCCATATCCTAAAAAGTGAAAGAGTTGGTTAGCCCGCAAGATTAGGGCTTGTGGTAAAGGCAGTGGAAAAACCATAACTGGTAATCAGCTCACCAAGATGTTAACTTTGTCCATCAAGAGTTGGCTAGTCCAGAAGCAAACGAATTTTGGTAAAGACTAATCAAATCCGTTGACAGTTGGTGGTTTGCTCAAAATTACATAGTTATCAAGTGGACCATAGTTCTTACTTGAACTGACACATTTGGCTACTCCAGAAGTAATGGCTTTTGGTAAAGAGATTAAAATCCATTAAGTTTTCAAAACAGTTTATTGCTAGGGACTAGCAATAGTTTAGTGTGGGGGATTGATGAGTACTCAAACACTCATCATTTTTGGTCAAATCTGAACTGCAAAACATACAAAAACACTCAGAAATGCATCAAAATACTGAAAATATTTCAGAATTGTGTTTTATATGTTTTAGATGCAAAAAGAGTAAAAACAAATGAAAAATGATCAAAGTTTGCAAAATTGGCAGTTTCAGTCCCCCAACTTTCATAAAATGTCAAAACTAGTCCCTGGTCATTCAAAATATGGAAAATTATCACCAAAGGTCATTTTAAAATCATAAGTTGTCCTATTTAGTCCTTTGGTGAAAAATCTCAAAAGTTTTGGAAATTTACAATTTTGGTCCCTGGAGTTTCAAACTTTGGCAGGATTGGTCCCTGGTGGGATATTTTTGAAAGAAAAATCATTTTGGGTCCTTGGGAAATCAAAAGTTGGCAAATATGGTCTTTGGGTAAAATGTTTGGAGAAATTACAGTTTTGGTCTATGTACTTTCAAATTTGACATAAAAGGTCCCTGGGATTTCAATTTTTGGAAATTACAAATTATGGTCCTTTGATTATTGGTACTTGGCAAGAATTACCCTTATAAGTACTTTGGGAATATTACAAAATCAGTCCCTTGATTTTCTAAATTTACATGAGTGGTCCTTGTATTTATCAACAAATCAAAATGGACCCTTTTTTATTACACAAATCCAAAAACCAAATCCTGATCCAAACAAACAACCCAACAAACCCCCTAGGCCCAACCAAAGCCCACCCACGTTTTAAATATTACCCTGGTCGTTTGACCAAGTCAAACCCAACACCCCCACCTCCTTCTTCCCAGTATTTCCCTCACCAACCTTCATTAATAATCTCACCAACCCAACCTTCCCCCTCCTCATTTATTACACGTCACCTAAACCACTCAATCCTGCTCCAAAACTTTTTCCCGCCAAAACCCAAATCAAAGGTCAAGATCAAATGGGAGATATCCAACGGTTCAGAAGAAGGTGGGAAAGAAAGTGCTATACCCCAGGGCTTATAAAAGTGAAAGAAAAGAAAGAGATGGATATTAGATTAGCAGTAGTTAGTTTAAAATAGTTGTAGTGTAGAAATCATGTCGAATTAGTTTTAATTTATCTTTTCAAGTTATAATTTCCAGTTAACAAGCTTGTAATTCACTCTATTAGTGTTTTGTAAACTTATTGTTATTTTAATTCAAGTTTTCTTTATATAATTAAACTTTTAGTAATTTAAATAAAAAAAAAACCCAAATTGTTGTTTAGCTTTGTAAGTTGTTGGTTCCTGTTGGTATAAGCTCAAATAGCCTTTGGATAAGCTCAATAAGCTCTTTCATAGCTTATTTGAGCTTATCCTGTCAATTCATACGCAATTGCCCATTGCATCTTACTTTCAAGTAAGTTCACATTTTCAATCTTTGAATCTCTATGCTCAGTAGCCATAGTTGTTTCCTATTGCTTATTATGGTTCATGAATGCTTAGTTAATGTTGGAATGAGCATAGGATTCAGATTGATGGTTTAAATTTTAGGTTTGCTTCACAAAACTCACACAGTGTTCATATATATAGGGGTGTTTGGAATAGTATGCTGCTAGGTGCCCTTGTTGTTGCAGTGTTGTTATTTTGGAAGTTGTGAGTCATCCTAGGTTAATTTAGGTCAAGTAAAGGTTTGAACACTAGTATCATTTGACAAAAAGTCAAATCACTAAGATAAGCACCCTCACAGTTAACTGTGAGGGAATTGAGCTCCATAAACCTCCAAACTAGCTTATAACTTATAGCTTTAGGTTAGATTAACTTTATTTTGGCTTATTACATGTTTCAAAGCTTATTAGATTAGGTCAAAGTTCAAAAAAAAAGTCAAAACTTCTAGTTTTCATAAAAGTCAAATTTGCCCTTTTGGCAGAAATGCAAAAAACTGTGGGATTTTTAATGTTTTTTGTGGTTAGCTTTAGGGTTTGAAACTTCTTGAGTAGTAAGTCTACCAGTTAGTCTATAGACTTCCATGTTATTCTTAATTTTTAGATTTTTGCTTATTGCTTAATTGGTGGCTTAAAGTAGCCTGCAGGGCAAGGTGATGCCCTGCACACAGATACTCTGTCCAACACTCATTCTCAAATGGCCTTAATTTGTTTCCCTGTGGGCCCCACACTGAGGTTTATGGCTTATTAGAAAGCCATATAGCCCAACTTCATAGACTGTAGCTTATTATTTGCTTTTTGGCTTATTAGGAGGGGCTGCAAGCCCAATCTAGTTTCCACCATCCAACCTTTACACTGAGTCTTCAACGTGGATCACCCATGTTCCATGCCCTCTCCTGGTTTCCATAGTGGGCCCCAGAGGTAACAACTTGGCTTTTTAGAGAGCCAATAAGCTCAGCTTATTGGTTCCTCTCTCACTTTGGGTTTCCTAGTTCCCTAGTGGACCCCACTGACCTCTCAAGTTGCTTCAGTGGCCTGTTTGGGTTGACAAAGTGTTGGAATTGCTTATTTTCATTTTTTAGCTTATTCAGTACAATTTTCTTGTTGTTCTAGCTTAGTTTTAGTTGATATCACTAGTTTACATCTTAAACCACCCCTGGTCTCGGCTTAGACCTTATTTCAAAGCTTTTAGCTTTGATAGTTGACCAAAGTCAACTATCAAGCCAATAAGCACTTAAAGTGCTTATTCTTGAGCACTAGCTGTTTCCCCTTCACAAAAGTTTCGTGTTTCCAGTATTTTAATAGTTTTCCAATAAGAAAATCCAGAAAATCCAATTTAAAAACAAGTGATAGTTTCTATTTAATTTTATTTATCTTTTTAATTTTCATTTTTAGATTTTTATTAAGCAACTTGCATTTTTATATTTTTATTAATTTCCTTACATATTGAAGTATTTCCATTAATTTTTCCAGATTTTTATTTTGTCATTTAGTATTAACTAGATTTAATATTAGTTTTATTAATAATTAAATCACAATTAAGTTTTAAATAGCATAATTAGTTTTTATAAAGTAATACCTAGTTTTTATATTTTTCCTAGCTTTTATATAATATAATATAATTTTAGGAATTTTTCTAGAATTTCTACTGTTCATCTTCTAGTTTTTATAATCTATTTATTTTAATTAGTAATTAATTAATATTTAATATAATAATTAGTAAAATAGTGTAAAAACTTATAAAACAAATTTTTTATAATTTTTTAGGATTTCTGTGATGGTTAATTAGTTTTATCAAAATTTTCTTAATTTTCTAAGTCTTTTTAGTATTTTTAATAATTTTGTTTAGTTTAATTAGGTAATTAAATATAATTAGTAATTAATTAATATAAAAATTACAAAAAGACAAAAATACATATTTTTAGTTTTAAAACTTGTTTTTAGTTATTTTATAATTTTAGAAATTTGATTTTTACTTTTCTAGTATTAAATTAATATTATATTGTATTTAAGTATTTTAAATATTAATAATTAGTGTTAATTAGTATTTAATTAATATTAAATAATTAAATAGTGTAAAAATTCATTTTAATTTTCTAAAAATTTTCTTTTATCCTTTAGTTTGTAAAAAAGTCATTTTCACCCCCTGGGGTTTTCAGATTTCAGTTTTCACGTTTTATTTTGTATGTTCGCGTAAATTTAATCTAAACGTACACGTTTTTAGGTTTTAAACGTTTCTGGTTTTTCTAAATTTCCAGTCTTGTTCATATAGTTTATTTAAGCTATTTCCTTGTAGATTCCTTAGTGTAATCAAACACAAACCCCTTTCTGTCCAAATTCACCCGATCTCAAACCCGTTTGATAACAATTCACACCTCGTCGGGACATAACGACCCGGGGAAACACTATATTTTGCGGAGCATTGACTCTAGGCAGTTTGACCTTGTTGACCATCCTTTGGTCAATTTAGGTTGACCGTTCAGAGCCAATCAAGATTATTTGATCAAATATTGCCCTAAATCGTTCCTTTTGTTATTTTAGGTACTTTTGAGAAGAAATCTGGAAAAAGAAGCATTTTTGACGTTTTTGGAGCAAAAATGTGTGGAAAACGACAAAGTCTCCAATTCATGCTGAAAACAGTACCTGACGACATCAGGATTTGCTTATTACGCCATCACCCTTTGACAAAGAGGTGGATAATCAAGTTACACGTGACGCGTCATAATGTTTTTTGGAGGAATTACACGTGACGGCGTCACCAAGGCCGTCACGTACAAAATGCAAGAGACGGCCAAGATCAAGTTTACACATGACGGCGTTAGAATTGGATCTAGGCAATACGATAATATTTATGGCGGTGAGTTGACGGCGTCAGAAATTACTCTTGACGCCGTCAGACTCAATACTCTATATATAGTTTTTGATTTTTCATTCATGAGTGTGCAACTTTGAGAGGAGAAACCCTAGACGAATTTCACCTCATTTTTAAGCGTTTCAAACCCTTGTTTCATCCATGCTTAATTGAAGATAAGTTTTCCAATAATCATTCAATATGTCTATGTGTTGTTTGATTCTATCTTATGCTTGTCTTCACTTTAACATGCTAGGCTAGGTTTTCTTTGTGTTTGCTTAGATGTAATGAAACTTAGATATTGATAATTGGTTGGTTGTTTGTTTATAATTGTTGTGGATGAATTATTTCGATGTTAGGCTTAAAAAAACTGGAAAACTTCCAATTGGTAACTTGCTTGAACGTCTTAAGAAACATGATCGGATGTGTACTACGATAAATTGGTTATATTTAATGCATAGGTAACTACTAATGAGGCCATGTTAGGAGCTAGTAGTCGGCTCGACATAGGAAGAGGTAGAAGCTTATAGAGTTAGGGAAGATCGTACACGGCCCTACGAATGGTATTAAGGAATATAACCCGTCATCCATGCAATTGTAACAAACTAATCAACCGGTAAAAGATAGCTAGGGAGTAGTGAAATCTAAGTAAACACATTTTCTCTTATTAATGTTTTCGCCAAATTTACTTTAGTGTTATTTTATTTTATTTTGTTTGCATTCGTAATCATTTGGGTTAGTTGACTAGCAATTAATTCCGCCCATTCTTCCAAAAACCGAGATTTTTACTTGCTTTTTGATGAGGCGAAAAATGATCCGTTTTTAGGGGGTCATTTAAGCCCGAATCCGACTTTATTTGATCAAATATTGCCCTAAATCGTTCCTTTTGTGATTTTAGGTGTTTGGAGAGTGAATTCTGGAAAAGAAGCCATTTTGGACGTTTTTGGAGCATAAAAGTGAAGAAAACGGCAAAGTACCAAATTTCCATGCTGAAGATACAAGGTGACGGCGTCAAGACCACCATCTTGACGGCGTCAGACATGAGGAATTAAACACCGTAGGTGGTGACGGCGTCAGAAGGCTTCATGACGGCGTCAAAGTGGCAAGAATAAAATACCGTGGTTGATGACGGCGTCACATAGGCCGTCATAAGTGGATCAAGGCCGTCCGAGAAGGTATATGGCGGCGAGGTGACGGCGTCACAAGTAACTCTTGACGCCGTCAGCCTGTTTTTCCTATATATAGTTTTCTAGTTTTTTCATAAAAAGAGAGAAGTTTTGGTGAAACCATAAAGACGATTTTGGTGCCTCTTTTACAGGTTTTTCAAGGGTTCCAAACCCTTGAGACCTTGCATTGTAATTGAGATAAGTGTACTTTCAATTCAATCAATATGTCTATGTGTTGGTTGTTTATATCTTGTTCTTGTCTCAATTCAACTATGCTAGGCTAGATCTCTTTTGTGTTTGCTTAGATCTAATGAAACCTAGATGTTGATTATGTGTTGATTACTTGTCTATTCTTGTTTTGAATGAATGATTTATATGTTAGGCTTAAGAAAACTGGCAGATCTCCAAATGGTAACATGCTTGAACGTCTTAAGAAACATGAACCGAGACGTACTAGGTCTTTATTGGTTGTATTTAATGCATGAGCCACTGTTTACAATCCGTATAGTTGTGCTGGGTCATGGTGTAGGAGGAGATAAGAGCTCATAGAGTTGGGGAGTTATGTATGCCACCCCACGAATGGTATTAAGGAATACAATCCATCATTCATACAAGTGTAACAAGTAATAAACATGTAAAAGATATCTAGGGAGTAGTGTGTCACACCCCCAAAATCGGGTCCAGCGGAAGCATAAGTGTAGCTGGGGTGTAACTCAATTGGTATTACAACACTAATTCAAAAATGGTTTTCACTTTAATCATTTAGAATAAAATCGTTTAACCGAAAATATTGAATTTACATCGTTAAAAGTAGTGCGGAAGTAGGCCCTTAAAATAGTTTAAAACGGTCCCCATATAAATAATCAGAGTCTTCTATGACCATGCCATGCCCTTCCAAAACCTCCTGTAGCGTGCCATAGGTTAAAACCTGAAAATACATGCTAAAGTGTCAACACGAGGTTGGTGAGTTCATAGAGTTTGTTTAACAAATAAAGTATATAGAAAATGATCACACAACAAAGGCATCGTAAATCCACTCAGTTGCAAGCCCCGTTCATATGAGATTTGCAACCTGTGTGTTTACAACCCACTGCTAAAATAGTTTATGTCTAGTAGTCAAGCACCCGTGGTCAATAATAAGTCACAATATAAGCACCACCTATATAATAATGTATGCCATGCAAAGCCCCTAATTAAATAATATGCGTCCCGTAACATAGTGGACGAGAGGTTGGCCGACCTCTAATAGCGCTATCCATACTACTAATAGGCGTCGAACAATGCGAATGTACGAACAGTACATCATACAACTATTATATAAGATTAAGAACGCTCCGAACATGGGAGACTTAGCACGCTCCACCAAAAATGGCGAGACTTTAGGTCATAGTACGTACGGTACATTAGGGTCAAAAGTTTAAGTCAAGTTCAAAAGTCAAGTCAAGTAGTAATTCATGTAAAAACGAGCATGTATTCACCCCCAAAAAGTTAACAAAACAATTTAAAAGAATAGGGGCTATGACTCACCTGGTGCGATAGCTACGAAGACAAAAATGGTTACACAGAAATGAGGTTCGATCTCTAACCGCGACCTATAATGAACGAATGATACGATCTACTTAAATTATGAGGGGATGCGATGAATGTACATGCACATGAAGCCAATACCACTCGTAGTTTGAAAATAAGTGTTTGCGTTGATTTATAGTGTTTCCATAACTTAAGAGAATATGTGCTATTAGAAGTTGTCAAATATATATATAGTTCGCCTAGTTTCAAAAGTGTATATCTTGGTCGTTTTAAGCTCATTTTACTCGTTCTTTATATCCACGGATTCGTTTTTGTATATACTAATATATTTTCGATAGCTCGGCTCCTCTAGGTTACGTTTAATGCCTCTATTTGCCCGTCGAAAACTGTCAAACAGCATGCAGTTTTTCAGAAAATAGTTTTCGTCGTTAAATTTACAAAAATCATATCTCCTTCGTTATAAGCTCGTTTTAATCCGTTCTTTCGCCAAAAGTTTTGTTTTTAAAAGTATTTTCTAAATCTTTGGTCAAAAATTACCCACCACCTACTGATTTTCCCACGATTTCAAAATAAGGACAGTAGGTATAAATATAGTTTCAAAAATCATTTTCCTAGTTTCAAACTAGTTCCATCTTCAATCAAACCACTTCCAAACACCACAAAACTAGTCTAGTCCTACCATACACCTTCTTAGGGTGTCATGGGTTCCTAAACATCATAAATCAAGTGGATCTAACAAGGATCTAACTATAATCCATTTCTAGTGCTCAAAAGTTATATATATATATATATATAAATGAGTGGTATAACTAACATATGCATGTAGATCTTGAATGGAAATCATATGACCATAAAAATAACATGAAGAAATTATGAACAAGAGTTTGACAACTTACAAGAAAGATTTGAGATGATTTGGATGAAAATGTATAAGAAACCTAGGGATTTTTACCACCAAACCCCAACTAGATCATGATTAGGACTTGATTAACACTTGGATCTTGAAAGTTTATGGTTTTCTTCTTGTTCTCCTTTCTTGGTCGATTCTCACACACAAAGGGAGAAGAGAAAAATGAGGTTTTTGCTAGTTTGTGTTGTTTATTGGATGAAAAAAAATGAAAGGTTGAAGTATATGTATTATTAGAAGTCTTTATGGTCTTAGTACATTAATTACCACATGAATTTATGGGAGCTAGGGGTGGCAAAAGGAGCAAAACAAGGAAAAAGAAATGTTGGCTAATTAAAGATTGTGTCCCCAAAGTTGTAGGTATTAGTTAGATCTTTTGTGTATTAGGTGTTATCGGGTACCGAGTTAACTAAAAATAAATGTTAACGAGGTGAAATAAAATACGTCGAAGTTGTAAAAGTTGTAAAATATTATTCCTGATGAGAATCGGGTGTTAGAAAAATTATTGACGGGAAATAACGCAAACCGACGAAGTTATAAGCTTCGACCGGAAAACGTAACAGTTGATTTGAAAACACCGGGCAATTTAATAATATAATTTTTATATTATTATTATGAGTATAAAAATATGTTAGGACCATAGTTGGGATTATCGGATCAATTATTTAAAAATAATAGCTCATAAGATAACGTTTATTAGGTAGATAACCGTACGTATACAGAAATGACGCAACTCACGCATAAATGACAAATTTTCTCCAGAGATGAATAGTGTTTTATGAATAGTAAAATTTTTAAACGCTTCTCAGAATATCAAACTGACCTCAAAAATGATGAATAGTAAAATGATGAATAGTGATCGATGAATAGTAACTGATGAATAGTAAATGTGAAAGTTCGGGAAAAGACCAGAATTTACGAGTTGTGACAGTCTCTACCCCTTAAGGGAACTTCGTCCCGAAGTTCAGTTAACGTAGGTCTCCGAAGTGTTATAAAGGTGAAGATTCATGAGACGAAATGACCAGTTGACGTGCTTCTAGGCGGCGGTTCATGAGGTGATGAAAAGTATAAGCGTTCTGACAACGAGGGTATACACACATAAATGAAACATTGGGAAATTGAGTAGAGGATTCAATCCAGACAAAATTTTATTATAACCATTCTCAGTGTTGCAAAATTCATTTCTGAGTCGGATATAGGTAGTCAGCCTATGTCCCACTATCCCGGGTTGAATATAGGTGACTAGTCTATATTCCACCGAGGTTCCATGAATTTTGAAATACTCAGCTCAGTTATACTAATACTATGTCCTTCACAAAGACCAAGACGTTCAGAAAGTCTAAGGCAGGTGATCAAACTCGAGGTCAAAAGATGAAACTATGCAAGGAAAGACATAACGCGATGACATATATGATACGTGAACATGCTTATATGAAAGACAATGATAGAAATCAACTAGAATAAGTGAATATAATATACCAGATAATGAGACACAAATCTCATCACCTAAGTCAGCAACAAACCACAATGAGGCTTCAGCTTGGCAGGCAGGCACGTGACGGTCATAGGGTTAAGTTTTTCATAAAAGTAGCTATAGTCTAGGTTTTAAAAACACTTAGTTCGCTATAGCCAAAGCTCTGATACCAATCTGTCACACCCCCAAAATCGGGTCCAGCGGAAGCATAAGTGTAGCTGGGGTGTAACTCAATTGGTATTACAACACTAATTCAAAAATGGTTTTCACTTTAATCATTTAGAATAAAATCGTTTAACCGAAAATATTGAATTTACATCGTTAAAAGTAGTGCGGAAGTAGGCCCTTAAAATAGTTTAAAACGGTTCCCATATAAATAATTAGAGTCTTCTATGACCATGCCATGCCCTGCCAAAACCTCCTGTAGCGTGCCATAGGTTAAAACCTGAAAATACATGCTAAAGTGTCAACACGAGGTTGGTGAGTTCATAGAGTTTGTTTAACAAATAAAGTATATAGAAAATGATCACACAGCAAAGGCATCGTAAATCCACTCAGTTGCAAGCCCCGTTCATATGAGATTTGCAACCTGTGTGTTTACAACCCACTGCTAAAATAGTTTAAGTCTAGTAGTCAAGCACCCGTGGTCAATAATAAGTCACAATATAAGCACCACCTATATAATAATGTATGCCATGCAAAGCCCCTAATTAAATAATATGCGTCCCGTAACATAGTGGACGAGAGGTTGGCCGACCTCTAATAGCGCTATCCATACTACTAATAGGCGTCGAACAATGCGAATGTACGAACAGTACATCATACAACTATTATATAAGATTAAGAACGCTCCGAACATGGGAGACTTAGCACGCTCCACCAAAAATGGCGAGACTTTAGGTCATAGTACGTACGGTACATTAGGGTCAAAAGTTTAAGTCAAGTTCAAAAGTCAAGTCAAGTTCAAAAGTCAAGTAGTAATTCATGTAAAAACGAGCATGTATTCACCCCCAAAAAGTTAACAAAACAATTTAAAAGAATAGGAGCTATGACTCACCTGGTGCGATAGCTACGAAGACAAAAATGGTTACACAGAAATGAGGTTCGATCTCTAACCGCGACCTATAATGAACGAATGATACGATCTACTTAAATTATGAGGGGATGCGATGAATGTACATGCACATGAAGCCAATACCACTCGTAGTTTGAAAATAAGTGTTTGCGTTGATTTATAGTGTTTCCATAACTTAAGAGAATATGTGCTATTAGAAGTTGTCAAATATATATATAGTTCGCCTAGTTTCAAAAGTGTATATCTTGGTCGTTTTAAGCTCATTTTACTCGTTCTTTATATCCACGGATTCGTTTTTGTATATACTAATATATTTTCGATAGCTCGGCTCCTCTAGGTTACGTTTAACGCCTCTATTTGCCCGTCGAAAACTGTCAAACAGCATGCAGTTTTTCAGAAAATAGTTTTCGTCGTTAAATTTACAAAAATCATATCTCCTTCGTTATAAGCTCGTTTTAATCCGTTCTTTCGCCAAAAGTTTTGTTTTTAAAAGTATTTTCTAAATCTTTGGTCAAAAATTACCCACCACCTACTGATTTTCCCACGATTTCAAAATAAGGACAGTAGGTATAAATATAGTTTCAAAAATCATTTTCCTAGTTTCAAACTAGTTCCATCTTCAATCAAACCACTTCCAAACACCACAAAACTAGTCTAGTCCTACCATACACCTTCTTAGGGTGTCATGGGTTCCTAAACATCATAAATCAAGTGGATCTAACAAGGATCTAACTATAATCCATTTCTAGTGCTCAAAAGTTATATATATATATATATATATATATATATATATATATATATATATATATATATATATATATATATATAATGAGTGGTATAACTAACATATGCATGTAGATCTTGAATGAAAATCATATGACCATAAAAATAACATGAAGAAATTATGAACAAGAGTTTGACAACTTACAAGAAAGATTTGAGATGATTTGGATGAAAATGTATAAGAAACCTAGGGATTTTTACCACCAAACCCCAACTAGATCATGATTAGGACTTGATTAACACTTGGATCTTGAAAGTTTATGGTTTTCTTCTTGTTCTCCTTTCTTGGTCGATTCTCACACACAAAGGGAGAAGAGAAAAATGAGGTTTTTGCTAGTTTGTGTTGTTTATTGGATGAAAAAAAATGAAAGGTTGAAGTATATGTATTATTAGAAGTCTTTATGGTCTTAGTACATTAATTACCACATGAATTTAGGGGGGCTAGGGGTGGCAAAAGGAGCAAAACAAGGAAAAAGAAATGTTGGCTAATTAAAGATTGTGTCCCCAAAGTTGTAGGTATTAGTTAGATCTTTTGTGTATTAGGTGTTATCGGGTACCGAGTTAACTAAAAATAAATGTTAACGAGGTGAAATAAAATACGTCGAAGTTGTAAAAGTTGTAAAATATTATTCCTGATGAGAATCGGGTGTTAGAAAAATTATTGACGGGAAATAACGCAAACCGACGAAGTTATAAGCTTCGACCGGAAAACGTAACAGTTGATTTGAAAACACCGGGCAATTTAATAATATAATTTTTATATTATTATTATGAGTATAAAAATATGTTAGGACCATAGTTGGGATTATCGGATCAATTATTTAAAAATAATAGCTCATAAGATAACGTTTATTAGGTAGATAACCGTACGTATACAGAAATGACGCAACTCACGCATAAATGACAAATTTTCTCCGGAGATGAATAGTGTTTTATGAATAGTAAAATTTTTAAACGCTTCTCAGAATATCAAACTGACCTCAAAAATGATGAATAGTAAAATGATGAATAGTGATCGATGAATAGTAAATGTGAAAGTTCGGGAAAAGACCAGAATTTACGAGTTGTGACATAGTGAAGTCTAAGTAAACACAATTTCTCCAATTACTGCTCACAACTTTAGTATAATTAGTTTATTTTCATTTTTATTATTTTATTTTGATTGCATCTTAGTTTTGGGTTAGTTGAATAGCAACTAATTCCGCCCACTCTTCCAAAACCCGAGATTTTACTTGCTTTCATAAAATATAAAAATACAAAAATAATCATCTTTCACCTCTAGAACTATTAATTAGGTTTTCTAATCCTAGCGACACTATTCCTAAGCTGAACGATCAATCCCCCGGTACTTGTCACTATACTATACTACAACGATCAGGTACACTGCCTGGTGGGGGTTGTAATCTTCTCGAGATCCCTCGAGAGGTAAAGCAAGGTGCGATTCCCACGCATCAAGTTTTTGGCGCCGCTGCCGGGGATTGTCTATCTTTACATTCATTTCTCAACTTTCGCAAAAGAGTGCGGCGCCATCAAGTTTTTGGCGCCGCAGCCCGGGGAATAGTTATTGTCTAGGTTAGGATTTCTTTTTATTAGGTCTACTTGCTAGATTCCTTTCTAGTAAGATTTTATTTTTATTTTTAGGTTTTCTTTAGTCTATCTTTTTCTTTGTGTGTTTGTTCGTAATTTCCATTGACTCTTCCGTTCACCATTATGGAGTACGCGAATCCACCATACCACCAACCACAAAGGCCATTTTACCCTATTGAAATCTCGAATTTCAAACAATATCGAGATGAACCCATATATGATGCATGGACTCGTTTTAAAATTTTACTTCGAAAATTCCCTCATCATAGTTTCTCTTTATCGTCCCTAACCGAAACCTTTTACTATCGTGTCAACCGATGTGACCAAATGCGCATCGATGATTTTGCCAATGGGGGCCCTAGGGAATTAAATGATGAAGAAGCGTGGGATACCATAGAAAACTGTGCCCAATATTATTATAGAGTAGACAACCCAACAAACAACATCACAAATCAATCAAAAACAAGTTTGAAGGAGCAAACAGGAAGTTTGTCTGGGGATGAATATACTCATGTTGAGATACCTAGTTGGATGGCACCTAATATCATAGTACAAAACAAACATATAGGTAATCTAGGTACAATAGAGGATGAGGTGGATAATCCAAGCCCACAAAGTACCCTACAAGTCCTACCATCATTTGAGGCACATACACCGCCCGTGACTTACCCGGAAGAAGTAGAAGAGACTATAGGAACTCCAATTGAGGTAGAACCCTTGGACCAAGCACCACTAGAGGATATAGGTTTGAACACTTGTAGTGATAACCTTACTCTTAGTTCTAGGGAAGTTCCTAGTTTTGATGAACCGGAGCCTCAACCAAAACCATTACCTAATCTTCCATCCTTGGATGAAGATTTAGGAATTGAAATAGGTCCCGATCCACCCATCAAACCATATAGTCCGGGTAGTCTTAGGACAAAGGTAGTGGACTCTAAGCCTTGTAGAGAGGAAGCAAATATAGGAGTGGAAAATGACCTTACATACTTACATCACCCATTCATGATTGATCATAAGAAGCATTATGGGTTTAAACCGGGTTTATTAGGTCAAGATAGATCCCCAACTAGTAATCTCTTGAAGTTGATTGAAAATGATCCCTTTCTAGGAGAAAATCTTAATCCACCCATTAACCCGATTGAATTAGGTAAGGTTATGATGATAGGAGCACACCCCTTTGAGCTTATAATTCATCCACCACTCTTTCCTCACGAGGCATATTTACACCCTAAGGGTGTGTATCGCTACTTCCACCCGCACTTAATCCTAAGTGTAGGGAAAACCTCCCATATCTTTGTGAAATAAGGGTAGAGTCAGGCTCGTGAATCGAACAAAAACAAGCACTTCTTGGGAGGCAACCCATGTTTTGTGTGATTTTTATTTGTTTGATTGTTATTTGCTTCCGTATGCATGTTTTATTTTTATTGTTGGTTGATCATGCTTCTAAAATAAAACGTGAAAATACTTTACTATGTTGTTTAGCCTAGTCTTAACTTCAACCTAAAGGTATTTTTGCAAAAGATAAGTGTAAGGGGAAACCCCAAATATGTTTTTAAGAAACAAACCAATCATGATTCTCCACAATATTTAATGAACATGTATATTAGTACTTGTTAGAGTCAAATGCTTGTATTGAGTCATAATGAAGTTTTGTAGGATTTTCCAGGAAGTAGGACAAAGTTTTTCCAGAAATTTTCCGGAAACTTAACATAAGAATTTCTGCAGGTCCATTCTGACGGCGTCAGGGTATTGCTCTTGACGGCGTCAGGAGTTAAAATCTGGAAATTTTACCGGTTTTGTTTTTCTAACGGAGTCTTATGGTTTTTGTGGATTATTAAGTTTTATAATCTCCAGGAAATCTGCAAACTTCATTCCACAAGCATTATATCTTACTTTGTTTTCTAGGATTTAGTAACTTATATAGGATGCCGCCGATTTTACGCGAGGTTGCCTTGTCTATTGTTGTCAGGATTTACAGGTTATTTGTGACAAGAAGATGATTTATATTCTGGAAGGGAAGCTTTGATTGTTCGTTTTCTTGGAGGAAGATTTAACCTGGCCAACCTATAATCCATACCGAGCGAATCAAGGGAGTATTTGATTTCATTCTCTTTACTTTTTAACTTTTACATTCTTTACTTGAACATTGGGGACAATGTTCATCTTAAGTGTAAGGGGAGGGTAAAAAGATGATACCTTACATATGCACTTTCGCTTGAGTTTGTTTTGTTTGATAGTAGATGAGTAATAAAACTATGAGAAATACTTGTTAGTGTAATTTTAGCGCCAAATTTAAAATTTTTTACAACATTTAGGAGTGAAACTTTAGCCATAGCAAGCGTCTCATGGATAGGAGGTTGTATGACTAGCACATAACCGTATATTCAGAAAAATTTTCCACCCAAAAATGTGAGGTTCGCCTTTAGATTTGATAGGAAAAGCATTCATTATTGGTGCTTATGAGTGTACCGGTAGCATTTAGATTCTAGAACTTGCGTTAGTGATGCATCCCGAGACTGCTAGTGAGACTACATTCGTGTGGTAGGATTTACTACATGATAAGAGGCATTAGGATCACCCTTGTGTTAAACCCGTATTATAATTACTTGACCATTTAAGTCATATTACTTGACTAGTTAAGTCAACTAATTTTTCCCACACCCTTAGCGTTGTACTCATTTTTAGTACACGAAACCCCTAGTACACCCCTCCGAGCCTATCTTTTCGTTTCTAACTTTAAGCATTTTACTTAAAGGAATAATTTGTTACACCCCACTTAAGTGTACACCCAAATCGCCTTAGCCTTCCGTGTATGCGCTCATTTTTAGTGCATTATTGTTATTTGTTAAACCCTAAGTTAACTTTCTAATTGATTACATGGTTGCTAAGTCGAGTCATATCCTTGTACATATTGTTTTGGGACGATTGGGACTCGTGGGTAAGTACTTATTTTATGGAGTAATGGGGAAGAACATCACTTATTACCCCCATATGTACGTTAATCTTAAAAGTGCTCCAAGTGTTTTGATTTTCTTAATTCGAGTCATTAGATTAGTTAATTGTAAAGTATGTAAAGATTCAAGTGTAAGGGGAATGCTCAAACCCATATGATGTATTATTTTGGATGGTAGGGTAAGAGTGTATGCAAAAAAAAAAAAAAAAAAAAAAAAAAAAAAAAAAAAAAAAAAAAATCGAAAAATCAAGAAAAAAAAATATAGAAAAAGGAAAAAGAAAGAAAAACATACGGACTACCATCCCGTTTTCATTCTATGTTCATTTTATGTTTTTGTTATTTTTCATTTATTAGCTTAAGTCGAGTCTAGTCTTGGCTTAGCAACGCCATCTTGTACATGTAATTAACCGAGATTGTTAACTCGCCACCAGTAAAACTTCCTTTATCCAACAAAACCGTGTAATTCATATCCCTACACCTAACGTTATAACCCTTTAAAAGACCTTTTTGATAGTTTATCCTAGGTGCTTACGCCATGTGGTGGAGGTTTGATCCTTTCCCAAGCCTATGGTAATCTATTTTGCTATGACAGGTAGTGAGAGATATCTTCCATTTCCATAATGTTATATTACTTTATTACACCCGAGAGATGTGAGTATCTAAACACTATTTGTGAGGTGCTTGTGTATGACCTCCGTGCTTGCCTATTGGTCTTTAGTGGAACAATTATTTGTTGTAATTACTTTTATATTAGTGTTAAATGACCCCTAACTTGTCTTTTGAGTAGAATAAAAGCTCATTTGCTTGAGGACAAGCAAATCTCAAGTGTAAGGGTATATGATGAGGCGAAAAATGATCCGTTTTTAGGGGGTCATTTAAGCCCGAATCCGACTTTATTTGATCAAATATTGCCCTAAATCGTTCCTTTTGTGATTTTAGGTGTTTGGAGAGTGAATTCTGGAAAAGAAGCCATTTTGGACGTTTTTGGAGCATAAAAGTGAAGAAAACGGCAAAGTACCAAATTTCCATGCTGAAGATACAAGGTGACGGCGTCAAGACCACCATCTTGACGGCGTCAGACATGAGGAATTAAACACCGTAGGTGGTGACGGCGTCAGAAGGCTTCATGACGGCGTCAAAGTGGCAAGAATAAAATACCGTGGTTGATGACGGCGTTACATAGGCCGTCATAAGTGGATCAAGGCCGTCCGAGGAAGTATATGGCGGCGAGGTGACGGCGTCACAAGTAACTCTTGACGCCGTCAGCCTGTTTTTCCTATATATAGTTTTCTAGTTTTTTCATAAAAAGAGAGAAGTTTTGGTGAAACCCTAAAGACGATTTTGGTGCCTCTTTTATAGGTTTTTCAAGGGTTCCAAACCCTTGAGACCTTGCATTGTAATTGAGATAAGTGTACTTTCAATTCAATCAATATGTCTATGTGTTGGTTGTTTATATCTTGTTCTTGTCTCAATTCTACTATGCTAGGCTAGATCTCTTTTGTGTTTGCTTAGATCTAATGAAACCTAGATGTTGATTATGTGTTGATTACTTGTCTATTCTTGTTTTGAATGAATGATTTATATGTTAGGCTTAAGAAAACTGGCAGATCTCCAAAATGGTAACATGCTTGAACGTCTTAAGAAACATGAACCGAGGCGTACTAGGTATTTATTGGTTGTATTTAATGCATGAGCCACTGTTTACAATCCCTATAGTTGTGCTGGGTCATGGTGTAGGAGGAGATAAGAGCTCATAGAGTTGGGGAGTTATGTATGCCACCCCACGAATGGTATTAAGGAATACAATCCGTCATTCATACAAGTGTAACAAGTAATTAACATGTAAAAGATATCTAGGGAGTAGTGAAGTCTAAGTAAACACAATTTCTCCAATTACTGCTCACAACTTTAGTATAATTAGTTTATTTTCATTTTTATTATTTTATTTTGATTGCATCTTAGTTTTGGGTTAGTTGAATAGCAACTAATTCCGCCCACTCTTCCAAAACCCGAGATTTTACTTGCTTTCATAAAATATAAAAATACAAAAATAATCATCTTTCACCTCTAGAACTATTAATTAGGTTTTCTAATCCTAGTGACACTATTCCTAAGCTGAACGATCAATCCCCCGGTACTTGTCACTATACTATACTACAACGATCAGGTACACTGCCTGGTGGGGGTTGTAAGCTTCTCGAGATCCCTCGAGAGGTAAAGCAAGGTGCGATTCCCACGCATCACTTTTCATAAAATATAAAAATACAAAAAGAATCATCCCTCACCTCTAGACCTAGTTTAATTGAGTTTTAAGCCTAGCGAACACTATTCTTTGAGTTGAACGATCAATCCCCTGGTACTTACCACTACACTATAATACATCGGTCAGGTACACTGCCTGGTGGGGATTGCAAGCTTCTCAAGATCCCTTGAGAGGTAAAACCTTTTGCGAGGGCGCAATCCACGCATCAAGTTTTTGGCGTCGTAGCCCGGGGAATAGTTATTGTCTAGGTTGAAATTTCTTTTATTAGGTCTACTTGCTAGATTCCTTTCTAGTAAGATTTTTATTTTTATTTTTATAGGTCTTCTTTAGTCTATCTTTTTTTTCGTTCCTTTGTTCGTAACCGTTGCCATCCACCATCATGGAAGGTGGTATTCTATTTGACCCCATCAACCCACCACAACAAAACCATCCACAAAGCCTACCACAACTAAACCAACCTCCTAGACCCCGAACTTTAGGAGAGTACTCCCGTCCTAGCCACCAAGGCTATCGAAACACCATTGAGCTCACTCAAGGAGCAAATGTGTCTCCCTTGCGATCCGACACTATCCGATTGGTGCAAAGCGGATGTGCATTCCATGGACTTCATTCCGCAGATCCTAATCAACATCTAAAGGATTTCCTCAAAATCGTAGACTCCATAGACCTTGATGTTAAAAATCGAGAGACGACCCGATTGCGTCTCTTCCAATTCTCTCTACGTGACCAAGCTAGTCAATGGCTTGAGCGTTTTCCTGCAGGATCAATCACCTCTTGGGATGATCTCACCACTCGTTTCCTTGCTCAATTCTTTCCACCGGGAAGGACTAACAAGCTTAGAAATGACATCTTGATGTTCCAACAACGTCAAGGTGAAACTCTCTATGACGCATGAACTCGTTTCAAAGACTTACTCCACAAAGTCCCTCATCATGGCATAGATCTTTGGCTCAAAGTCTAAATTTTCTATGACCACATTGATCTCTCCACAAGGCGAACCATTGACCAAGCGGCCGGTGGCAAGCTACGTGATCTAAGTGCGGAAGAATCATGGGAACTCATAGAAGATCTTGCTCTCTATGATAATGAAAGTTGGAATGATCCCCATGATTTGAACAAAACGGTCAAGGCAATATCTTTGCCTTCGAACAATTCAAGCACTCCCGACCGTAGGATCATGGAACTTGAAGACCAAGTCAAGTTTCTTATGAAATCATACGAAGCTCCTAAACCTTCAAGCCAAGTGAACAAAATCACTTCTTTATGCGAATTATGTGGTGGTCCCTACGACACTCGTGATTGCATGGAACTCCACGAACAAGCTTTTGCGGATTACGCATCCTCGCGTACCGACGGAGCGGGAGACAAGTGGTACACTCTCAAACCCGAGCCAAAGCCTTACAGTGATTCATACAACCCTTCTTGGAAAAATCACCCGAACCTTAGGTGGAAACTAAACCAAAACATGCCCCAAAACAGTTCTTCCACTCCACCTAATTGTTATCAACCAAACGGTCCACCCTCTAACCGTACTTTCAACAACAATCCTTCCAAAAACTATGGTAGTACCAATAATCTCGAAGGATTGATGTCCAAATTTATGGCATCTCAAGAAGCTCGTATAGCTAAGTTTGAATCCGAATTCAATCAACAACAAGCGGAGATGACCAATAAAATCGAGAACTTGTTGAACGCCCTCAACAATCAAGTGCTAACTACACCAAAGAAGGAAACTAGGGACACTAGTAGTGGAACCCAAATTAAGGACCCCTCATCATCTAAACACGTCCACTTTGTCAACGTAGTCACTATTAAGCCAGTTGATAATAATAGGGAAGAAAGTGATATGGATGAGATTAAGGAAGTTGAGGATAAAAAGGAAGAAAAAGTTGAGGAAGCAGAAGATGTAGAGGAATACTTTGATAGGTTACCTACCAAGGAAGAACGGGAATACCATAGGGATTTATTCGATGACTCCGAAACACCATACGTCCTTGGTTCACCAATCATCAAAGTGGGTGATCCATCTAACTTCAACTTACCATGCAACATTGGGCATGTGCATGTATGGAAAGCCTACATCGATCTTAGATCTCCCATAAACATTATGACTAGGACCCATTACAATTGGGTAATGAAGAGGCAACTAGGACCTAGGATGATTACCAACACAGGTTGGATAAGTAACTTTACGGGAAGAGTGAAAGGATTACACGTCTTTGTAGGAAACTTCACTTACGTTACCGACTTTGTGATTGTAGAGGATATTCGTCCTGTAATCGATGGTTGCCAAGTCAAGTAGTGTTCGGAAAGCCGTTTGTTGAGACCTCTAAGATGAATTATGACCCGTCTCTAGGGATAGTTAGGTTCAAGGATGAGAATGATGAGATAGTTTACCAAATGCCCTATAAGATTGAACAATTTCGTCTTTATCAAACATCGAAAAGGAACACAAGCAAGCGGTCTACTATAGGAATGATGTAGATAGACGTAGAGGAGTAGACTATATGTTATGAATAGGATATTTGGTTTCTACAAGAAATTCTTGCAACTAGGTCCGGAATACAAAACTAAATTCGAGGATGACCTAGAAACCGTGACCAATGACGAGGTCACGTAATAGCCCGTGACCTTGAGTCTAGCTACAAGACTCGTAAATAAATAAAAGCGCTTCTTGGGAGGCAACCCAAGTTTTATTTGTTTGATTGTTTGATTTTATTTGTTTCCGTATGCGTGCTTTAGTTTTATTGTTTGTGGCTCATGTTTCAAAATAAATTGTGAAAATGCTTTACCTTGTTGTTTAACTTTGTCTTAACTTCATAAAAAGGTATTTCGCAAGAGCTAAGTGTAAGGGAAATCTAAATTTGTTTCTAAGAACGGAATTGAACATGGACCACAACAATATTAAACGAACATGTATATTAGTATTTGTTTGAGTTAAATGCTTGTATCGAGTCATAATGATGTTTCGCAGGAATTACAGGAATTAAGGCATGAGTTTTTCCAGAAATTTTCCAGAAACTTAACATAAGATTTCCATATGCGTGCTTTATTTTTATTGTTTGTGGCTCATGTTTCAAAATAAATTGTGAAAATGCTTTACCTTGTTGTTTAACTTTGTCTTAACTTCATAAAAAGGTATTTCGCAAGAGCTAAGTGTAAGGGAAATCTAAATTTGTTTCTAAGAATGGAATTGAACATGGACCACAACAATAATAAACGAACATGTATATTAGTATTTGTTTGAGTTAAATGCTTGTATCGAGTCATAATGATGTTTTGCAGGAATTACAGGAATTAAGGCATGAGTTTTTCCAGAAATTTTCCAGAAACTTAACATAAGATTTCTGTCAGAACACTCTGACGGCGTCAGGATTATAACCTGACGGCGTCAGGTGTAAAAATATGAAAAATTTTGAGAGTTTTGTTTTTCTACCGGAGTCTTAAAGTTATTGTTAATTCTTTAGTTTTATAAACTCCAGGAAATCTGCAAACATTCATACCACAAGCATTATATCCTTATCATATATATAGATTGCTGCCGATTTTACACGAGGTTTGCCATGATTGTTTTCTCAGCTTTAACAGGTTATATTGGACAAGAAGATGATTTATATTTCTTGAGGGAAGCTTTCAACGTTCATTTTCTTGGAGGAAGATTTAACCTTGTCACTACATTATCCACACCGAACGAATCAGGGGAGTATTTGTTTCATTCTTCTACCCTCATTATTTTTACATCATTTTTATTGAATATTGGGGACAATGTTCAGCCTAAGTGTAAGGGGAGGGTAAATGATGATACCTTAGAGAATGCAATTGCACTTGAGTTTGTTTGTTTAATAGTAGGTGTGTAATAAAACTAAGAGAAATACTTGTTAGGGCAATTTCAGCCCCAAATTTAAAATTTTTTTTACAACATTTAGGAGTGAAGCCTTAGCCTTAATGAGCGTCTCATTGATAGGAGTTGTATGACTAGCACAAAAACCGTACCACTCAAAATTTTTCACCCTAAATATGTGAGGTTCGCCCCTAGATTTGTTGGGAAAAGATGCTTATGAATGTACCGGTAGTACTTAGATTCTAGAACTTACATTAGTGATGCATCCCGAGACCGCTAGTGAGACTACATTCGTGTAGTAGGATTTACTACATGATAAGAGGCATTAGGATCACCCTTGTGTTAAACTCGTATCATAATTACTTGACCAATGAAGTCAAATTACTTGACTAGTAAAGTCAATTAATTTTTCCCACACCTTTGCGTTGTACTCATTTTTAGTACACGATACCCCTAGTACGCCCCTCCGAGCCTATCTTTTTCGTTTATGACTTTAATCATTTTACTTAAAGGAAGAATTTGTTAACAATCCACCCCAAATGTACACCCAAATCGCCTTAGCCTTCCTTGTATGCACTCATATTTAGTGAATTATTGTTATATGTTTAAACCCTTAGTTAACTATCTAATTGATTACATGGTTGCTATGTCGAGTCATATCTTGTACATATTGTTTTGGGATGATTGGGGCTCATGGGTAAAGTACTAGTGTTATGGAGTATTGGGGAAGAACATCATATATTACCCCCATATGTGCGTTAATCTTAAAAAGTACTCCAAATGTTTTGATTATCTTGATTCGAGTCATTAGAATAGTTGATTGTAAAGTATGTAAAAGTTCAAGTAAGGGGAATGCAAATTCCCTATGATGTATTATTTTGGATGGTAAGGCAAGAGTGATTGTGGGAAAAGAAGTCAACTAAAGTCAACCACAGATGTGGTCAACACAGTCAAACTCCTTAGGCTTAATGCTCCGTGGAAGTATAGGGGTTTCCCCGGGTCGTTATGTCCCGACGAGGTGTGGATTGTATTCAAACGGGTTTGTGATCGGGTGAATTTGGACGGAAAGGGGTTTGTGATTGATTATACAAAGGAATCTACAAGGAAATAGCTTAAATAAGCTATACGAATAAGACTGGAAAAGTAGAAAAACCATAAACATTTAAAACTTAAAACGCGTACGTTTACGTTTAAAATAACGTACACGTACAAAATAAAACGTGAAAACTGAAATCTGAAAACCTCCAAGGGGTGAAAATGACTTTTTTACAAACTAAAAGATAAAAGAAAATTTTTAGAAAAAGAAAATAAATTTTCACACTAATTAATTATTTAATATTAACTAAATACTAATTAAAACTAATTATTAATATTTAAAACACTTAAATAAAATATAATATTAATTTATCACTAGAAGAATGAAAATTAAATTTTTAAAATTATAAAATAACTAAAAAAATAAAACTAAAAATATGTATTTTTGTCTTTTTGTGGTTTTTCTATTAATTAATTACTAATTAAATATTAATTACCTAATTAAACTATTTTAAATTATAAAAAATAGCAACTGAACAGTAAAAATTCTAGAAAAATTCCTAAAATTATATTATATTATATAAAAGCTAAGAAAAATATAAAAATTAGGTCTTGCTTAATAAAAACTAATTATGCTATTTAAAACTTAATTATTAATAAAACTAATATTAAATCTAATAATTGCTAAATGACAAAATAAAAATCTGATAAAATTACTAAAAATACTTTAACATAAAAGGAAATTAATAAAAATACCAAGTACTTAATAAAAATCTAAAAATGAAAATGAAAATTTAAATTACATTAAATAGAAACTATCACTTATTATTAAATTGGTTTTTCTTGATTTTTCTTTTTGAAAACTAATTTCTAACTAAAAACACACAACTTTTGTAAAAACAACCTTTTTATAAATAAAAAATAAGCAATGTGGAGGCTTAATAGCTTATTAGTTGACTTATGTTGACCAAGTAAGCAAATAAGCTCAAATGAGCTTAAGTGGGACCCACAAAGGTAAAATCTGGTCTAAATAAGTTGTGTGGACATGTTTGAGCTAGAAAAAGCAAAAGGTGACCACATAATAAGCAAATAAGCTATAATAAGCAATTTCCACATTCCTTACCAACACAGAAATGGGACGGAAAAGATGGGCAATTCCAAGTGGGGTCCACAGGCCCTAAGGTCAAATAAATGGTCAAAACCTCAAGAGGGGTAGGAGGGGGGTTGAAGGGACCAAAAATGGGGCATTGGGGACCACTGAGGTGGCCAGAAACCACCACCAAAGTGGGTGGTGTGGCTGTGGTGCTGCTGCAGCTGGGGTATGAAGTGCCCTGCAGCCTACTTTGGGGTGATGGTGGGCCCCACAGAAAAATGGTAAAAATGAAACAACAATGGGACTTCCAAGATGAGCTGGTAAACTATGATTAGGAACAAGTTTCAAGCTCTGAATGCAAACACAAAATTCTACAAAAATCTTGCTAGTTTTGGAAAAATCTGAAATCATGCAATTTGACTTTTTTCATAAACTTGGAATCTTGACTTTCTTGAACTTAGATCACATTTTACTGATTACACATGAAGTTATGAGCTATATTTAAACTATATTACACTAAATTGACAAACTTTGTAGCTAATGTGATGGATTTAAGCTCCCAAACCCCTCACAGTTAACTGTGAGGGAGATTTTTATATGATTTTGACCTTTTTCCTAAGAACTCACTAATATGAGACTATGACTGAGCTAAAAATGACTAAAGTGAGCTAAAGGAGCAAACTAATCAACATTTCAATAACAAAAGCCTAGCAAACACTGCCAAACCAAACACCCCTTAACAAATATGAATATGTGATTTTCACTACAAGAGACTGAGATAGACCATGATGTTGATTGATAATTACATAACATAACATAATAAACTGAAATGAACTCATAAACTCTAATCTTAACACCAAATGACCACTCAAATAATTTATGCTTATAATAGGCAGTTATGACCAAAATTGAGCACAAAGATCTTTAATGAACTACCAAATGATTTTAAACCATAATATTATCTAATTACACTAATTAAGCACAAATCACCATAGATAATCACTTCTTAAGCATAGCTACAGGAAAATACCAAAGTAATGGAAAAATGCTTACAAATTGAGTCCAAATGAGGAACACAGAACCAGTGACCAACAACAATTCCTATGGCCTCCCTTGAGGCTTTAAACCCTTGAGGATCCAAATTTCAACCATGCTTCTCCTTCATTCTCCATATAAACTAATTTGAATATTCCACTATTTATTTCCTATTTTTGAGATTTTTAATGAGACTTGAATTAAACTGAGATTTCAAAGTCCCAATTAGTTAAATACACTTAATGAAGCTTAGTAGAACAGTAAACATACATTTTTAACAACATTAAACTAGATTAAGAATTTTCAAAGAGAAAAATGGCAAAAACTAATTTTTACTAAGACAACTGAAATTAAGAAGTACAATGAGTTTCAGATACTCTGAAGTGACTTAATACATCATTTTTAAACTAAAAATTACACTAAAAAAGAGAAAATTACATAATTCGACATTAAACCTAAATTATAACTACTGCTACTCTAATACTCAGCTTCCCTCTCTCCATCTTGACTTATATTGCTCCTCTTGGCTTCCTCTCTCTTTCCCACTTTGTTTTTGAGCCATAGGATTAGTTTAGAGTGATCTTAGCCATTGAATGGTTTTGGCGGGAAAAGTCCAAATTGGCAGTTTTTTGTAACTTGGAGGAAATTCAGGAGCATTTAATGTTTGTTGTTGATGAGGCGAAAAATAAACCACTTTTAGGAGGTCATTTAAGCCCGGAATTGAATTTATTTGATCAAATATTGCCATAAATCGTTCCTTTTGTGATTTTAGGTACTTTGGGAGAGAAATCTGGAAAAGGAAGCAATTCGGACGTTTTTGGAGCATAAAAGTGAAGAAAACGCCAAAGTCTTAATTTTCCTTGCTGGGAACAGTAGGTGACGGCGTCAAGAAGGAATTTCTAACGGCGTCAAGAGTAATTTCCATGACGACCCAATAGATAATTGACGGCGACACAAGGTAGGACGTCAAGAGTAAAATGCATGATAGCCTGGAAACACATAACACATGACGGCGTCAAAAGTAGATCAAGGCAGTCCGAGAAGTATTTTGGTGGCGAGATGACGGCGTCACAAATTTGTTCTTGACGCCGTCAGACCCTATTTCCTATATATAGTTTTCTAATTTTCACATTAAAAAGAGAGAAGTTTTGGAGAAACCCTAAGTACGAACTTGGTACGAATTTTACAGGTTTTTCAAGGGTTCTTAGCCCTTGATCCCTTTCATGTGTAATTGAGATAAGTATTCTTTTAATTCAATCAATATGTCTATGTATTGGTTGTCTATATCTTGTTCTTGTCTTAATTCTACCATGTTAGGCTAGATCTATCTTGTGTTTCCATGGATCTAATGAAACCTAGATGTTAATTATGTGTTGATTACTTGTTTATGGTTGTATTGGATGAATGATTTCGATGTTAGGCTTAAGAAAACTGGCAGATCTCCAAATGGTAACATGCTTGAAAGTCTTAGGAAACATGAACTGACGTGCACTAGGTTTTATTGGTTGTATTTAATGCATGAGTAAATTCTAATGATCCCATGTTAGGAGCTTCTTAGCCGGCTCGACATAGGAGTGAAGTAGGCACTCATAGGATTGGGGAATTAAGTGCGCCACCCCATGAATGGTATTAAGGAATACAATCCGTCATCCACGCAACTATAACTGTGGAAAACTAGAAGGGGGGGGGGTTGAATAGTTTTACGTCTTTTTAATTTTATTATGAAAACTTGGTTTAGTTTTAAAACCTTGTTTGCTTTTAAAACTTTGATTCAATCTTATGTGAACTCAAATCTTGAACAATATGAAAAACTATATCTAAGTATGAACAATAATAATAATGTAAGCTAAGTATGTGAAATCAACACATGTATAATATAAACAATTATATATATATATATATATATATATATATATATATATATATATATATATATATATATATATATATATACGAGAGATAAGTACGTAATCGTTTATTTTATAATCCTTAGTTATATTTTGTATGAAAACTATACTTGATCGAAATGATCAATTATATGTATGTTGTCTTTCTAGTTTGATTGTAAAGACTTAGTTTTGTGGATGCAACTTTTGTTTGATCTTTATGTACTTCTAACACTAGCACTATATGAGCAACTATATATATATATACTTTTACGTCTACGAAAATAATAACAATATAAGCAAGAAAATAAGTAAGAGATGGAAAGATCAAACCGGGAGACAAAGCATTTATAGTGGTTCGGCTACAAGGACACCTTCCTTGCCCTACTCCACTCCCCGAGTCACCTATTCGAGAGTTTTCTTAACTATATCAACAAGCTCCCTTATGGCGGAGAAAACCTTACACACCAATTTACACACCGATTTACACACCAATTTACACACCAATCTACACACCAATATTCACACCACAACTTCTTCACACCTAAGTCACAACTTCTACACACCTTCTTCAAGTCAATTTACTTCACAACTAACTACTCCACACCTATCTTCTTCACACCAATCTAGCTCCTAACTTTTCTTCTTCACACCAAGCTACTAACTAATCACACAATCTATATCTAGCACAACTATCTACAACCAAATATTCACAACACACTACACAAAGGTATATGTAAATATTCTTGATGATGCACCAACAACTTGGATGTGGAGATCACAACAAGTTGTAATACTTCTTGTCTTGGGGGATAGAAGTATTCTTCTTTTGCACTTGAGAGGATGAAAGATTGGATCACTTGAAAAAAAGATTAATAATCTTATGATCAAAGGGTTTTAGAAGGATGTTTAGAGAGAATTGGATCTGAAAATATTTGTGCAAAGTGGTGAGAAAAATTCCAGGTTTGAGGTGGTATTTATAGGGAAAAATTTCTGACAAAATCTGACAGGGAGCGTGGCCGGTCCCCTTAATTGTGTGCCGGTCCCCTTAATTATTAAGGGGACCGCCTAGTATAATTAAGGGGGCCGCCTAAGAAAAAAATATTTTTTCTTCAGATTTTTTGTCTTTTTGTGGGGGAGGTTTTTCCTGAAGAATGTGGCCGTTTTTTGGGTAGAAATTTGAATTCAAAATGTTTATTTTGAATAAAACATTTCTTATAAATACAAAAATGTTTTGTATAAGTTTAGAAATGTTTGTCCCATTTTAATAAAATGTAAGGTTTGTAAAAATAAAAATTCCTTTGATCATAAAATGCATTAGACACTTTGTTTATTCATACCTTAAGTGATATGGATGCTAAAGCAAATATTTACGACTAAATACTTGTTTACGTCATAATTTGTAGTTCAATGAGTTTACGTTTTGTGATTATCAAAACATAGAGATATCGATATATGTTAATAATGTTTTTAGACATTATTTATATCAACAATCTCCCCCTTTTTGATGATTACAAAACCTAAACTGATTAAGTCTAAAAATTAATTTTTAGACAAGTACTTAGTGAGTTTATATTCACTTCTCCCCCTTTTTGTAGAATCAAAAAGGTTATGTGTGCTCCCCCTCGTTCGATGGCACCAAGGGATCGAGAAATGGAATGCTCGCAAGAAAAATATTAGAAGCACAAGCATATATAGAAGAATATGCAATATACAAATAACAAGCATAGTAAACAAATATTAAGGATACATAACAATTAATTCAAAGTGATTATGTTAAAAGATCCTAATTTGCCAAAGAGAGCCATCGGACTTGCTTGTAACAAAAGGTTGGTTGATTCGTATTTGAAAGTGAAAATCATAAGCATATGGTATGCTTAGATGGTTGATGATGGAGTGTTTGGAATGAGGATGGTTGAGTTAGGATAAGGTTGTTGGATTAATGGAGGTATATGTTCGGGTCATGAATGTTGGATAGTTTGGTGGTGGAGTGTTTGTAGCGGAAGAGGTTGATTGAGGTTTTGGATGTTGTTCAAGTGAGGGTATTGGATGTGATCTAGTGAGAAGATATTCAATCCAAGTGTTCATTGAATACAATGGTTTTTAGGAGAAAGATGCAACAAGGTCAATTGTTGACATGCTTCTCAAGTTGATTTATGTTGTGTGGTGATGAGGGTGATCTAGATGAAGGTGGATCCAAATTGCGTTGAGCAAGATGTAAGGCTAAAAGAGCACTAAGCTCATGGGCTTCTTTTAGCGCCTCAACGAACTTCAAGTGTTCGGAGGAAGGTGATGGTGGTGGAGCATGATAGTTGTCTTGGGTGATGGTTTGAACATGCAACATAGGAATGGCATGTGAAGTTGTAGGATGTGGTGGTGATACTCTTGGTGGTGGAGACATGTTTGAGCTTGGGTAATCATGAAAACATGATATGGGTGGAAGAGATCCTTCATGAGTGGATGGTGTTTTTGTTGAATGAGCAACATGTAAAGTGTTGTAATGAGGTTGGGATTATTGTTTTGGGATTATGCATGCTCAACATAAGAAGGAGCATTAGTCGAAGCACGAATGGATGATTTGTTGTTAAATGGATCATTTGTGTGAGAGTGAGGTTTAGGTGTTGGTTGATTATGAACAACATCGCTTGAGTTGTGAAAAGATTATGAGGTTTGAGTGTAATGTAGAAGGATATGGGTGAGTAAAGGTTTTTGATATGTAATGTTGGTGAAAAGGAAAGTGAGGTGTTAGGTAAGTAATGTTTGAAAACATAGGAGGAATTTGGTGTTGGATGTTTGACAACGTCATTTGATTTGACGGAATTTTAAAGGAAGTTAGGCTTTCTTCTCCAAACAAGTTTCTTGGTGGTTTTGATTTAATGGGAGAGGAAATGATGAGATGAGTGGAGATTGAGAGGAATGAGAGTGTTTATAATGTAGGATTGGTGGGATCAAGGATGGATAAACATTGATGGAAGGTTTAGGATAAAATAGGTTTGTGAATTTTGGGAAGTGTAGGATGAAATGGGATAAAAAATAGAAAAGGGAAACAACACCTTCGACCATCAGATGGCCGGTCCCCTTAATAATTAAGGGGGCCGCCTTATGATTTAAGGGGGCCGCCCATCTGGTGATTCCCAGATTGCCAGAAAAGGGTTTTTGGTAGTGAATTGCAGAAAGGTTGTGTTTTTGGTTTCAAACAAGTCCAACTCTTTGAGGCAATTAAGCATATACTAATTATGTAGGCAATTATGTAGCCAAAGCATGTTAACCAAAGAGATTAAGTAAACAAGCAATTTCATCTAGCATGCAAACATACTCATCAAGCAAGTAAAATATAAGTGCAGGAAACAATAAGCAACATCAAGTATTTCATAACTACATAACAATGAGGATTAATCCTAATGTGTATCAATGTGCAATAAGTGGGTAGTTATGATAGCATGTATTTCTAGACTTGTTACAAACAAAGTCTTAATGAACAAACCATGGTCCTCTTGATTTGATTTAGTTCACTTATAAGTGTCATTTATATAAATATAGATGACAAATATGAGATCACCATGCATGATTTTAAAAGAGACGTTTTTAGCATTATTCAACAATGTTTGAAAGTAAGTTTTCACTTGGATGTGAGAGTTATTTGAATAAAATAGATTGGGTTTTTACTTCAAAATGTGTGAATGAACGGTAAAGAATATTTTCCCAATCTTTAGTTTTGATCAAAACAAAATTGTGGATATTGATAGTGAAAACATGTTATTTAAAAGTGGGATAGTTATTTGAAAGACTATTTTCCAAAATGTGAGGTTTTTGCATATTTTTAGAGATATTAGATTTTTGACAACAAATATCATAAATCAAATATTTTAAAAAAAATGTTTATTAAAGATCTCATGCTCAAGAGGATTGGTTAAGCCTATTATTATCTCATGCTATCGTTTCTACATATCCTATGATCCTAAAGGAAATGAAGACAATAATTTATATGTTAGATGCGAGAGTGTTGAATGGGGTATAACCTAACATCTATATTTCCTTTGTTTTCGCACGCTTATCTGGCTTAATGCCATAGTCTACGAGAGCTTGTTTCATCCATAGTTTTCTTACGCGAGGGATCTAATCCTACTTCTATATTAACGATTGATCCACTTAACTCATTTCACTTCATCACCATGAGTTTCCTAATAGTGGATATAGGAGATTTCCATTTTCTATTTTGTTCGGCAATGAACAATTTTATCTTATTCCTTGGAAAGTCAACCAATGATGTTTCTAGGTTATAAGAATATAAGCAATTATGTACTAAGCATTAATCTAACTAATCATTTATCTAAGAATGCAAATTATAGTGATGAACTTAAAAGAAACGCGTACCTTTTAGTTTTCAATGGAATATCTTCAAGCACTTCAAGTGACCATGTTGACTTATAGAAGTCATTTGTAGATGATATTCCAACTTCTTCCAAGATTGACAATTTAGCCACTTGGTCCCCATTGTCTCATTGGTCCAAAGTTGTTTGGTCCAAACATATTTAACATTTGGCAAGGATGCATGTATGGTGGTAATATTTCCCAAGGATTGTAACTTGGTTGATAATTCCACATTTGATTTCTAGTGTTATTGTAATATTGTCTATTTAGATTTCTTCTAGGTTGAGATGTTTTAGATCTTGGATGATGATTTTTAGGTTTTCTTGGTGGTGGAGTTTTAGATCAAAATTTAGATTTAGAGGATCCTACTTCGGTCTTTAAGGATGGTTTATAAAAAATTTTTACTTTTTCATCATTCGCAATGGGTATTTTTCTATCTTTTGTAAGTATATACTTAGGTTTTGATTCTAATGATTTTTGTTTACTAGATTCACATTCAAACTTTATACTTTTATTTTCACTAGTTGAAACATTAGTTGAGGTTAATCCTAGACCGGTTTTATCTCTTGAAGTTTCTTGAACACTTATTATTTTCTTAAGTGGGTTACTACTATTTTTAAACTTGTCAAGTTTGAAAATTTCATCTTTAAGTTTTTCGTTTTCATTTTTAACCTCTATGCATGTTTTACATTCTATAAAAACTTCTTTTCCTTTTTCCAAATGTTGTAGTCTAATTTTTAATTCGAGTACTTCATTTTCTAATAGATTATTAATATGTTTTAGTAACTTATTTTTAGCTATAACTTTTTGACCTAATTTGCATAACCTATTATATTCACTATCTAGGTCTTTTTCGTCTAATGATAAATTTTCGTCACTAAAGTGTTTGGTTTTGGAACGTACCTCGCTTGATGTCTTAGCCATAAGACATTTCTCCTCATTTGTGATTTCTTTCTCATCGTCATCGCTATCACTCCAAGCTCCTCCAACAAACGCCTTTTGATTTTGATTTCTTGACATCATTGGGCATTTTCCGATGAGATGATTTGGATCACCACATTTGAAGCACTTCCTATCACTTTTGCCATTTTTGTCATCTTTATTTCTTTGGTTTGCTTTCCTTTCATCATGCGGTTGTCTAACGAATCTTCCTCGCCTTTTGAAGAATTTCTTGAAGTCTCTTACGGCCATCGCATATTCTTCGTCATCACTTTCGGAGGTTGAGCTATACTCGTTACAAGATTCCTTCCTAGCTTTCAACGCAATTGACTTGCTTTGCTCTCTTTTTCCATTGACCATCTCGGAGTCTTTCTTTATTATTGCTTCGTAGACTTTCAGGTTGCCCATCAACTCATCAAGTTGAAGAGTTGACAAGTTCTTTGATTCTTCAATCGCCGTAACTTTAGCTCGCCATTTTGGATGAAGAGCCCTAAGAAATTTCCTAAAAAAATTATTACTAGAAAAATTCTCATCAAGTGCTTTTAAACTTGTGATGATAGTGTTAAACCTAGCAAAAGCATTATCTATTGATTCCTCCTCCGGAATCGTAAATTGTTCATATTGTTGAACAAGAAGATCTATTTTGTTATCTTTAACTTGACTATTACCTTGGTGAGTGATTAGTAAAGAATCCCAAATTTCTTTTGCGGTTTTACACATAAAAATTCTTTCATATTCTTTGCGTGGTAACGCATTATAAATAACCATTTTAGCCTCATTATTTTTTGCTAGTTTCTTTTTCAAATCATCATTTTGTTTTTCAAATGATATAATTTCATCCATTTTAGTTTCAAAATTATATTGAATAGGAGGAAAATCACCAAAGGTAATAACATGCCAAAGATCTAGATCCTTTGATTTCACATAAGTTTCGAATCGATTTTTCCAATATAAAAATCCATCACTTTCAAATAGTGGTGGTCTTTGCATAGATTGCCCTTCAAATTTTTTTCAGATTCCATTGATCGTTACAAGTTTTAAAATACAATATATTTTAAAAATCTTGCTAGACGTGGCTCTGATACCAATTGTGGAAAACTAGAAGGGGGGGGGGGGTTATTATGAAAACTTGGTTTAGTTTTAAAACCTTGTTTGCTTTTAAAACTTTGATTCAATCTTATGTGAACTCAAATCTTGAACAATATGAAAAACTATATCTAAGTATGAACAATAATAATAATGTAAGCTAAGTATGTGAAATCAACACATGTATAATATAAACAATTATATATATATACGAGAGATAAGTACGTAATCGTTTATTTTATAATCCTTAGTTATATTTTGTATGAAAACTATACTTGATCGAAATGATCAATTATATGTATGTTGTCTTTCTAGTTTGATTGTAAAGACTTAGTTTTGTGGATGAAACTTTTGTTTGATCTTTATGTGCTTGTAACACTAGCACTATATGAGCAACTATATATATATATATACTTTTACATCTACGAAAGTAATATCAATATAAGCAAGAAAATAAGTAAGAGATGGAAAGATCAAACCGGGAGACAAAGCATTTATAGTGGTTCGGCTACAAGGACACCTTCCTTGCCCTACTCCACTCCCCGAGTCACCTACTCGAGAGTTTTCTTCACTATATCAACAAGCTCCCTTATGGCGGAGAAAACCTTACACACCAATTTACACACCGATTTACACACCAATTTACACTCCAATCTACACACCAATATTCACACCACAACTTCTTCACACCTAAGTCACAACTTCTGCACACCTTCTTCAAGTCAATCTACTTCACAACTAACTACTCCACACCTATCTTCTTCACACCAATCTAGCTCCTAACTTTTCTTCTTCACACCAAGCTACTAACTAATCACACAATCTATATCTAGCACAACTATCTACAAACAAATATTCACAACACACTACACAAAGGTATATGTAAATATTCTTGATGATGCACCAACAACTTGGATGTGGAGATCACAACAAGTTGTAATACTTCTTGTCTTGGGGGATAGAAGTATTCTTCTCTTGCACTTGAGAGGATGAAAGATTGGATCACTTGAAACAAAGATTAATAATCTTATGATCAAAGGGTTTTAGAAGGATGTTTAGAGAGAATTGGATCTGAAAATATTTGTGCAAAGAGGTGAGAAAAATTCCAGGTTTGAGGTGGTATTTATAGGGAAAAATTTCTGACAAAATCTGACAGGGAGCGTGGCCGGTCCCCTTAATTATTAAGGGGACCGCCTAGTATAATTAAGGGGGCCGCCTAAGAAAAAAATATTTTTTCTTCAAATTTTCTGTCTTTTTGTGGGGGAGGTATTTCCTGAAGAATGTGGCCGTTTTTTGGGTAGAAATTTGAATTTAAAATGTTTATTTTGAATAAAACATTTCTTATAAATACAAAAATGTTTTGTATAAGTTTAGAAATGTTTGTCCCATTTTAATAAAATGTAAGGTTTGTAAAAATAAAAATTCCTTTGATCATAAAATGCATTAGACACTTTGTTTATTCATACCTTAAGTGATATGGATGCTAAAGCAAATATTTACGACTAAATACTTGTTTACGTCATAATTTGTAGTTCAATGAGGTTACGTTTTGTGATTATCAAAACATAGAGATATCGATATATGTTAATAATGTTTTTAGACATTATTTATATCAACAATCTCCCCCTTTTTGATGATTACAAAACCTAAACTCATTAAGTCTAAAAATTAATTTTTAGACAAGTACTTAGTGAGTTTATATTCACTTCTCCCCCTTTTTGTAGAATCAAAAAGGTTATGTGTGCTCCCCCTCGTTCGATGGCACCAAGGGATCGAGAAATGGAATGCTCGCAAGAAAAATATTAGAAGCACAAGCATATATAGAAGAATATGCAATATACAAATAACAAGCATAATAAACAAATATTAAGGATACATAACAATTAATTCAAAGTGATTATGTTAAAAGATCCTAATTTGCCAAAGAGAGCCATCGGACTTGCTTGTAACAAAAGGTTGGTTGATTCGTATTTGAAAGTGAAAATCATAAGCATATGGTATGCTTAGATGGTTGATGATGGAGTGTTTGGAATGAGGATGGTTGAGTTAGGATAAGGTTGTTGGATTAATGGAGGTATATGTTCGGGTCATGAATGTTGGATAGTTTGGTGGTGGAGAGTTTGTAGCGGAAGTGGTTGATTGAGGTTTTGGATGTTGTTCAAGTGAGGGTATTGGATGTGATCTAATGAGAAGATATTCAATCCAAGTGTTCATTGAATGCAATGGTTTTAAGGAGAAAGATGCAACAAGGTCAATTGTTGACATGCTTCTCAAGTTGATTTATGTTGTGTGGTGATGAGGGTGATCTAGATGAAGGTGGATCCAAATTGCGTTGAGCAAGATGTAAGGCTAAAAGAGCACTAAGCTCATGGGCTTCTTTTAGCGCCTCAACGAACTTCAAGTGTTCTGAGGAAGGTGATGATGGTGGAGCATGATAGTTGTCTTGGGTGATGGTTTGAACATGCAACATAGGAATGGCATGTGAAGTTGTAGGATGTGGTGGTGATACTCTTGGTGGTGGAGACATGTTTGAGCTTGGGTAATCATGAAAACATGATATGGGTGGAAGAGATCCTTCATGAGTGGATGGTGTTTTTGTTGAATGAGCAACATGTAAAGTGTTGGTAATGAGGTTGGGATTATTGTTTTGGGATTATGCATGCTCAACATAAGAAGGAGCATTAGTCGAAGCACGAATGGATGATTTGTTGTTAAATGGATCATTTGTGTGAGAGTGAGGTTTAGGTGTTGGTTGATTATGAACAACATCGCTTGAGTTGTGAAAAGATTATGAGGTTTGAGTGTAATGTAGAAGGATATGGGTGAGTAAAGGTTTTTGATATGTAATGTTGGTGAAAAGGAAAGTGAGGTGTTAGGTAAGTAATGTTTGAAAACATAGGAGGAATTTGGTGTTGGATGTTTGACAACGTCATTTGATTTGACAGAATTTTAAAGGAAGTTAGGCTTTCTTCTCCAAACAAGTTTCTTGGTGGTTTTGATTTAATGGGAGAGGAAATGATGAGATGAGTGGAGATTGAGAGGAATGAGAGTGTTTATAATGTAGGATTGGTGGGATCAAGGATGGATAAACATTGATGGAAGGTTTAGGATAAAATAGGTTTGTGAATTTTGGGAAGTGTAGGATGAAATGGGCTAAAAAATAGAAAAGGGAAACAACACCTTCGACCATCAGATGGCCGGTCCCCTTAATTGGAGGCCGGTCCCCTTAATAATTAAGGGGGCCGCCTTATGATTTAAGGGGGCCGCCCATCTGGTGATTGCCAGATTGCCAGAAAAGGGTTTTTGGTAGTGAATTGCAGAAAGGTTGTGTTTTTGGTTTCAAACAAGTCCAACTCTTTGAGGCAATTAAGCATATACTAATTATGTAGGCAATTATGTAGCCAAAGCATGTTAACCAAAGAGATTAAGTAAACAAGCAATTTCATCTAGCATGCAAACATACTCATCAAGCAAGTAAAATATAAGTGCAGGAAACAATAAGCAACATCAAGTATTTCATAACTACATAACAATGAGGATTAATCCTAATGTGTATCAATGTGCAATAAGTGGGTAGTTATGATAGCATGTATTTCTAGACTTGTTACAAACAAAGTCTTAATGAACAAACCATGGTCCTCTTGATTTGATTTAGTTCACTTATAAGTGTCATTTATATAAATATAGATGACAAATATGAGATCACCATGCATGATTTTAAAAGAGACGTTTTTAGCATTATTCAACAATGTTTGAAAGTAAGTTTTCACTTGGATGTGAGAGTTATTTGAATAAAATAGATTGGGTTTTTACTTCAAAATGTGTGAATGAACGGTAAAGAATATTTTCCCAATCTTTAGTTTTGATCAAAACAAAATTGTGGATATTGATAGTGAAAACATGTTATTTAAAAGTGGGATAGTTATTTGAAAGACTATTTTCCAAAATGTGAGGTTTTTGCATATTTTTAGAGATATTAGATTTTTGACAACAAATATCATAAATCAAATATTTTAAAAAAAATGTTTATTAAAGATCTCATGCTCAAGAGGATTGGTTAAGCCTATTATTATCTCATGCTATCGTTTCTACATATCCTATGATCCTAAAGGAAATGAAGACAATAATTTATATGTTAGATGCGAGAGTGTTGAATGGGGTATAACCTAACATCTATATTTCCTTTGTTTTTGCACGCTTATCTGGCTTAATGCCATAGTCTACGAGAGCTTGTTTCATCCATAGTTTTCTTACGCGAGGGATCTAATCCTACTTCTATATTAACGATTGATCCACTTAACTCATTTCACTTCATCACCATGAGTTTCCTAATAGTGGATATAGAAGATTTCCATTTTCTATTTTGTTCGGCAATGAACAATTTTATCTTATTCCTAGGAAAGTCAACCAATGATGTTTCTAGGTTATAAGAATATAAGCAATTATGTACTAAGCATTAATCTAACTAATCATTTATCTAAGCATGCAAATTATAGTGATGAACTTAAAAGAAACGCGTACCTTTTAGTTTTCAATGGAATATCTTCAAGCACTTCAAGTGACCATGTTGACTTATAGAAGTCATTTGTAGATGATATTCCAACTTCTTCCAAGATTGACAATTTAGCCACTTGGTCCCCATTGTCTCATTGGTCCAAAGTTGTTTGGTCCAAACATATTTAACATTTGGCAAGGATGCATGTATGGTGGTAATATTTCCCAAGGATTGTAACTTGGTTGATAATTCCACATTTGATTTCTAGTGTTATTGTAATATTGTCTATTTAGATTTCTTCTAGGTTGAGATGTTTTAGATCTTGGATGATGATTTTTAGGTTTTCTTGGTGGTGGAGTTTTAGATCTAAATTTAGATTTAGAGGATCCTACTTCGGTCTTTAAGGATGGTTTATAAAAAATTTTTACTTTTTCATCATTCGCAATGGGTATTTTTCTATCTTTTGTAAGTATATACTTAGGTTTTGATTCTAATGATTTTTGTTTACTAGATTCACATTCAAACTTTATACTTTTATTTTCACTAGTTGAAACATTAGTTGAGGTTAATCCTAGACCGGTTTTATCTCTCGAAGTTTCTTGAACACTTATTATTTTCTTAAGTGGGTTACTACCATTTTTAAACTTGTCAAGTTTGAAAATTTCATCTTTAAGTTTTTCGTTTTCATTTTTAACCTCTATGCATGTTTTACATTCTATAAAAACTTCTTTTCCTTTTTCCAAATGTTGTAGTCTAATTTTTAATTCGAGTACTTCATTTTCTAATAGATTATTAATATGTTTTAGTAACTTATTTTTAGCTATAACTTTTTGACCTAATTTGCATAACCTATTATATTCACTATCTAGGTCTTTTTCGTCTAATGATAAATTTTCGTCACTAAAGTGTTTGGTTTTGGAACGTACCTCGCTTGATGTCTTAGCCATAAGACATTTCTCCTCATTTGTGATTTCTTTCTCATCGTCATCGCTATCACTCCAAGCTCCTCCAACAAACGCCTTTTGATTTTGATTTCTTGACATCATTGGGCATTTTCCGATGAGATGATTTGGATCACCACATTTGAAGCACTTCCTATCACTTTTGCCATTTTTGTCATCTTTATTTCTTTGGTTTGCTTTCCTTTCATCATGCGGTTGTCTAACGAATCTTCCTCGCCTTTTGAAGAATTTCTTGAAGTCTCTTACGGCCATCGCATATTCTTCGTCATCACTTTCGGAGGTTGAGCTATACTCGTTACAAGATTCCTTCCTAGCTTTCAACGCAATTGACTTGCTTTGCTCTCTTTTTCCATTGACCATCTCGGAGTCTTTCTTTATTATTGCTTCGTAGACTTTCAGGTTGCCCATCAACTCATCAAGTTGAAGAGTTGACAAGTTCTTTGATTCTTCAATCGCCGTAACTTTAGCTCGCCATTTTGGATGAAGAGCCCTAAGAAATTTCCTAAAAAAATTCTTACTAGAAAAATTCTCATCAAGTGCTTTTAAACTTGTGATGATAGTGTTAAACCTAGCAAAAGCATTATCTATTGATTCCTCCTCCGGAATCGTAAATTGTTCATATTGTTGAACAAGAAGATCTATTTTGTTATCTTTAACTTGACTATTACCTTGGTGAGTGATTAGTAAAGAATCCCAAATTTCTTTTGCGGTTTTACACATAAAAATTCTTTCATATTCTTTGCGTGGTAACGCATTATAAATAACCATTTTAGCCTCATTATTTTTTGCTAGTTTCTTTTTCAAATCATCATTTTGTTTCTCAAAAGATATAATTTCATCCATTTTAGTTTCAAAATTATATTGAATAGGAGGAAAATCACCAAAGGTAATAACATGCCAAAGATCTAGATCCTTTGATTTCACATAAGTTTCGAATCGATTTTTCCGATATAAAAATCCATCACTTTCAAATAGTGGTGGTCTTTGCATAGATTGCCCTTCAAATTTTTTTCAGATTCCATAGATCATTACAAGTTTTAAAATACAATATATTTTAAAAATCTTGCTAGACGTGGCTCTGATACCAATTTTGGAAAACTAGAAGGGGGGGGGGGTTGAATAGTTTTACGTCTTTTTAATTTTATTATGAAAACTTGGTTTAGTTTTAAAACCTTGTTTGCTTTTAAAACTTTGATTCAATCTTATGTGAACTCAAATCTTGAACAATATGAAAAACTATATCTAAGTATGAACAATAATAATAATGTAAGCTAAGTATGTGAAATCAACACATGTATAATATAAACAATTATATATATATATACGAGAGATAAGTACGTAATCGTTTATTTTATAATCATTAATTATATTTTGTATGAAAACTATACTTGATCGAAATGATCAATTATATGTATGTTGTCTTTCTAGTTTGATTGTAAAGACTTAGTTTTGTGGATGAAACTTTTGTTTGATCTTTATGTACTTCTAACACTAGCACTATATGAGCAACTATATATATATATATACTTTTACGTCTACGAAAGTAATAACAATATAAGCAAGAAAATAAGTAAGAGATTGAAAGATCAAACCGGGAGACAAAACATTTATAGTGGTTCGGCTACAAGGACACCTTCCTTGCCCTACTCCATTCCCCGAGTCACCTACTCGAGAGTTTTCTTCACTATATCAACAAGCTCCCTTATGGCGGAGAAAACTTTACACACCAATTTACACATCGATTTACACACCAATTTATACACCAATCTACACACCAATATTCACACCACAACTTCTTCACACCTAAGTCACAACTTCTACACACCTTCTTCAAGTCAATCTACTTCACAACTAACTACTCCACACCTATCTTCTTCACACCAATCTAGCTCCTAACTTTTCTTCTTCACACCAAGCTACTAACTAATCACACAATCTATATCTAGCACAACTATCTACAAACAAATATTCACAACACACTACACAAAGGTATATGTAAATATTTTTGATGATGCACCAACAACTTGGATGTGGAGATCACAACAAGTTGTAATACTTCTTGTCTTGGGGGATAGAAGTATTCTTCTCTTGCACTTGAGAGGATGAAAGATTGGATCACTTGAAACAAAGATTAATAATCTTATGATCAAAGGGTTTTAGAAGGATGTTTAGAGAGAATTAAATCTGAAAATATTTGTGCAAAGAGGTGAGAAAAATTCCAGGTTTGAGGTGGTATTTATAGGGAAAAATTTCTGACAAAATCTGACAGGGAGCGTGGCCGGTCCCCTTAATTGTGTGCCGGTCCCCTTAATTATTAAGGGGACCGCCTAGTATAATTAAGGGGGCCGCCTAAGAAAAAAATATTTTTTCTTCAGATTTTTTGTCTTTTTGTGAGGGAGGTTTTTTCCTGAAGAATGTGGCCGTTTTTTGGGTAGAAATTTGAATTCAAAATGTTTATTTTGAATAAAACATTTCTTATAAATACAAAAATGTTTTGTATAAGTTTAGAAATGTTTGTCCCATTTTAATAAAATGTAAGGTTTGTAAAAATAAAAATTCATTTGATCATAAAATGCATTAGACACTTTGTTTATTCATACCTTAAGTGATATGGATGCTGAAGCAAATATTTACGACTAAATACTTGTTTACGTCATAATTTGTAGTTCAATGAGTTTACATTTTGTGATTATCAAAACATAGAGATATCGATATATGTTAATAATGTTTTTAGACATTATTTATATCAACAATAACAAGTAATTAACGTGTAAAAGATATCTAGGGACTAGTGAAATCTAAGTAAACATATTTTCTCCACTTATTGCTCACAACTTTAGTTAATTTAGTTTATTTTCATTTCTAGTATTTTATTTTGATTGCATCTTTAGTATTGGGTTAGTTGACTAGCAACTAATTCCACCCAAATCCTTCAAACCCGAGATTTTTACTTGCTTTCTAAAAAATATAAAAATACAAAAATAATCATCCCTCATCTTTAGAACTAGTATTTAGGTTTTCTAATCCTAGCGACACTATTCCTATCTGAACGATCAATCCCCCGGTACTTGTCACTATACTATACTACAACGATCAGGTACACTTCCTGGTGGGGGTTGTAAGCTTCTCAAGATCCCTTGAGAGGTAAAGCCTAGTGCGATTCCCACGTATCAAGTTGTTGGCGCCGCAGCCCAGTGAATAGTTATTGTCTAGGTTAGAATCTCTTTTTATTAGGTCTACTTGCTAGATTCCTTTCTAGTATTATTTTATTTTTATTTTTAGGTTTTCTTTAGTCTATCTTGTTTCTTTGTGTCCTTTGTTCGTAAACTATTTCGATGGATAACAATAACATTGATCGTTTGATTCCTGTTATTCGTGTCTTTCGTCGTAGGATTTCCCAAATGCCCGCCCCACTCCCTTTAGTGGAAAATGAGAACCCACCTAACCTCTTGCCCAACCACCACTTTGACAATAATTCTGAGTTAGAGGAGTCTGATCATGATGATGACCGTAGGGCTAGTCCCTTTTACTATTCAGGCTCCGACGAAGATCTTAATGATGGTGATGTGATAAATGAGAATAGGATGGAAGAAGAAATAGACCCTCTTAGGTATGTCGACCCTAGAACCAGGATTGAGTGTGATAGTTCATTTAACATGCAATTTCCTTGTAAGATCAGATTTAAGAGCTTTAACGCCTATCTTAACTCATCTCTCCCAATGAACATAATCTCGCGTAATGAATACAATAAAATCATGGTAGATGAGTTAGAATACAAAGGAGAAAACATTATTGCTAGGGCAATACTATTGCATGTGTTTGTTGGAAGCTTGGTTTATCTTATTGAGTTCATGGTTATGGAGAATCTAGGAGAATTTATTGATGATAAGTTGACCCAATGTCACAACCCGCTATTTCCCAGGTCAATACTATTTTCTAAACTCGAATTTAAATTCTCGACTTTTAATTTGAAACATTTTACGTGAGCCCTTTTACATGAATCGACGCGAATTTCTAATTAAATTCTAAGTACGCTAGGACTTAGGCTAATTTTAGTCCACAACGCTCCGGTACCTTGCTCCTTCCCCAATTCACAATTTTATACAACAAAACAAATTTCTATTCTTTAAATACTTACGGTTTTAAATTCAACAAACGTTAATTTTTATTCACGAATTTAATACTCGACATACCCGACTTTCTCAACAATTATTTTTATGATATTTTTATACTTCTAAAATTATTACAAAAGTCCCAAAAATATTTTCCGATGTCCAAGTTAAATTCTTTACACCTTACGTTTAATTACGTATAACTTTCGTTAACTACTAAACTAATACCCAATACATATTTTTACTACCCAATACATTCAATATATACATTTTTATAAAATATAAAACATTTTCATCCAAATTTTGTCATATGGCCGCCCACCCCCTAGCTCCATCATTACTCAATATTATTATTTTTTTTAGACATAAATCCTTGAAACATGCTATTTAATTTTGGAGGCTAAGACAACCAAATTGTCCCCCTCTTTTCCTTGAAATTCGGCAAGACCACAAGGACCCATTTCAAGAAACTTTGACCACCTTTTTACCACTCTTGCTATATATATACATACTTAAACTTGCACCTCTTTTTAGTAAGAAAAAAATATATATATATCACCTCCCACTCTTACACTCAAATCGCCACACCAAGGAGCAAAGGAAAAGGAAGGAGTTTGTTGGTGACTATCTAGAGTACTTAGGGTAGATTAACAAGGGTTTGACACTAATCTTGGGGTTACACAAGTGTTGTTACAAATCTCATATCACAAACCTCTTTGTAAGTGATTTTTACACTACTTATACTTCATGATTTTTCATGATTTTTATGCTTGTCTAGTATATATACTTGGTTATCACTTGGTACATGTTGAAAAATCTTTACATCCACTTTGATCTCTTAGCAAGAAAATATGTTTTGAACAAGATTTTATTTCAAGAAAAATTGTTAGTAAAAAAAATCTTTACAAGTAAAATAATAAAAACTTTTTATATATATGTTAGTAGATATATATAGTTTTATATACCTGGATGATCTTGTACATGGATCTTGAATATTGTTAAGTTATGTTTAGATCACCATATACTAGTTGAGAAGTTGATGGATGGACTAGGACTAGATTTGGAGTTGTTGTTAAGTGGTGATAATAAATAAAACACTAGGAAATATAGTTTGACATTATTTATATTGGATCTGTCCTATTCGACCCTTCACAGAAAAATCAGTACCTTGGTGGCCACATTAGGTTAGAAATATAGAATATAGACTTAATAACGAAAACATAGCCGCTTGAACGAGTTAAAACGGACTTATAACGAAAAAGATATGCTATTTCCAAGATTGACGACTAAAACTATATTTTCTGAAAAAATGGTTTCTGTCCCCATTTTTTTGAGCTAGGAAAACTGAGGTTAAATGACATTTAGGCTAGCCGAGACCTTGAAAAACCTAAAGTGTACTTGATTACCTTCGCGGGAATATATAGAACTTGAAAAACGGAGTTACGAAGCAAAAGTTATAGTCCAAAGAAATTGCGACGAAACAATACATTTTGACAGCTTTTTATTCTACTCTCAAAAGCTGATGGAAATATTAAAATGAGTTTTTGGATATTTTAGAGTGTAAATTGGCTAAAATGACGTAAATAAAAATGGTAGAACATTGTGTATACTTATTAGGTGCGTTAGAGTTTTTCAAAATATATATTTACAAGACGACTAATATTTGGTCGTGAGATTTACAAGCTACGTTTTTCTAAAATGGTGGATGACTTAAATACGAGATCACTTTGATTACCTACATTTTTGACGATAAAAATTTCAACAACATGTACAAGTGATAATGTAGTGTATGACTTGCATGCTTGATCTTGTTTTGAACCTAAGACATATGTATTATCTAGGTTGCGCTTAGGGTAACCGGACCTTATTTCTTACTACTACTTTGTCTATCGGATATTGCTTTTGCTAAGGTGAGTCATAGCCCCACTTTTACTCTTTATACTTGTTTTAACTCTTTGGGGGAGATACATGCTCAACTACTTGCTTACTTGTATAAATACTCAAAACATACTTTCTTGATACTCAAAACATTTATACTTGATTGTGTTATACTTGATTGGCATTATACTTGTTTGTGTTATACATACTGGTTACACTATACTTGCTTAACTTATATACCAGATTCGTATTTACGTGCATACATGACACTCTATACTGTCGGAGAGGTATTGGTAGTACTCATGGGAAGATGCCCCCTACCCTTGTGTCTAGACTTGACCTTGGATGTCGTAGTACTATTTGGGAAGAGGCCCCGCCCTTGTGTCTATTCTTGACCTTGGGCGAATATAATCTGGTGCATTGTGTAAACTATCTTTTAGCAGTGGGTTGTGAACACACAGGTTGCAAGTCTCTTATGGCGGGACTTGCAACTGAATGGATTTACGATGCCTTTGCTGTGTGATCATTTTTCTATACTTTATTTGTTAAACAACTCTATGAACTCACCAACCTTTGTGTTGACACTTTTTAAGCATGTTTATCTCAGGTTAGAAGGGCGATAGCAGGTATGTGGAGCGGAGAGTCTTAGGGCATGCATTTTGAAGACTTTCGCTTTTATCTTTTACCATTCGATACTTTTAAAAAAAAAAAAAAAAAAAAAAAAAACTTATGTACTATTCTAATTTGGGATCTTTTGGTTTGTAAACTATGACTTTTATCTATTCGAATGGTAATTTTTAAAAAACGTCTCATTTAGAGTTCGTTTTCTATATCTTGTACTTTGTGCCCTGAAGTAGCATCCCTATGACACAGTCTTCCGCTGCGGTATTTTGGGGGTGTTACAGATTGGTATCAGAGCCTTGGTTATAGAGAACTAGGTTGTTTTTAGAGTCTAGACTATAACTACATACATTTAGACTCTCCTCCCTATCGCCTTGCATTTTTTTTCATACACGTACGCTTGCTGATAATTTTCTTAGACCTACGCTATTAGGTATTTTGTGGTACCGATGGGGAAGTCCCAAAATCTAGGCAAGTTATAAGAAACATGGAGCTCGGTAATAACTGATCATTTAACTTAATCTTATGACAGTTCTTGTTTGATGAGACATGAGACTAAGTTAAATGAAGGTTATTACTTAGCTGTAGAGATTTGATGATTTGCCCGAGGATGGGAGTTCTCTTGAAGATACTCTTTAGAAACCGTTAGAAACTAGACTACCCAGTGACTTTAGCACTTAAGGGAGAATCCTTTGTTCCTTCGTACTAAGCGTGACATTCCCTAGATTCCCATTTAAGCAACGTCTACCACTGAGATATGTGTGCCTGGTGATATGTACACCTGTGAAAGGAAACATTTATAATTGTGGTGGCCAACATAATTATAAGTGCTTCACGACACACGTGGACATATGACTATGCATATGTAGATCGGTGTTGGCACAACTTAGGAGCAAATTGGTGGCACGGTATTATATATGAGGATGTTAAGTATAGACTTTGGTTAATCAACGGTTTTCCCTCAACTCTGACGTTCACTAAATGTCCTTCCTCTCAGGAAATCATGGCACCAAAGAGAGTGACTCGTAGCTCTGGTCGAGGAGGCACAACACCAAGGGGTGGAAGGACTGGTGGACGTGGAGGTAGAGGAGGTAGAGGAGCTGCTCATGACACTAGTAACCCAAGTAACGATGGTGGAAGAACTGGTGGACGTGGAGGTAGAGGAGGTGGTCACGGCGTTGAAAACAATGATAACAACGACAGTGGAAATACTGATTTTGAAGCCATCATCGCTCGACAACTTGAAAACTTTCTCCCCACTATTGTCACTCAAGTTGGCGATCATATGAATAACTTGGCAAATCATGAAAGCGGAATTAACAACACCAATGGTATAGGTCAGAATGGTAATGGCAACAACAACATTAGGACTGGATGTACGTATAAGGAATTTACGTCATGTAAGCCAATTGAATTCGATGGTGTAGGAGGTGCGTTAGTGTATACTCGATGGGTTGAAAAGATGGAGTCGGTGATCGACATTAGTGACTGTGCAGCACATCAAATGGTGAAGTACTCCGCATGCTTGCTGTCAGGAAAGGCATTGACATGGTGGAATACGCAGGTTCAAGCTAGGGGTAGAGAGGCAACTGTAGGTATGACATGGGATGATTTTAAGGCATTACTGAAGGAGGAATACTGCCCGGACAATGAAATGCAGAAGCTGGAGGATGAACTTTATCATCACTCTATGATAGGGGCTGGACATGCAGCCTATACAGATCGATTCCATGAATTAGCCAGACTAGTTCCACACCTAGTTACCCCTGAGTCCAAGAGGATCGAGAGGTACATATATGGTCTTGTCCCAGAAATTCGTGGGACTGTGAAAGCAACTGAGCCTTCTACAATTCAGAGTGCAATATTGAGAGCAGGGACTCTGACAGATGAGATGGTTAGAAATGGAAGCTTGGGGAACAGTGATAAAAGGAAGGTAACAAGCGAGTCGAACAAGCAGATAGGCGCGATAGCTGACAATAAAAGGGCAAGGACCTTTGCGGCGACTAGTTCTGGTCAGAGAGAGTATTTAGGCCAGCATCCTAAGTGTACTAAATGTGCTTATCATCACCAGAGATCTGAGCCCTGCCGAGTGTGTACAAAGTGCAAACAGTTGGGTCATTTTGCAAATAGGTGTGGAGCATCGATGAGTGCGGGCAATATAGGAAACAACCAAAAGACCTGTTATGAGTGCAACAGCCCAAACCATTTCCGTTATAATTGTCCTAAGTTGAATAGGAATCTTAACCTAGGAAACAATCGTCCAAACTTAGCAGCAGCAATTGAAGGGCCACAAAATGAGACCGTTGAGATTCCACCCGCGCGTGGCAGAGCTTACTTTCTAGGAAATCCTATCACCCAACATGTCCACGATAGCATAACGGGTACATTCTCTTGAACAACTATATTATTTTCGTAGCACTTAAGTTTTAGTATAGAACTTATACACAACACCGACTAATCTGAGACCTAGCATCATTAGCCTAGTTATATTGATAGTAGATGATTTGATTGGTGTAAGCAACTCTAACGAGTTTGGGAAGGAATGAGCTGAACACTAGGAACATATGTGGAATGAATAAGCTGAACTTCGGGACGAAGTTCCCTTTAGGGGTAGAGACTGTCACAACCCGCTATTTCCCAGGTCAATACTATTTTCTAAACTCGAATTTAAATTCTCGACTTTTAATTTGAAACATTTTACGTGAGCCCTTTTACATGAATCGACGCGAATTTCTAATTAAATTCTAAGTACGCTAGGACTTAGGCTAATTTTAGTCCACAACGCTCCGATACCTTGCTCCTTCCCCAATTCACAATTTTATACAACAAAACAAATTTCTATTCTTTAAATACTTACGGTTTTAAATTCAACAAACGTTAATTTTTATTCACGAATTTAATACTCGACATACCCGACTTTCTCAACAATTATTTTTATGATATTTTTATACTTCTAAAATTATTACAAAAGTCCCAAAAATATTTTCCGATGTCCAAGTTAAATTCTTTACACCTTACGTTTAATTAAGTATAACTTTCGTTAACTACTAAACTAATACCCAATACATATTTTTACTACCCAATACATTCAATATATACATTTTTATAAAATATAAAACATTTTCATCCAAATTTTGTCATATGGCCGCCCACCCCCTAGCTCCATCATTACTCAATATTATTATTTTTTTTAGACATAAATCCTTGAAACATGCTATTTAATTTTGGAGGCTAAGACAACCAAATTGTCCCCCTCTTTTCCTTGAAATTCGGCAAGACCACAAGGACCCATTTCAAGAAACTTTGACCACCTTTTTACCACTCTTGCTATATATATACATACTTAAACTTGCACCTCTTTTTAGTAAGAAAAAAATATATATATATCACCTCCCACTCTTACACTCAAATCGCCACACCAAGGAGCAAAGGAAAAAGAAGGAGTTTGTTGGTGACTATCTAGAGTACTTAGGGTAGATTAACAAGGGTTTGACACTAATCTTGGGGTTACACAAGTGTTGTTACAAATCTCATATCACAAACCTCTTTGTAAGTGATTTTTACACTACTTATACTTCATGATTTTTCATGATTTTTATGCTTGTCTAGTATATATACTTGGTTATCACTTGGTACATGTTGAAAAATCTTTACATCCACTTTGATCTCTTAGCAAGAAAATATGTTTTGAACAAGATTTTATTTCAAGAAAAATTGTTAGTAAAAAAAATCTTTACAAGTAAAATAATAAAAACTTTTTATATATATGTTAGTAGATATATATAGTTTTATATACTTGGATGATCTTGTACATGGATCTTGAATATTGTTAAGTTATGTTTAGATCACCATATACTAGTTGAGAAGTTGATGGATGGACTAGGACTAGATTTGGAGTTGTTGTTAAGTGGTGATAATAAATAAAACACTAGGAAATATAGTTTGACATTATTTATATTGGATCTGTCCTATTCGACCCTTCACAGAAAAATCAGTACCTTGGTGGCCACATTAGGTTAGAAATATAGAATATAGACTTAATAACGAAAACATAGCCGCTTGAACGAGTTAAAACGGACTTATAACGAAAAAGATATGCTATTTCCAAGATTGACGACTAAAACTATATTTTCTGAAAAAATGGTTTCTGTCCCGATTTTTTTGAGCTAGGAAAACTGAGGTTAAATGACATTTAGGCTAGCCGAGACCTTGAAAAACCTAAAGTGTACTTGATTACCTTCGCGGGAATATATAGAACTTGAAAAACGGAGTTACGAAGCAAAAGTTATAGTCCAAAGAAATTGCGACGAAACAATACATTTTGACAGCTTTTTATTCTACTCTCAAAAGCTGATGGAAATATTAAAATGAGTTTTTGGATATTTTAGAGTGTAAATTGGCTAAAATGACGTAAATAAAAATGGTAGAACATTGTGTATACTTATTAGGTGTGTTAGAGTTTTTCAAAATATATATTTACAAGACGACTAATATTTGGTCGTGAGATTTACAAGCTACGTTTTTCTAAAATGGTGGATGACTTAAATACGAGATCACTTTGATTACCTACATTTTTGACGATAAAAATTTCAACAACATGTACAAGTGATAATGTAGTGTATGACTTGCATGCTTGATCTTGTTTTGAACCTAAGACATATGTATTATCTAGGTTGCGCTTAGGGTAACCGGACCTTATTTCTTACTACTACTTTGTCTATCGGATATTGCTTTTGCTAAGGTGAGTCATAGCCCCACTTTTACTCTTTATACTTGTTTTAACTCTTTGGGGGAGATACATGCTCAACTACTTGCTTACTTGTATAAATACTCAAAACATACTTTCTTGATACTCAAAACATTTATACTTGATTGTGTTATACTTGATTGGCATTATACTTGTTTGTGTTATACATACTGGTTACACTATACTTGCTTAACTTATATACCAGATTCGTATTTACGTGCATACATGACACTCTATACTGTCGGAGAGGTATTGGTAGTACTCATGGGAAGATGCCCCCTACCCTTGTGTCTAGACTTGACCTTGGATGTCGTAGTACTATTTGGGAAGAGGCCCCGCCCTTGTGTCTATTCTTGACCTTGGGCGAATATAATCTGGTGCATTGTGTAAACTATCTTTTAGCAGTGGGTTGTGAACACACAGGTTGCAAGTCTCTTATGGCGGGACTTGCAACTGAATGGATTTACGATGCCTTTGCTGTGTGATCATTTTTCTATACTTTATTTGTTAAACAACTCTATGAACTCACCAACCTTTGTGTTGACACTTTTTAAGCATGTTTATCTCAGGTTAGAAGGGCGATAGCAGGTATGTGGAGCGGAGAGTCTTAGGGCATGCATTTTGAAGACTTTCGCTTTTATCTTTTACCATTCGATACTTTAAAAAAAAAAAAAAAAAAAAACTTATGTACTATTCTAATTTGGGATCTTTTGGTTTGTAAACTATGACTTTTATCTATTCGAATGGTAACTTTTTAAAAAACGTCTTATTTAGAGTTCATTTTCTATATCTTGTACTTTGTGCCCTGAAGTAGCATCCCTATGACACAGTCTTCCGCTGCGGTATTTTGGGGGTGTTACACCCAAGTTGTGTTTGGAAAACTTTTCAAACGGTTGACCAACCTCGATGAAAAACTCATAGAAGGGTTAATTACATTCTCGGATGGGGATGAAGATTTTGTCTATCAAATGCCCAGCACACACCCTAGGTTCAAGGATTTTCCCATGGAAAAGTGTAGTAGGTATCCGCCCATAGAAATGCTAAGTGAGAATGATAAGAGAAAAGCACTTAAGTATACTCATGAAAAGAATAAAAGATACTATCGCGGATGCTTAGAGTTAGGAGATGATTATAAGAAAGATGAGGCGACTATTAGATGGCTCACACTTGGTTATGTGAGCATAAGCGATACACGTTAACCCATGACCTTGAGTCTAGCTACAAGACTCGTAAATAAAGAAAAGCGCTTCTTGGGAGGCAACCCATGTTTTGTGTGATTTTTATTTTGTTTGTTTGTTATTTGCTTCCGTATGCATGCTTTGTTTCTATTGTTGGTAGATCATGTTTCTCAATTAAATAGTGGAAATACTTTACTTTGTTGTTTTGGCCTAGTCTTAACTCCACCTAAAAGTATTTTTGCAAAAGATAAGTGTAAGGGGAAACCCCAAATATGGTTTTAAGAAACAAACCGATCATGATTCTTCACAATATTAAACGAACATGTATATTCATATTTGTTAGAGTCAAATGCTTGTATTGAGTCATAATGAAGTTTTGCAGGATTTTCCAGGAAGTAGGACCAAGTTTTTCCAGAAATTTTCCGGAAACTTAACATAAGAATTTCTGCAGGTCACTTCTGACGGCGTCACGAGTTAACTCTTGACGGCGTCACGTGTAAAAATCTGGAAATTTTGCCAGTTTTGTTTTTCTAACGGAGTCTTATAGTTTTTATGAATTATTAAGTTTTATAATCTCCAGGAAATCTGCAAACTTCATTCCACAAGCATTATATCTTATCTCGTTTTCTAGGATTTAGTAACTTACATAGGATGCCGCCGATTTTATGCGAGGTTGTCTTGTCTATTTTCTCAGAATTCACAGGTTATGTATGACAAGAAGATGATTTATATTCTGGAAGGGAAGCTTTGATTGTTCATTTTCTTGGAGGAAGATTTAACCTGGCCACCTTGTTATCCATACCGAGCGAATCAGGGGAGTATTTGATTTCATTCTTTTTACTTTTTCACTTTTACATTCTTTACTTGAACATTGGGGACAATGTTCATCTTAAGTGTAAGGGGAGGTTAAAATGATGATACCTTACATATGCACTTTCGCTTGAGTTTGTTTTGTCTAATGGTAAATGTGTAATAAAACTATGAGAAATACTTGTTAGTGCAATTTTAGCGCCAAATTTAAAATTTTTTACAACATTTAGGAGTGAAACTTTAGCCATAGCAAGCGTCTCATGGATAGGAGATTGTATGACTAGCACATAACCGTACTTTCAGAAAAATTTTCCAACCAAAGATGTGAGGTTCGCCTTTAGATTTGATAGGAAAAGCATTTACTATTAGTGCTTATGAGTGTACTGGTAGCATTTAGATTCTAGAACTTGCATTAGTGATGCATCCCGAGACCGCTAGTGAGCCTACATTCGTGTAGTAGGATTTACTACATGATAAGAGGCATTAGGATCACCCTTGTGTTAAACCCGTATCATAATTACTTGACCATTTAAGTCATATTACTTGGCTAGTTAAGTCAACTAATTTTTCCCACACCATTAGCGTTGTACTCATTTTTAGTACACGAAACCCCTAGTACACCCCTCCGAGCCTATCTTTTCATTTCTAACTTTAAGCATTTTACTTAAAGGAAGAATTTGTTACACCCCACTTAAATGTACACCCAAATCGCCTTAGCCTTCTGTGTATGCGCTCATTTTTAGTGCATTATTGTTATTTGTTAAACCCTAAGTTAACTATCTAATTGGTTACATGGTTGCTAAGTCGAGTCATATCCTTGTACATATTGTTTTGGGACGATTGGGACTCATGGGTAAAGTACTTATTTTATGGAGTAAAGGGGAAGAACATAATATTATTACCCCCGTATGTGTGTTAATCTTAAAAGTGCTCCAAGTGTTTTGATTATCTTAATTCGAGTCATTAGATTAGTTATTGTAAAGTATGTAAAGATTCAAGTGTAAGGGGAATGTGCATTCCCTATGATGTATTATTTTGGATGGTAGGGTAAAAGTGTATGCAAAAAAAAAAAAAAAAAAAAAAAAAAAAAAAAAAAAAAAATCGAAAATTAAGAAAAAAAAAATAGAAAAAGAAAGAGAAAAACAACATACGGACTACCATCCCGTTTCCATTCTATGTTTATTTTTATGTTTTTGTTATTTTTCATTTATTAGCTTAAGTCGAGTCTAGTCTTGGCTTAGCAACGCCATATTGTACATGTAATTAAACAAGATTGTTAGCTCGCCACCAGTAAAAACTTCCTTTATCCAACAAAACCGTGTATTTCATATCCCTACACCTAACGTTACAACCCTTTAAAAAGACCTCTTTGATAGTTTATCCTAGGTGCTTACGCCATGTGGTGGAGGTTTGATCCTTTCCCAAGCCTATGGTAATCTATTTTGCTATGACAGGTAGTGAGAGATATCTTCCGTTTCCATATTGTAATTATTACTTTATTACACCCGAGAGATGTGAGTATCTAAACACTATTTGTGAGGTGCTAGTGTATGACCTCCGTGCTTGTCTATTGGTCTTTAGTGGAACGATTATTTGTTGTAATTACTTTTATATTAGTGTTAAATGACCCCTAACTTGTATTTTGAGTAGAATAAAAGCGCATTTGCTTGAGGACAAGCACATCTCAAGTGTAAGAGTATATGATGAGGCGAAAAATGAACCACTTTTAGGGGGTCATTTAAGCCCGGAATTGAATTTATTTGATCAAATATTGCCATAAATCGTTCCTTTTGTGATTTTAGGTACTTTGGGAGAGAAATCTGGAAAATGAAGCAATTCGGACGTTTTTGGAGCATAAAAGTGATGAAAACGCCAAAGTCTTAATTTTCCTTGCTGGGAACAGTAGGTGACGGCGTCAAGAAGGAATTTTTGACGGCGTCAAGAGTAATTTCCATGACGACCCAGTAGAGAATTGACGGCGTCACAAGGTAGGGCGTCAAGAGTAAAATGCATGACGGCCTGGAAACACATAACACATATCGGCGTCGAAAGTAGATCAAGGCAGTCCGAGAAGTATTTTGGCGGCGAGATGACGGCGTCACAAATTTGTTCTTGACGCCGTCAGACCCTATTTCCTATATATAGTTTTCTAATTTTCACATTAAAAAGAGAGAAGTTTTGGAGAAACCCTAAGTACGAACTTGGTACGAATTTTACAGGTTTTTCAAGGGTTCGTAGCCCTTGATTCCTTTCATGTGTAATTGAGATAAGTATTCTTTTAATTCAATCAATATGTCTATGTGTTGGTTGTCTATATCTTGTTCTTGTCTTAATTCTACCATGTTAGGCTAGATCTATCTTGTGTTTGCTTGGATCTAATGAAACCTAGATGTTAATTATGTGTTGATTACTTATTTATGGTTGTATTGGATGAATGATTTCGATGTTAGGCTTAAGAAAACTGGCAGATCTCCAAATGATAACATGCTTGAACGTCTTAGGAAACATGAACTGACGTGCACTAGGTTTTATTGGTTGTATTTAATGCATGAGTAAATTCTAATGATCCCATGTTAGGAGCTTCTTAGCCGGCTCGACATAGGAGTGAAGTAGGCACTCATAGGATTGGGGAATTAAGTGCGCCACCCCATGAATAGTATTAAGGAATACAATCCATCATCCACGCAACTATAACAAGTAATTAACGTGTAAAAGATATCTAGCGAGTAGTGAAATCTAAGTAAACACATTTTCTCCACTTATTGCTCACAACCTTAGTTAATTTAGTTTATTTTTATTTCTAGTATTTTATTTTGATTGCATCTTTAGTATTGGGTTAGTTGACTAGCAACTAATTCTGCCCAAATCCTTCAAACTCGAGATTTTTACTTGCTTTCTAAAAAATATAAAAATACAAAAATAATCATCCCTCATCTTTAGAACTAGTATTTAGGTTTCCTAATCCTAGCGACACTATTCCTAGCTGAACGATCAATCCCCCGGTACTTGTCACTATACTATACTACAACGATCAGGTACACTGCCTGGTGGGGGTTGTAAGCTTCTCAAGATCCCTTAAGAGGTAAAGCCTGGTGCGATTCCCACGTATCAGTTGTTATTTAGTGTTTGGAGGGGGAACATGGAGTGGGTAGTAGCAGAGTTGGTGAGGCAAGTTGGGGTGGTTTAGCAGGGGTGGTATAGGAGCAGTGGAGGAAGGAGGGAGGTGGTATTGATGTTTGACCGAAAGTTTGACCCTGGAGGTTTTAATATTAAAAGGGATGGGGTGGGTTATTTGGTTAGTGGGCTTGGGATTGGGTGATGTTGGGCTTGGGTATTGGCTGGGTAAGGTTTGTGGATTGGGTAATAAAGATAAAAGGGTTTGGTTTGGTTTGTAATTATCACAAGGACCAATATTGTAATTATTCTGAATTTGGAAGGCTGGTTTGTGAAAATTTTCAAACTTGTTTCAAGGGTATATTCTGCCAAGTATCAATAGTCCAAGGTTAGAAATTGCAATTTTTTCACTTTTGGTCTTTTAGGGACCAATTTTGCCAATTGTTGAAACTTGAGGGACTAATCATGCAAATCATTCAAACTTTACATCAAGGGACCATTTGTGTCACTTTTTAAATTCCCAAGGACCAAAGTTGACTTTTTATCCAAAACAAAATATCTCCCAGGGACCAAATCTGCCAAGTGTGAAAATACATGGACCAAAATTGTAAATTTCCAAAACTTTTGAGATTTTTCACCAAAGGACTAAATATGACAACTAATGATTTTAAAAGGACCTTTGGTGATAATTTTCCATATTTTGAATGACCAGGGACTAGTTTTGTCATTTTATGAAAGTTGGGGGACTGAAACTGCCAATTTTGCAAACTTTGTACGTTTTTCATCTGTTTTTACTCATTTTGCATCTAAAACATATAAAACACAATTTTGAAATATTTTTAGTATTTTGATGCATTTCTGAGTATTTTTGTATGTTTTGTAGTTCAGATTTGACCAAAAATGATGAGTGTTTGAGCACTCATCAATCCCCCACACTAAACTATTGCTAGTCCCTAGCAATAAACTGTTTTGAAAACTCAATGGATTTTAAACTCTTTACCAAAAGCCATTACTTCTGGAGTAGCCAGATGTATCGATTCAAGTAAGAACTATGGTCCACCTGATAACCATGTGATTTTGAGCAAACCACCAGCTGTCAACGAATTTGATTAGTCTTTACCAAAAGCTGTTTGCTTCTGGACTAGCCAACTCTTGATGGACAAAGTCAACATCTTGGTGAGTTGATTACCAATTATGGTTTTTCCACTGCCTTTACCACAAGCCATAATCTTGCGGGCTAGCCAACTCATTCGCTTTTTTGGATATGGCGAGTTGAGGTACCATACAATTTTGGGCAAATTGCAAGCCGTAAACAGATTTGATATATCTTTACCAAGAGCCGTTTGCTCCTGGATTAGCCAATCCTTTTGTCGGTTAGACATAGCGGACTGATAACAAAAAAAATTTGGAAGCACAAGTGAAATTTTTTTAAAAAATTTTTGAGATTTTGGCAAAAAAACGGGGGTGCTAGATGGTAAAATGTGATAAAATTCGCTAGAATACCCCCCACACTTAGAATGAATATTGTCCTCAATATTCAAAGGCCCGGCTATTATGCCGACTCTTGGAACGTAAAAGGGCAACATTACAATCTAAATGTGGAAACACCTGTTTGTATTTTCACTGTATAAGTAACCATAGTAGGGGTAACTCCCCCACACTTAGGTTGAAAACCCTAAGTAAATGCTACTGTTTTTGTTTACCGAGTCGCTAGCTTGACTCGACCCCGAATTCATTTGTCCTTGGGGAAGCATGATGTGGAAGAAACAATCTCAATTGGACTTTCATTCAAGATGTTTGGACAAACATTTGAAGCACGTGAAAGTTCCACACCGATGAGATAAGTATCCAGCGCAAGATAATGATACATGAAAATGCCGGGATCAAAGATGGTGTCTTCATTCCCGAAGGAGTGAAGAAGAGAAGAAGTCACCTTATAGGTGAAGAAAAGGAAGAAAATCATTATGAAAATCATGACTTGATCCTCTTCCTCGAGATCAGGCTCATTAGCCTGATTTTGGATTTCAAAGGTTAAGCTCAAAAACATCCCGGGAGGGTGGGTGGAAATTTGCAAATTCTCATGATTGAGTGCATCTCCCCCCGGGCTATCAAACTCCGGAGGAGTCATGATATGATGAGTGAGTTCACCGAAGAACTCCTCATGAAGAGAATCATTCACAAGATTTGAATCTGTGAACTCATGTTCCGGAATAGACTCATCACAATCCTTATTCCGAATATCAAAAATTGGATTATCAGAAATCAAAGTGAATTCAGATTCGAATTCAAATAGAGGATTGGTGAGAGTAGTATTGAATGTTTCGGGAACAAAGAGATTATCATTCTCTATTGGACTGTTGGGTTCAGAAGTGATTGGTGGATCATGATATAGGAGACTTTCAATTTCTCCCAGGTCGGCTTCAAAGTCGAGGAGACCATCATCACTTTCCAATGAAAGTGGATTGATGTGAGTAAGTTCATCGGCGAACTCCTCAAGAAGAGGATCAGCATCAGACTGTGGGAGTGATGCCTCAATATACTCAATGTCTCCATGAGATGTACAATCATCATTAAAATCTGAGAAAGTCTCAAAATGATCGTTTGAACACTCAAGAGGGGAAGGTAAATCACACACATGATCAAGAGTTCCCTGTGACTCTCTCGGGATTGGGACAAGGATCTCAACACTAGACTTTATTAATTCGTCCGATTCCTTATTAGGAATAGTGCTAAGATGCTCATCCCCCATGCTCAGAGAGTGAGTGGGAACCTCTGGTGTGATAGCAAACTGAGGGAGTGGAGAGGAGCTAGCATTCATGGATTGTACGAGTTCCATTGATCTTCTGCTAGTAATTTCCCCGTCTCATTATTTTCTCCCTGATTTTCAATGGAAGGAATCACAAATGATGAATCCGACGAACCCTTATAAAATTGAAGGATATCAAGGGTGTCTTCATTATCACTATCATCATCACAGTCTAGAAGAGCAGCTTTACGAAATTTGGCACGTGTTATAGCTGCTTGTTCTACGACAAGTAATTCTTCCATGCTCAATTCGTTTCTAGCATCTCGTTCTTCAGCAAGTAATTCTGCCATAGATTTCTCACGAGAGTCTTGAAATGATGTAGTAACCAACTCCTCCTTAAGTTCTTTCAATATATCAAGAGCCTTTAGTAAAAGGTTTTGCTCAGTATCATGAGGAGTTGTGTGAATCATTTGATATTGCGGAGGTGGGTCTGAAAACGAATAGTCGTAATTGTTCCAAGGAAATTGATTCCTTGTTTGACAATCCGAGCTAGAGTGTAGACCTCCACAGTAATCACAACAGTAAAACTGATGTGTCTGTGGGTTGTATGTGCTAGAGTTACAATTGTTATCAGGAAACTGCTCATAGACAAGCGTGTTTCCCGATTGACAATCAGAACTGTAGTGTGAACCACCACAGTACTCACAACAGTAAAACTGCTGAGTCTCATGGTGTGGTAACTGATGGAATGAATCAGTCGTGTCATGGTAGGAATAGGGATCTTGGTTATAGACAGACCCGTTTCCTGACTCTACCATACCACAGCTGGGGCAATTGCCACCATTATAAGGATTACCACACCAATGGCAAATAAGAAGGTGTGGATGAGACATAGAAAGAATCAAAAGGTTTGGGAGGGTAAGGAATGAAGAATCAAAAGGGTAGGAGGGTAAAGATGAATATTTTTGGGTTTTTGGAAAGACATTTTGTACAAATGATAAAGAAAATCTTTTTGTGTTTTTGTGTTCGTTGAAAACTGAGTTTAAAATGTTTTCGTGAACTGTTTTGTTTTGATAATAAGAAAATATGAACAAAGGATGGATAAATGTACAATGGAACGAATTCCAAAATCACTAATCAGAAAAACCGTTTAGAATAGCGCGCACACCTCCCCGGCAGCGGCGCCAAAATTTGATTGAGGGAAAAGCAGTCAACTAAATTCAACCACGGATGTGGTCAACACAGTCAAACTCCTTAGGCTCAATGCTCCGTGGAAGTATAGGGGTTTCCCCGGGTCGTTATGTCCCGACGAGGTGTGGATTGTATTCAAACGGGTTTGTGATCGGGTGAATATGGACGGAAAGGGGTTTGTGATTGATTATACTAAGGAATCTACAAGGAAATAGCTTAAATAAGCTATACGAATAAGACTAGAAAAGTAGAAAAACCAGAAACGTTTAAAACTTAAAACGCGTACGTTTACATTTAAAATAACGTACACGTACAAAATAAAACGTGAAAACTGAAATCTGAAAACCTCCAGGGGTGAAAATGACTTTTTTACAAACTAAAAGATAAAAGAAAATTTTTAAAAAAAGAAAATAAATTTTCACACTAATTAATTATTTAATATTAATTAAATACTAATTAAAACAAATTATTAATATTTAAAACACATAAATACAATATAATATTAATTTATCACTAGAAAAATGAAAATTAAATTTTTAAAATTATAAAATAACTAAAAACAAATTTTAAAACTAAAAATATGTATTTTTGTCTTTTTGTGGTTTTTCTATTAATTAATTACTAATTAAATATTAATTACCTAATTAAACTATTTTAAATTATAAAAAATAGCAAATGAACAGTAAAAATTCTAGAAAAATTCCTAAAATTATATTATATTATATAAAATCTAGGAAAAATATAAAAATTAGGTCTTTCTTAATAAAAACTAATTATGCTATTTAAAACTTAATTATTAATAAAACTAATATTAAATCTAATAATTACTAAATAACAAAATAAAAATCTGATAAAATTACTAAAAATACTTTAATATAAAAGGAAATTAATAAAAATATAAAAATACCAAGTACTTAATAAAAATCTAAAAATGAAAATTAAAATTTAAATTACATTAAATAGAAACTATCACTTATTATTAAATTGGTTTTTCTTGATTTTTCTTTTTGAAAACTAATTTACCACTAAAAACACACAACTTTTGTAAAAACAACTTTTTTATAAATAAAAAATAAGCAATGTGGAGGCTTAATAGCTTATTAGTTGACTTATGTTGACCAAGTAAGCAAATAAGCTCAAATGAGCTTAAGTGTGACCCACAAAGGTAAAATCTGGTCTAAATAAGTTGTGTGGACATGTTTGAGCTAGAAAAAGCAAAAGGTGACCACAGAATAAGCAAATAAGCTAAAATAAGCAATTTCCACATTCCTTACCAACACAGAAATGGGACAAAAAAGATGGGCAATTCCAAGTGGGGTCCACAGGCCTTAAGGTCAAATAAATGGTCAAAACCTCAAGAGGGGTAGGAGGGGTTGAAGGGACCAAAAATGGGGCATTGGGGACCACTGAGGTGGCCAGAAACCACCACCAAAGTGGGTGGTGTGGCTGTGGTGCTGCTGCAGCAGGGGTATGGAGTGCCCTGCAGCCTACTTTGGGGTGATGGTGGGCCCCACAGAAAAATGGTAAAAATGAAACAACAATGGGACTTCCAAGATGAGCTGGTAAACTATGATTAAGAAAAAGTTTCAAGCTCTGAATGCAAACACAAAATTCTACAAAAATCTTGCTAGTTTTGAAAAAATCTGAAATCATGCAATTTGACTTTTTTCATAAACTTGGAATCTTGACTTTCTTGAACTTAGATCACATTTTACTGATTACACATGAAGTTATGAGCTATATTTAAACTATATTACACTAAATTGACAAACTTTGTAGCTAATGTGATGGATTTAAGCTCCCAAACCCCTCACAGTTAACTGTGAGGGAGATTTTTTTATGATTTTGACCTTTTTCCTAAGAACTCACTAATATGAGACAATGACTGAGCTAAAAATGACTAAAGTGAGCTAAAGGAGCAAACTATTCAACATTTCAATAACAAAAGCCTAGCAAACACTGCCAAACCAAACACCCCTTAACAAATATGAATATGTGATTTTCACTACAAGAGACTGAGATAGACCATGATGTTGATTGATAAACTCTAATCTTAACACCAAATGACCACTCAAATAATTTATGCTTATAATAGGCAGTTATGACCAAAATTGAGCACAAAGATCTTTAATGAACTACCAAATGATTTTAAGCCATAATATTATCCAATTACACTAATTAAGCACAAATCACCACAGATAATCACTTCTTAAGCATAGCTACAGGAAAATACCAAAGTAATGGAAAAATGCTTACAAATTGAGTCCAAATGAGAAACACAGAACCAGTGACCAAGAACAATTCCTATGGCCTCCCTTGAGGCTCTAAACCCTTGAGGATCCAAATTTCAACCATGCTTCTCCTTCATTCTCCATATAAACTGATTTGAATATTCCACTATTTATTTCCTATTTTTGAGATTTTTAATGAGACTTGAATTAAACTGAGATTTCAAAGTCCCAATTAGTTAAACACACTTAATGAAGCTTAGTAGAACAGTAAACATACATTTTTAACAACATTAAACTAGATTAAGAATTTTCAAAGAGAAAAATGGCAAAAACTAATTTTTACTAAGACAACTGAAATTAAGAAGTACAATGAGTTTCAGATACTCTGAAGTGACTTAATACATCATTTTTAAACTGAAAATTACACTAAAAAGTAGAAAATTACATAATTTGACATTAAACCTAAATTATAACTACTGCTACTCTAATACTCAGCTCCCCTCTCTCCTTCTTGACTTATATTGCTCCTCTTGGCTTCCTCTCTCTTTCCCACTTTGTTTATGAGCCATAGGATTAGTTTAGAGTGATCTTAGCCATTGAATGGTTTTGGCGGGAAAAGTCCAAATTGGCAGTTTTTTGTAACTTGGAGGAAATTCAGGAGCATTTAATGTTTGTTGTTATTTAGTGTTTGGAGGGGGAACATGGAGTAGGTAGTAGCAGAGTTGGTGAGGCAAGTTGGGGTGGTTTAGCAGGGGTGGTATAGGAGCAGTGGAGGAAGGAGGGAAGTGGTATTGATGTTTGACCGAAAGTTTGACCCTGGAGGTTTTAATATTAAAAGGGACGGGGTGGGTTATTTGGTTAGTGGGCTTGGGTATTGGCTGGGTAAGGTTTGTGGATTGGGTAATAAAGATAAAAGGGTTTGGTTTGGTTTGTAATTATCACAAGGACCAATATTGTAATTATTCTGAATTCGGAGGGCTGGTTTGTGAAAATTTCCAAACTTGTTTCAAGGGTATATTCTGCCAAGTATCAATAGTCCAAGGTTAGAAATTGCAATTTTTTCACTTTTGGTCCTTTAGGGAACAATTTTGCCAATTGTTGAAACTTGAGGGACTAATCATTCAAACTTTACATCAAGGGACCATTTGTGTCACTTTTTAAATTCCCAAGGACCAAAGTTGACTTTTTATCCAAAAAAAAATATCTCCCAGGGACCAAATCTGCCAAGTGTGAAAATACAGGGACCAAAATTGTAAATTTCTAAAACTTTTGAGATTTTTCACCAAAGGACTAAATATGACAACTTATGATTTTAAAAGGACCTTTGGTGATAATTATAACACCCCCAAAATCGATCAATACAGCGGAAGACTTAAAATGTCAGCGGAAGACTTTTGGGGTATTATATTGTGGATCTTTCGTCACAATTATAGGAAACGATTCAAGTGATCGTTTTAAGTTTTAGTTAAAATACCAAATATTCATAATTTCAAGAGAATTCGTTATTCAACAACAAGTTTTATTTAATGAGAAATAAACATTTCTTTATTTGCCCACTTCGTGCCGTTGCCATCCATTCCATTTAGTTACCTGAGATAAACATGCTAAAAGTCAACAAAAGTTGAGTGAAATTCATAGGTTTATATTTAAGAGTTTGAACACAAGAGATAGATGTTTATTGTAATATCGATACAAATAAACAAGTTAGAAAATCACATTCATTATTGCATTAAGCTCATGACACTCAACGATTCAACAGACATCAATATTTTCATAATAATGATGTAAAATATATAGCCCCCAAGATAGGTATTTGCCAGTAACCTATTATATTCAAATAACGTGCATTTGGTGACTTTCCTCTAGCAACCAAATGGGGATTGTCAATCCCTAATAGATCTATTCACAATTATTTACGTTCACTTTTCAAGTGATTAAGGTTCATGATCGAGGGACTTTTGGCAATAGCTACTTAAGCAATAATAAGATCAGGAAAAGACTTGTGTTCGGTTTTTAAGCATGTATCCCCCCACAGAAATTAGTTAAATGTGGGCTATGAACTCACCTTAGTAGGATAGTAGAACAATTGTAATCTCAACGATGCAAGGCAACGGCTTCACACAACCTAAAAGATATGGCACGTTTCAGTTCTTAAGTCTCGTTTTATTGCGAACGTTTATTATTAATTATAAGAAATCGATAAAGTACATACGTGATGTGTTGCGTCGTATAAAAATGAATAATGGTTATGTATTGTTTTATTCGTCTAAATATAGTTTATCGTTATATAAGTTTTATTCGTATTATATATATATATATATATATATATATATATATATATATATATAATAAGTTACGTTTAATTATTTATCGTTTTAATATATAATTAATTATATATATATATATATATATATATATATATATATATATATATATATATATATATATATATATATATATATATATATATAATAAATATAGAATTTTTATTTCAAAAGTAAATATTTCAATTCGATCCTTAATGTTTTCTCAATTTTACACTTTTTACCCTTAACGGAAAATATTTACGCCGTTAGTCCAAAAGTTATTTATATTTAAATTTTTAGTCCAAATATCAAATATATACATTTATTATCTTTAAGTTTCAATATTTACAGTTTATACCCCTTAGAAAATAGTTTTTATACTTTTCACTCAAGTTTACCAATTTGGCAATTTTAGTCCCTATCCTTCGTTCATTTGCAAAAATGGTCCCAACTTTACCAAATTCAAAACTTAACAATTTTATTATTTCATTAAGCTCAAAATATTTAGAAAAACTTATTTTCGCAGCTTATAAGCTTATTATTAGCTTATTTCGTTTATTGGGCTTAACGAGTCAAAAATAAGGGCCCGTTAAGGTTTAATGATCCAAGAGGTTAGGGGGAACACTAGGTTAGTCGAAATCCATAATTTCAAGTTATAATGTCATTTCAAAACAGCTTATTCTCATAGCTTATCACAATAAGCTAAAAAGAGCTTTTTGGGCTTTGTAAGCCCACGTAGAGTTTTTAAGTTTCTGAAAATGGTCTCCATGGCGTTTTACTTTGAGTCTCGTTAGATGGTCAAGCTAAGTTTTTAGGTCGACTTATCTTTCATTCCTGTTAGTATTTCAAGTAAACAAATAGGTCGTGTGAAAATACTTAGGGGTCGTGTGTTGAAATTAAACATGGCGAGGCCAAAGTGTAGGCCAAAACTCATATCGTAAAAACAATATAAGTTGGAAAATAAACTAAGTGTTATAGTATGTTTCGTGCATGTTCAATACAACATAGCAACGTGTGATTTTTAGGGTGTATACGTTATTATTAGTTCCATATTATTATAGATACTCGTTAAGGACTTGGTAAACATACAATACGACATATAATATGTGCATGTTACGTTTTTGTTTCTTATTTTATTTGGACAAAGTGTTTGTGCAAAAGTAAATAATGCGTATATAAATATGTAATAAAATAGCGATTAGAAGGTCTCACCTCACCTTAAAAGGTGGAGTAAAACGTAGTGTATGGTTCGTGTATATGGTTTAATGCTCCGTGGTTCACTTCTCGTACTTCCAAAGGTTCAAGAGGTTCTAATCCTTGCTTCCTAGGTTCTCTTCAAAGCGTGGTTCTTAGCAATCCGTATGTCCCTCCATAGCTCCTTTTCGTTAGTATTGTTGGTGGTAGTGGTACGTATGAGGGTATGTAGTGATGTTGTTTGCATGTAAAGTTTATATAAGCTGAAATTTGAAGTGTAGAAACAAGATAAGTTCACATGAGTGAAGATTGCATGTTAGGCGAATAGTATCACCATTCACAATGCCCAATCGAAGGTTTACATTGCCAAGATCTCGTGTGATTTGTTCCTGCTCACTTCTGACGCATTCTTACATTTACATTGTTCACTTAGATGGGATTGGAGAGCAATGGGTGGTGCTAAGGAATGTCTTGACACGTCTAGGACTTATCTTTGCATATTGAGTTTGGTAGTTTGCTTTGGTCATTTCTAGTATAGTGAACGAGAGTGAGTGAGTAATGTTTATGTCTCGTGTGTTTCTTGGGCACTAGGTAAATCAATATGTGTAATAAAGTGGGTATGTCGTGTGTAGGAATCGCGAAATAATAGGGTGCGTTTGGAGTGTGTCGCGGCAGTGCAAGAGAAAAAAAAAATAAAAGTGCGTTTGGGCTTGTGCTTGGTGGGCTAACGCTTGGTCTTGGCCCAGCAGCAAATAAAGAGAAAAAGGGAGTCCGTTTGGTTTGTGTTGATTAATCCGTGGCCCAAAGGGTGTTGGGGGCCCACCTGGGGTGTCTCGATTATCGTGTCGAAGTTCAAAAATATTAGTGAGCGTTCTCGGGAAGTTTCGTAGGTTCGGGAAATATATAAATAGTATACGTTATTTAGACGAAACGTATTATTAAATAATAACGCGTTATATAATTATTTATCGTTCGCAGTAATTATAGGCAACCTAGGTTGTGTGTAAGCATCGTTCCTGGGTAAACGGTCAATCACAGTTATCATAGTGGTTCAATATCAAGCCATATCATAAAAAAAAATTTTGTTACCCGTAAAATGGTGTTAATTTATCGTAACATCGTTTTTATTTATTTGTTTGCATTTACTAATCGTATGGGAAATTTACGAGATGTTACATTACCTACTTCTTACAGGGAATTCCGTCCCGGAATTGTAGTCTAAGATAGTTGTCGAGGGTGTCTTAGGTGAAGAGATGTGGGTACTTGGAGCGAATCTGATCCTCGCGCTCCCAGGTGTATTCCGGTCCTCGCTTGGAGTCCCAACGAACTTTGATAATAGGGATACGGTTTTGTTTTAATTGTTTGACTTCTCTATCCATGATTTCAATAGGTTCCTCCGTAAAGATAAGGTTATCATCTAGTCGAATTTCCTTAAATGGAATCACGAGAGATTCATCGGATAAACACTTCTTAAGGTTTGACACATGAAAGATGTCGTGAATCCGACTAAGTTCTTCGGGTAGTTCTAGTCTATAAGCCACGGGTCCTATCCTTTCCAGGATTTTGAACGGACCGATGTATCTGGGGTTCAACTTTCCATGCTTTCCAAATCGTACCATTCCCTTCCAGGGAGATACTTTCAATAAGACTTTGTCTCCTATTTGAAATTCCATGGGTTTCCTTTTTAGGTCTGCGTAGCTTTTCTGTCGGTCTCGGGCTGCTTGTAAGCGTTGCTTAATCTTAATGATTTTCTCGGTTGTTTCCCTAACAAGGTCTGGTCCTATAAGTTGTCTTTCTCCGACTTCTGTCCAACAGACGGGCGATCTGCACTTCCTACCATATAGTGCTTCGAATGGTGCTGCTTTTATATTGGCTTGGTAACTATTGTTGTATGAAAACTCTGCTAATGGTAAGTGCTTATCCCAACCTTTTCCAAAATCGATAACGCATGCTCGGAGCATATCTTCCAAGGTTTGAATAGTTCTTTCACTTTGACCATCAGTTTGAGGGTGGTATGCGGTGCTCATATCTAGTTTAGTTCCTAAGGCTTTCTGTAATGATTTCCAAAAGTGTGAGGTGAAACGACTATCTCGATCTGAGATAATCGAAATTGGTACTCCATGTCGAGTGACAATTTCCTTCACATATACTTGAGCTAGTGTATTCATCTCGTCGATTTCTTTGATGGGTATAAAATGAGCGGATTTTGTTAGACGATCCACAATAACCCATATTGTGTCGTGTCCGGATGAGGTTCTTGGGAGTTTGGTGATGAAGTCCATAGTGATTCGTTCCCATTTCCACATAGGAAGTTCTGGTTGTACAAGTAAGCCTGACGGTTTCTGATGTTCTGCCTTTACCCTTGAACATGTTAAACATTTACTGACATATTCTGCGATGTCAGCCTTCATGTTTGGCCACCAATATAGTTTCTTTAAATCCTGATACATCTTGTCAGAACCTGGATGAATGGAGTATTTTGACTTGTGAGATTCATACATGATGAGCTCACGAATACCTCCGATCATCGGGATCCAACTTCTGTCCTTGAAACATAGTGTTCCATCAGATTTCTTCACGAAACCATTCTTATTCTCGGGCATACCGTAAATCTTTTCTTTGGGTCGGTTTTCTTCTTTAAGTGCTTCGCTCTGCGCGGTAAGGATTTGGGATGGAAGGGGTGAGTGAATAGTCATCCCTAGTGATCTAACTCGAAGGGGTTTCAATCGTTCCTTTCGGCTTAACGCATCTGCTACTACATTAGCCTTTCCTGGGTGGTAACGGATCTCACAATCATAATCGCTGAGCAACTCTAGCCAGCGACGTTGCCTCATATTCAAATCCTTCTGATCCAAAATGTGTTGAAGACTCTTGTGGTCGGTGTATACTGTGCATTTGATGCCATATAAGTAGTGTCTCCACAACTTGAGTGCAAACACTACAGCTCCTAACTCCAAGTCATGAGTTGTGTAGTTTTCCTCATGTTTCTTTAGTTGGCGGGATGCATAAGCTATCACTTTGCTTCTTTGCATCAAAACTGCTCCTAGTCCATGATAAGATGCGTCACAATATACTATAAAGTCCTCGTTTCCTTCTGGGAGGGCTAATATTGGAGCTTCACAAAGCTTTTGTTTTAACATCTGGAAGGCTGCTTCTTCCTTTTCTTTCCAGATGTACTTCTCATTCTTTTGGGTCAACTTAGTCAACGGCTTTGCAATTTTGGAGAATCCTTCTATAAATCTTCGGTAGTAACCTGCGAGACCTAAAAATTGACGAATCTCCGTGGGGTTTGTAGGAGATGACCAACCTTTAACAGCCTCAATCTTTGCAGGGTCTACGTGAATGCCTTGACTATCGATGATGTGTCCTAAAAACTGTACGGTGTGAATCCAAAAGTCGCATTTAGAGAACTTAGCGTACAATTCTTCCTTCTTGAGCAGTTCTAAAATGATTCGTAAATGTCCCGCATGTTCTTCTTCGTTGTGAGAGTAGATCAAAATATCGTCGATGAATACTATTACAAACTTATCCAAGTAAGGTTTGCATACTCGATTCATTAAATCCATGAAAACTGCTGGTGCATTGGTCAGACCGAACGGCATTACTTGAAATTCGTAGTGACCATAGCGCGTTCTGAATGCAGTTTTCGGAATATCTTCTTCTCGAACTCTTAGCTGATGGTATCCTGATCTTAGATCAATTTTTGAGTACACACTTGATCCTTGCAATTGGTCGAACAGATCATCAATTCGAGGTAATGGGTATCGATTCTTTACCGTAAGTTTATTCAACTCCCGGTAATCGATACACATTCGAAAGGATCCATCCTTCTTCTTAACGAACAAAATTGGAGCTCCCCAAGGTGATGAGCTTGGTCGAATAAATCCTTTATCCGATAATTCCTTTAGTTGTTCTGACAATTCTTCCATTTCAGATGGCGCTAGCCTATAAGGTGCTTTAGCTACTGGTGCCGCTCCAGGCACTAGTTCAATCTGAAATTCTACTTGACGTACGGGTGGAATACCAGGTAATTCTTCAGGGAATACCTCAGGGAAATCCCTAACGATAGGAACGTCGTCGAGCTGTCTTTCGGATGACTTACTTTCCGTAACTTGAGCCATGAATACTTGACATCCTTACTTCATGTATTTTATTACTCGCATACATGAGATAATTCCATATCGAGGTTTGCTTTTGTCGCCCTGGACAATGAGTGTTTCATCCTTGAGTGGTATATGGACGGCCTTTTCGTCACAGTGAATCCTAGCACGATGGTGGGATAGCCAATCCATGCCGACGATAGCGTCGAAGCTACCAAGTTGAACCGGCATAAGATCAATGGCAAAAGGTTTTTTAGATAAGGTTAGGGTGCAATCTCTCATGATAGTATTGGTGTCTATTAAATTCCCGTAAGCCATTTCGACTTCGTAGGTGGTGTTTAGCTTAGAGGGGGTAACATTAAGTAAAGGGGCAAACGTATCCGATATAAAACTCTTATCGGCGCCCGAATCAAACAATACTCTAGCATTATGATGGTTTAGTAGAAACGTACCGGTGACTACATCGGGTCCGTTTCCATCTCCGAGTAGGTATACCCTAGCTTGGGCGTTGGCTGGTTCGTTTCCTTTTGGGCAGTTTCTCCGGATGTGTCCTACTTCTCTGCATCCGAAACAAGTGGGTGGTATAGCTAATGCGTTGCTTCCCGTAGCAGGAATCTTACAGTTCCTGGTTTGATGACCGATTTTATGACATTTGTCACATCGGACGGTACAACGACCCTCATGATGAAGTTTGCATCGCTGGCACAGGGGTTTCTGTCCGTTGTACCCTACACCTTCCGTAGCGGTGTAGACTCGGGGTTTTTCTTGTCTTTGGTTCTGCTGCTGAGTGCTTCGGGTGTTGTGATAGGGCTGGTGGTTCCGATTATTGTTGCGTTGGTTGTTGTTGCGGTGATGACTGTTGTAGTTCTGCTGGTTGTTGTTGTGATGGTGAGTGGTCCTTTTATCGTCCAATTTTCTTTTTAGTTCATTGTATTTCACTTCTCGATCTAGAAGTTTCTGAGCAAGTTCCATTGCTGCTTCCAAGGTTGGCGGATTGGCTGAGGTGACATTTCCTTCAATACTCCTAGGGAGTCCTTCGACATATTTCTCTAATGTCTTCTCATAATCGGGTACCATGGTAGGGCATAGTATCTTAAGTTCTTGGAATCTCCGGTTGTAACTCCTTAAATCAACTCCTTTCACTATTAAGGTATGGAACTCATCTTCGAGTTTTCGCAGTTCGGAACGGGGACAATACTTCTTTAGTATTTTAGCCTTGAATTCAATCCAAGTAAGCTGATGTGCTGCTTCTGCTCCTAGTGTTTGAACGGTAGAGTTCCACCAGGATAGAGCGTCTTGCATTAGCGTTCCCGTTGCGAAGCTCACTTTGTTGTTTTCCGAGCATCCACTTCTTTGGAAAACAGTTTCACTTCTTTCAAACCATTGAGCTAATTCCGACACTCCTTCAATCCCTTTGAAATACGTCGGTTGACATGCTATGAAGTCTTTGTAGGTGCAGTATCGGGGTGCCGGTGCATTTCCGTCTCTATTACGGTTTTGTTCAGCTAAAACGGCATTAACGCCGTCAGCGATTGCTTGCTGGATTGCAGCCGGGGTCACAACTTCGGGGTTTGCTGGTGTGGCGTTCGTGGTTGTTCTCCTAGTCCTAGCCATATTGCTATAAAAGAAGGTATATTATTAGAACATTTATAATAATCTTATCACGTTGAAAATACATATCGAGTAATGAATAGTTAAATATAGGTCGTAGTTACAATGATTCAATCATCGTAAGTTTTTGTATGTTGGGATAACACACATAACGAATAAGTTTGACCTGTATGAACCAATAAATTACGATATAATGCAACGTAAATAAAGATAAAATAAACTTCCATAAATCAATGTCACGGTGTTACAACACTTATTTGTACTTGTGCAAATGTTTACAAAACACGACAAGATATTCTTATTGGTAGGACATTGATTTTTCTTAACAAGATGGTGGTCTCATGGTTTTCCTAAGGCCTTGTCTAGGCGGTTTTGGAGTTCTTGAATGGCAGTGGACATGGTTTCCATGGTTTGATCTCGAGCTCTTTCCCTTTCTCGAGCTTCTAGCAGGGCTTGCCTAAGGCGTAGGTTTTTAGTGTTGATTCTCTCAATTTCTCGGTCTAAAGTTCCCAATGCTATTTCGGTCGAAGTGTTAGCCCCACAAAGAGCTCCTATGAATTCCATTGATTCCCAAAATAGAGAATCCAACTTTTCGACTTTATCCTCTACTGCAAGATGACCAATTATGAGACTGTTCATGTCATCTTCAAAGGTTTCTAGAAGTTCCTGTGGAATCTTGTTGAGTATACTAGCGATGGAATCAAGTCGGTCTTCGTGGCGAACCATTCTTGCAGCTAACAATGGTATGGTATGGTGTATGGGTTCCCCAGTGACTGGCAGTATTCGGGAGGTAGAGTAAGAACTTTCCCCAAGTTCCCTTGTTGTTGGTGTTCCTTCTTGAGATCTCCAATATCGCATAATGGGCAATAAGAAAGACCATTTACGAGCATCTGCCCGTTTGTGGGTCCTTCGGCGACTACGGTGAATACTAGATTCTGAGGCGGTTGGGTGGATTGGGTAAATCTTTCGGTGAGGTGGTAGAGGGACACTTTGGTAAGGTACTGGTGGTGATGCTAGTGGAGGTGATACTATAGGTGATGGTGTTAGTGGTACAGTAGTAGTTTGGCTGTAGAAGATAGTTGGTACTGGTGGTATTACTGGTGGTGCAGGTGGTGATGGCACAACTGATTCAGGTGGTATGACAAGAGCTGGTGCTGGTACAGCAGTACTTGCTTCATACGGATGAAGTTGTCTAATTTGCCTAGATCGGCGAATCGGACCAGATGTTGCCAGAGGAGAAGCCTCTGTGTCAGATGCTGGCAGAAATTGCTGGCTTTGCATGTATCTGTCGGTAGCAGGAGACATAGGCATAGGTGAGGTAGCATAGGCTGAAGTAACATCTTCAGTTCCTGAGTTTTAGGACAAGCTGATAGGGTGGGTGTTCGAAGACATGATACTGTAATAAATTTCCCGATTAGTAAATGTAAGCATAATTATAACCAATTTAAAAATGCTATAAAGGTAAATAATACTTTTTACCAATTACTGGGATGCGTAGGCACGAAGGGCGTAGGATGGTATTTTATGAAAATTTTGTCCCGTTTAAAGTGTAGTTATAGTCCAATGTTCCAAAAACACTTGGTTCACTATAACCGTAGCTCTGATGCCAATCTATAACACCCCCAAAATCGATCAATACAGCGGAAGACTTAAAATGTCAGCGGAAGACTTTTGGGGTATTATATTGTGGATCTTTCGTCACAATTATAGGAAACGATTCAAGTGATCGTTTTAAGTTTTATTTAAAATACCAAATATTCATAATTTCAAGAGAATTCGTTATTCAACAACAAGTTTTATTTAAAGAGAAATAAACATTTCTTTATTTGCCCACTTCGTGCCGTTGCCATCCATTCCATTTAGTTACCTGAGATAAACATGCTAAAAGTCAACAAAAGTTGAGTGAAATTCATAGGTTTATATTTTAGAGTTTGAACACAAGAGATAGATGTTTATTGTAATATCGATACAAATAAACAAGTTAGAAAATCACATTCATTATTGCATTAAGCTCATGACACTCAACGATTCAACAGACATCAATATTTTCATAATAATGATGTAAAATATATAGCCCCCAAGATAGGTATTTGCCAGTAACCTATTATATTCAAATAACGTGCATTTGGTGACTTTCCTCTAGCAACCAAATGGGGATTGTCAATCCCTAATAGATCTATTCACAATTATTTACGTTCACTTTTCAAGTGATTAAGGTTCATGATCGAGGGACTTTTGGCAATAGCTACTTAAGCAATAATAAGATCAGGAAAAGACTTGTGTTCGGTTTTTAAGCATGTATCCCCCCACAGAAATTAGTTAAATGTGGGCTATGAACTCACCTTAGTAGGATAGTAGAACAATTGTAATCTCAACGATGCAAGGCAACGGCTTCACACAACCTAAAAGATATGGCACGTTTCAGTTCTTAAGTCTCGTTTTATTGCGAACGTTTATTATTAATTATAAGAAATCGATAAAGTACATACGTGATGTGTTGCGTCGTATAAAAATGAATAATGGTTATGTATTGTTTTATTCGTCTAAATATAGTTTATCGTTATATAAGTTTTATTCGTATTATATATATATATATATATATATATATATATATATATATATATATATATATATATATATATATATATATATATATATATATATATAATAAGTTACGTTTAATTATTTATCGTTTTAATATATAATCAATTATATATATATATATATATATATATATATATATATATATATATATATATATATAATAAATATAGAATTTTTATTTCAAAAGTAAATATTTCAATTCGATCCTTAATGTTTTCTCAATTTTACACTTTTTACCCTTAACGGAAAATATTTACGCCGTTAGTCCAAAAGTTATTTATATTTAAATTTTTAGTCCAAATATCAAATATATACATTTATTATCTTTAAGTTTCAATATTTACAGTTTATACCCCTTAGAAAATAGTTTTTATACTTTTCACTCAAGTTTACCAATTTGGCAATTTTAGTCCCTATCCTTCGTTCATTTGCAAAAATGGTCCCAACTTTACCAAATTCAAAACTTAACAATTTTATTATTTCATTAAGCTCAAAATATTTAGAAAAACTTATTTTCGCAGCTTATAAGCTTATTATTAGCTTATTTCGTTTATTGGGCTTAACGAGTCAAAAATAAGGGCCCGTTAAGGTTTAATGATCCAAGAGGTTAGGGGGAACACTAGGTTAGTCGAAATCCATAATTTCAAGTTATAATGTCATTTCAAAACAGCTTATTCTCATAGCTTATCACAATAAGCTAAAAAGAGCTTTTTGGGCTTGTAAGCCCACGTAGAGTTTTTAAGTTTCTGAAAATGGTCTCCATGGCGTTTTACTTTGAGTCTCGTTAGATGGTCAAGCTAAGTTTTTAGGTCGACTTATCTTTCATTCCTGTTAGTATTTCAAGTAAACAAATAGGTCGTGTGAAAATACTTAGGGGTCGTGTGTTGAAATTAAACATGGCGAGGCCAAAGTGTAGGCCAAAACTCATATCGTAAAAACAATATAAGTTGGAAAATAAACTAAGTGTTATAGTATGTTTCGTGCATGTTCAATACAACATAGCAACGTGTGATTTTTAGGGTGTATACGTTATTATTAGTTCCATATTATTATAGATACTCGTTAAGGACTTGGTAAACATACAATACGACATATAATATGTGCATGTTACGTTTTTGTTTCTTATTTTATTTGGACGAAGTGTTTGTGCAAAAGTAAATAATGCGTATATAAATATGTAATAAAATAGCGATTAGAAGGTCTCACCTCACCTTAAAAGGTGGAGTAAAACGTAGTGTATGGTTCGTGTATATGGTTTAATGCTCCGTGGTTCACTTCTCGTACTTCCAAAGGTTCAAGAGGTTCTAATCCTTGCTTCCTAGGTTCTCTTCAAAGCGTGGTTCTTAGCAATCCGTATGTCCCTCCATAGCTCCTTTTCGTTAGTATTGTTGGTGGTAGTGGTACGTATGAGGGTATGTAGTGATGTTGTTTGCATGTAAAGTTTATATAAGCTGAAATTTGAAGTGTAGAAACAAGATAAGTTCACATGAGTGAAGATTGCATGTTAGGCGAATAGTATCACCATTCACAATGCCCAATCGAAGGTTTACATTGCCAAGATCTCGTGTGATTTGTTCCTGCTCACTTCTGACGCATTCTTACATTTACATTGTTCACTTAGATGGGATTGGAGAGCAATGGGTGGTGCTAAGGAATGTCTTGACACGTCTAGGACTTATCTTTGCATATTGAGTTTGGTAGTTTGCTTTGGTCATTTCTAGTATAGTGAACGAGAGTGAGTGAGTAATGTTTATGTCTCGTGTGTTTCTTGGGCACTAGGTAAATCAATATGTGTAATAAAGTGGGTATGTCGTGTGTAGGAATCGCGAAATAATAGGGTGCGTTTGGAGTGTGTCGCGGCAGTGCAAGAGAAAAAAAAAAATAAAAGTGCGTTTGGGCTTGTGCTTGGTGGGCTAACGCTTGGTCTTGGCCCAGCAGCAAATAAAGAGAAAAAGGGAGTCCGTTTGGTTTGTGTTGATTAATCCGTGGCCCAAAGGGTGTTGGGGGCCCACCTGGGGTGTCTCGATTATCGTGTCGAAGTTCAAAAATATTAGTGAGCGTTCTCGGGAAGTTTCGTAGGTTCGGGAAATATATAAATAGTATACGTTATTTAGACGAAACGTATTATTAAATAATAACGCGTTATATAATTATTTATCGTTCGCAGTAATTATAGGCAACCTAGGTTGTGTGTAAGCATCGTTCCTGGGTAAACGGTCAATCACAGTTATCATAGTGGTTCAATATCAAGCCATATCATAAAAAAAAAATTTGTTACCCGTAAAATGGTGTTAATTTATCGTAACATCGTTTTTATTTATTTGTTTGCATTTACTAATCGTATGGGAAATTTACGAGATGTTACATTACCTACTTCTTACAGGGAATTCCGTCCCGGAATTGTAGTCTAAGATAGTTGTCGAGGGTGTCTTAGGTGAAGAGATGTGGGTACTTGGAGCGAATCTGATCCTCGCGCTCCCAGGTGTATTCCGGTCCTCGCTTGGAGCCCCAACGAACTTTGATAATAGGGATACGGTTTTGTTTTAATTGTTTGACTTCTCTATCCATGATTTCAATAGGTTCCTCCGTAAAGATAAGGTTATCATCTAGTCGAATTTCCTTAAATGGAATCACGAGAGATTCATCGGATAAACACTTCTTAAGGTTTGACACATGAAAGATGTCGTGAATCCGACTAAGTTCTTCGGGTAGTTCTAGTCTATAAGCCACGGGTCCTATCCTTTCCAGGATTTTGAACGGACCGATGTATCTGGGGTTCAACTTTCCATGCTTTCCAAATCGTACCATTCCCTTCCAGGGAGATACTTTCAATAAGACTTTGTCTCCTATTTGAAATTCCATGGGTTTCCTTTTTAGGTCTGCGTAGCTTTTCTGTCGGTCTCGGGCTGCTTGTAAGCGTTGCTTAATCTTAATGATTTTCTCGGTTGTTTCCCTAACAAGGTCTGGTCCTATAAGTTGTCTTTCTCCGACTTCTGTCCAACAGACGGGCGATCTGCACTTCCTACCATATAGTGCTTCGAATGGTGCTGCTTTTATATTGGCTTGGTAACTATTGTTGTATGAAAACTCTGCTAATGGTAAGTGTTTATCCCAACCTTTTCCAAAATCGATAACGCATGCTCGGAGCATATCTTCCAAGGTTTGAATAGTTCTTTCACTTTGACCATCAGTTTGAGGGTGGTATGCGGTGCTCATATCTAGTTTAGTTCCTAAGGCTTTCTGTAATGATTTCCAAAAGTGTGAGGTGAAACGACTATCTCGATCTGAGATAATCGAAATTGGTACTCCATGTCGAGTGACAATTTCCTTCACATATACTTGAGCTAGTGTATTCATCTCGTCGATTTCTTTGATGGGTATAAAATGAGCGGATTTTGTTAGACGATCCACAATAACCCATATTGTGTCGTGTCCGGATGAGGTTCTTGGGAGTTTGGTGATGAAGTCCATAGTGATTCGTTCCCATTTCCACATAGGAAGTTCTGGTTGTACAAGTAAGCCTGACGGTTTCTGATGTTCTGCCTTTACCCTTGAACATGTTAAACATTTACTGACATATTCTGCGATGTCAGCCTTCATGTTTGGCCACCAATATAGTTTCTTTAAATCCTGATACATCTTGTCAGAACCTGGATGAATGGAGTATTTTGACTTGTGAGATTCATACATGATGAGCTCACGAATACCTCCGATCATCGGGATCCAACTTCTGTCCTTGAAACATAGTGTTCCATCAGATTTCTTCACGAAACCATTCTTATTCTCGGGCATACCGTAAATCTTTTCTTTGGGTCGGTTTTCTTCTTTAAGTGCTTCGCTCTGCGCGGTAAGGATTTGGGATGGAAGGGGTGAGTGAATAGTCATCCCTAGTGATCTAACTCGAAGGGGTTTCAATCGTTCCTTTCGGCTTAACGCATCTGCTACTACATTAGCCTTTCCTGGGTGGTAACGGATCTCACAATCATAATCGCTGAGCAACTCTAGCCAGCGACGTTGCCTCATATTCAAATCCTTCTGATCCAAAATGTGTTGAAGACTCTTGTGGTCGGTGTATACTGTGCATTTGATGCCATATAAGTAGTGTCTCCACAACTTGAGTGCAAACACTACAGCTCCTAACTCCAAGTCATGAGTTGTGTAGTTTTCCTCATGTTTCTTTAGTTGGCGGGATGCATAAGCTATCACTTTGCTTCTTTGCATCAAAACTGCTCCTAGTCCATGATAAGATGCGTCACAATATACTATAAAGTCCTCGTTTCCTTCTGGGAGGGCTAATATTGGAGCTTCACAAAGCTTTTGTTTTAACATCTGGAAGGCTGCTTCTTCCTTTTCTTTCCAGATGTACTTCTCATTCTTTTGGGTCAACTTAGTCAACGGCTTTGCAATTTTGGAGAATCCTTCTATAAATCTTCGGTAGTAACCTGCGAGACCTAAAAATTGACGAATCTCCGTGGGGTTTGTAGGAGATGACCAACCTTTAACAGCCTCAATCTTTGCAGGGTCTACGTGAATGCCTTGACTATCGATGATGTGTCCTAAAAACTGTACGGTGTGAATCCAAAAGTCGCATTTAGAGAACTTAGCGTACAATTCTTCCTTCTTGAGCAGTTCTAAAATGATTCGTAAATGTCCCGCATGTTCTTCTTCGTTGTGAGAGTAGATCAAAATATCGTCGATGAATACTATTACAAACTTATCCAAGTAAGGTTTGCATACTCGATTCATTAAATCCATGAAAACTGCTGGTGCATTGGTCAGACCGAACGGCATTACTTGAAATTCGTAGTGACCATAGCGCGTTCTGAATGCAGTTTTCGGAATATCTTCTTCTCGAACTCTTAGCTGATGGTATCCTGATCTTAGATCAATTTTTGAGTACACACTTGATCCTTGCAATTGGTCGAACAGATCATCAATTCGAGGTAATGGGTATCGATTCTTTACCGTAAGTTTATTCAACTCCCGGTAATCGATACACATTCGAAAGGATCCATCCTTCTTCTTAACGAACAAAATTGGAGCTCCCCAAGGTGATGAGCTTGGTCGAATAAATCCTTTATCCGATAATTCCTTTAGTTGTTCTGACAATTCTTCCATTTCAGATGGCGCTAGCCTATAAGGTGCTTTAGCTACTGGTGCCGCTCCAGGCACTAGTTCAATCTGAAATTCTACTTGACGTACGGGTGGAATACCAGGTAATTCTTCAGGGAATACCTCAGGGAAATCCCTAACGATAGGAACGTCGTCGAGCTGTCTTTCGGATGACTTACTTTCCGTAACTTGAGCCATGAATACTTGACATCCTTACTTCATGTATTTTATTACTCGCATACATGAGATAATTCCATATCGAGGTTTGCTTTTGTCGCCCTGGACAATGAGTGTTTCATCCTTGAGTGGTATATGGACGGCCTTTTCGTCACAGTGAATCCTAGCACGATGGTGGGATAGCCAATCCATGCCGACGATAGCGTCGAAGCTACCAAGTTGAACCGGCATAAGATCAATGGCAAAAGGTTTTTCAGATAAGGTTAGGGTGCAATCTCTCATGATAGTATTGGTGTCTATTAAATTCCCGTAAGCCATTTCGACTTCGTAGGTGGTGTTTAGCTTAGAGGGGGTAACATTAAGTAAAGGGGCAAACGTATCCGATATAAAACTCTTATCGGCGCCCGAATCAAACAATACTCTAGCATTATGATGGTTTAGTAGAAACGTACCGGTGACTACATCGGGTCCGTTTCCATCTCCGAGTAGGTATACCCTAGCTTGGGCGTTGGCTGGTTCGTTTCCTTTTGGGCAGTTTCTCCGGATGTGTCCTACTTCTCTGCATCCGAAACAAGTGGGTGGTATAGCTAATGCGTTGCTTCCCGTAGCAGGAATCTTACAGTTCCTGGTTTGATGACCGATTTTATGACATTTGTCACATCGGACGGTACAACGACCCTCATGATGAAGTTTGCATCGCTGACACAGGGGTTTTTGTCCGTTGTACCCTACACCTTCCGTAGCGGTGTAGACTCGGGGTTTTTCTTGTCTTTGGTTCTGCTGCTGAGTGCTTCGGGTGTTGTGATAGGGCTGGTGGTTCCGATTATTGTTGCGTTGGTTGTTGTTGCGGTGATGACTGTTGTAGTTCTGCTGGTTGTTGTTGTGATGGTGAGTGGTCCTTTTATCGTCCAATTTTCTTTTTAGTTCATTGTATTTCACTTCTCGATCTAGAAGTTTCTGAGGAAGTTCCATTGCTGCTTCCAAGGTTGGCGGATTGGCTGAGGTGACATTTCCTTCAATACTCCTAGGGAGTCCTTCGACATATTTCTCTAATGTCTTCTCATAATCGGGTACCATGGTAGGGCATAGTATCTTAAGTTCTTGGAATCTCCGGTTGTAACTCCTTAAATCAACTCCTTTCACTATTAAGGTATGGAACTCATCTTCGAGTTTTCGCAGTTCGGAACGGGGACAATACTTCTTTAGTATTTTAGCCTTGAATTCAATCCAAGTAAGCTGATGTGCTGCTTCTGCTCCTAGTGTTTGAACGGTAGAGTTCCACCAGGATAGAGCGTCTTGCATTAGCGTTCCCGTTGCGAAGCTCACTTTGTTGTTTTCCGAGCATCCACTTCTTTGGAAAACAGTTTCACTTCTTTCAAACCATTGAGCTAATTCCGACACTCCTTCAATCCCTTTGAAATACGTCGGTTGACATGCTATGAAGTCTTTGTAGGTGCAGTATCGGGGTGCCGGTGCATTTTCGTCTCTATTACGGTTTTGTTCAGCTAAAACGGCATTAACGCCGTCAGCGATTGCTTGCTGGATTGCAGCCGGGGTCACAACTTCGGGGTTTGCTGGTGTGGCGTTCGTGGTTGTTCTCCTAGTCCTAGCCATATTGCTATAAAAGAAGGTATATTATTAGAACATTTATAATAATCTTATCACGTTGAAAATACATATCGAGTAATGAATAGTTAAATATAGGTCGTAGTTACAATGATTCAATCATCGTAAGTTTTTGTATGTTGGGATAACACACATAACGAATAAGTTTGACCTGTATGAACCAATAAATTACGATATAATGCAACGTAAATAAAGATAAAATAAACTTCCATAAATCAATGTCACGGTGTTACAACACTTATTTGTACTTGTGCAAATGTTTACAAAACACGACAAGATATTCTTATTGGTAGGACATTGATTTTTCTTAACAAGATGGTGGTCTCATGGTTTTCCTAAGGCCTTGTCTAGGCGGTTTTGGAGTTCTTGAATGGCAGTGGACATGGTTTCCATGGTTTGATCTCGAGCTCTTTCCCTTTCTCGAGCTTCTAGCAGGGCTTGCCTAAGGCGTAGGTTTTCAGTGTTGATTCTCTCAATTTCTCGGTCTAAAGTTCCCAATGCTATTTCGGTCGAAGTGTTAGCCCCACAAAGAGCTCCTATGAATTCCATTGATTCCCAAAATAGAGAATCCAACTTTTCGACTTTATCCTCTACTGCAAGATGACCAATTATGAGACTGTTCATGTCATCTTCAAAGGTTTCTAGAAGTTCCTGTGGAATCTTGTTGAGTATACTAGCGATGGAATCAAGTCGGTCTTCGTGGCGAACCATTCTTGCAGCTAACAATGGTATGGTATGGTGTATGGGTTCCCCAGTGACTGGCAGTATTCGGGAGGTAGAGTAAGAACTTTCCCCAAGTTCCCTTGTTGTTGGTGTTCCTTCTTGAGATCTCCAATATCGCATAATGGGCAATAAGAAAGACCATTTACGAGCATCTGCCCGTTTGTGGGTCCTTCGGCGACTACGGTGAATACTAGATTCTGAGGCGGTTGGGTGGATTGGGTAAATCTTTCGGTGAGGTGGTAGAGGGACACTTTGGTAAGGTACTGGTGGTGATGCTAGTGGAGGTGATACTATAGGTGATGGTGTTAGTGGTACAGTAGTAGTTTGGCTGTAGAAGATAGTTGGTACTGGTGGTATTACTGGTGGTGCAGGTGGTGATGGCACAACTGATTCAGGTGGTATGACAAGAGCTGGTGCTGGTACAGCAGTACTTGCTTCATACGGATGAAGTTGTCTAATTTGCCTAGATCGGCGAATCGGACCAGATGTTGCCAGAGGAGAAGCCTCTGTGTCAGATGCTGGCAGAAATTGCTGGCTTTGCATGTATCTGTCGGTAGCAGGAGACATAGGCATAGGTGAGGTAGCATAGGCTGAAGTAACATCTTCAGTTCCTGAGTTTGAGGACAAGCTGATAGGGTGGGTGTTCGAAGACATGATACTGTAATAAATTTCCCGATTAGTAAATGTAAGCATAATTATAACCAATTTAAAAATGCTATAAAGGTAAATAATACTTTTTACCAATTACTGGGATGCGTAGGCACGAAGGGCGTAGGATGGTATTTTATGAAAATTTTGTCCCGTTTAAAGTGTAGTTATAGTCCAATGTTCCAAAAACACTTGGTTCACTATAACCGTAGCTCTGATGCCAATCTATAACACCCCCAAAATCGATCAATACAGCGGAAGACTTAAAATGTCAGCGGAAGACTTTTGGGGTATTATATTGTGGATCTTTCGTCACAATTATAGGAAACGATTCAAGTGATCGTTTTAAGTTTTATTTAAAATACCAAATATTCATAATTTCAAGAGAATTCGTTATTCAACAACAAGTTTTATTTAAAGAGAAATAAACATTTCTTTATTTGCCCACTTCGTGCCGTTGCCATCCATTCCATTTAGTTACCTGAGATAAACATGCTAAAAGTCAACAAAAGTTGAGTGAAATTCATAGGTTTATATTTAAGAGTTTGAACACAAGAGATAGATGTTTATTGTAATATCGATACAAATAAACAAGTTAGAAAATCACATTCATTATTGCATTAAGCTCATGACACTCAACGATTCAACAGACATCAATATTTTCATAATAATGATGTAAAATATATAGCCCCCAAGATAGGTATTTGCCAGTAACCTATTATATTCAAATAACGTGCATTTGGTGACTTTCCTCTAGCAACCAAATGGGGATTGTCAATCCCTAATAGATCTATTCACAATTATTTACGTTCACTTTTCAAGTGATTAAGGTTCATGATCGAGGGACTTTTGGCAATAGCTACTTAAGCAATAATAAGATCAGGAAAAGACTTGTGTTCGGTTTTTAAGCATGTATCCCCCCACAGAAATTAGTTAAATGTGGGCTATGAACTCACCTTAGTAGGATAGTAGAACAATTGTAATCTCAACGATGCAAGGCAACGGCTTCACACAACCTAAAAGATATGGCACGTTTCAGTTCTTAAGTCTCGTTTTATTGCGAACGTTTATTATTAATTATAAGAAATCGATAAAGTACATACGTGATGTGTTGCGTCGTATAAAAATGAATAATGGTTATGTATTGTTTTATTCGTCTAAATATAGTTTATCGTTATATAAGTTTTATTCGTATTATATATATATATATATATATATATATATATATATATATATATATATATATATATATATATATATATATATATATATATATATATATATATAATAAGTTACGTTTAATTATTTATCGTTTTAATATATAATCAATTATATATATATATATATATATATATAATAAATATAGAATTTTTATTTCAAAAGTAAATATTTCAATTCGATCCTTAATGTTTTCTCAATTTTACACTTTTTACCCTTAACGGAAAATATTTACGCCGTTAGTCCAAAAGTTATTTATATTTACATTTTTAGTCCAAATATCAAATATATACATTTATTATCTTTAAGTTTCAATATTTACAGTTTATACCCCTTAGAAAATAGTTTTTATACTTTTCACTCAAGTTTACCAATTTGGCAATTTTAGTCCCTATCCTTCGTTCATTTGCAAAAATGGTCCCAACTTTACCAAATTCAAAACTTAACAATTTTATTATTTCATTAAGCTCAAAATATTTAGAAAAACTTATTTTCGCAGCTTATAAGCTTATTATTAGCTTATTTCGTTTATTGGGCTTAACGAGTCAAAAATAAGGGCCCGTTAAGGTTTAATGATCCAAGAGGTTAGGGGGAACACTAGGTTAGTCGAAATCCATAATTTCAAGTTATAATGTCATTTCAAAACAGCTTATTCTCATAGCTTATCACAATAAGCTAAAAAGAGCTTTTTGGGCTTGTAAGCCCACGTAGAGTTTTTAAGTTTCTGAAAATGGTCTCCATGGCGTTTTACTTTGAGTCTCGTTAGATGGTCAAGCTAAGTTTTTAGGTCGACTTATCTTTCATTCCTGTTAGTATTTCAAGTAAACAAATAGGTCGTGTGAAAATACTTAGGGGTCGTGTGTTGAAATTAAACATGGCGAGGCCAAAGTGTAGGCCAAAACTCATATCGTAAAAACAATATAAGTTGGAAAATAAACTAAGTGTTATAGTATGTTTCGTGCATGTTCAATACAACATAGCAACGTGTGATTTTTAGGGTGTATACGTTATTATTAGTTCCATATTATTATAGATACTCGTTAAGGACTTGGTAAACATACAATACGACATATAATATGTGCATGTTACGTTTTTGTTTCTTATTTTATTTGGACAAAGTGTTTGTGCAAAAGTAAATAATGCGTATATAAATATGTAATAAAATAGCGATTAGAAGGTCTCACCTCACCTTAAAAGGTGGAGTAAAACGTAGTGTATGGTTCGTGTATATGGTTTAATGCTCCATGGTTCACTTCTCGTACTTCCAAAGGTTCAAGAGGTTCTAATCCTTGCTTCCTAGGTTCTCTTCAAAGCGTGGTTCTTAGCAATCCGTATGTCCCTCCATAGCTCCTTTTCGTTAGTATTGTTGGTGGTAGTGGTACGTATGAGGGTATGTAGTGATGTTGTTTGCATGTAAAGTTTATATAGGCTGAAATTTGAAGTGTAGAAACAAGATAAGTTCACATGAGTGAAGATTGCATGTTAGGCGAATAGTATCACCATTCACAATGCCCAATCGAAGGTTTACATTGCCAAGATCTCGTGTGATTTGTTCCTGCTCACTTCTGACGCATTCTTACATTTACATTGTTCACTTAGATGGGATTGGAGAGCAATGGGTGGTGCTAAGGAATGTCTTGACACGTCTAGGACTTATCTTTCCATATTGAGTTTGGTAGTTTGCTTTGGTCATTTCTAGTATAGTGAACGAGAGTGAGTGAGTAATGTTTATGTCTCGTGTGTTTCTTGGGCACTAGGTAAATCAATATGTGTAATAAAGTGGGTATGTCGTGTGTAGGAATCGCGAAATAATAGGGTGCGTTTGGAGTGTGTCGCGGCAGTGCAAGAGAAAAAAAAATAAAAGTGCGTTTGGGCTTGTGCTTGGTGGGCTAACGCTTGGTCTTGGCCCAGCAGCAAATAAAGAGAAAAAGGGAGTCCGTTTGGTTTGTGTTGTGTAATCCGTGGCCCAAAGGGTGTTGGGGGCCCACCTGGGGTGTCTCGATTATCGTGTCGAAGTTCAAAAATATTAGTGAGCGTTCTTGGGAAGTTTCGTAGGTTCGGGAAATATATAAATAGTATACGTTATTTAGACGAAACGTATTATTAAATAATAACGCGTTATATAATTATTTATCGTTCGCAGTAATTATAGGCAACCTAGGTTGTGTGTAAGCATCGTTCCTGGGTAAACGGTCAATCACAGTTATCATAGTGGTTCAATATCAAGCCATATCATAAAAAAAAAAAATTGTTACCTGTAAAATGGTGTTAATTTATCGTAACATCGTTTTTATTTATTTGTTTGCATTTACTAATCGTATGGGAAATTTACGAGAGGTTACAATAATTTTCCATATTTTGAATGACCAGGGACTAGTTTTGTCATTTTATGAAAGTTGGGGGACTGAAACTGCCAATTTTGCAAACTTTGTACGTTTTTCATCTGTTTTTACTCATTTTGCATCTAAAACGTATAAAACACAATTTTGAAATATTTTTAGTATTTTGATTCATTTCTGAGTGTTTTTATATGTTTTGCAGTTCAGATTTGACCAAAAATTATAAGTGTTTGAGCACTTATCAAAGAGTGTGTTAATATACATAATTGACTAAAAACATTATTCATATTTTTCGATATCTCTATGTTTTAATAATCACAAAACTTAAACTCATCAAATCAAATATTATGACGTAAACAAGTATTTAGTGGTAAATAATCACTTTCACCAACTAATCACTTAAGGTATGAATAAACAAAGTGTTTAGTGCAATTTATGATCAAAGGGGTATTTAATTAACTAATACAAAGTTTATTTAATTATATAAACATATTATATATTTTTGAAAAACACTTTTGGTAATAAAGAAAAATGTTTTATTCATACTAAATATATGAATTCAAATTTTTAACCAAAATCAGTTAGTTTTTCAGCTGGGCGGCCCCCTTAATTATAAAGGGCGGTCCCTTTAATTTTAAGGGGGCCGGCCATGATTTAAGGGGACCGGCCATGCTCCTCTGTCAGAATCTGTTGCCTATAAATACCACCTTAAACCTGGATTTTTTCCTTACCTTTTTGCACAAAAACTTTCTGATTCAAATCTCCATTTCAATCCTAAAAATCCTTTGATCATACAATTCATAAGCCTTTGTTTTCAAGTGATCCAAAGCCTCATTCTTTCAAGTGCAAAGAGAAGAATACTCCTACTTATCAAGACTAGGAGTATTACAACTTAGTATCATCTTGCTATCTAAGTTGTTTATTTAGTTCATCTTGTATATCATTTTCTTCCTTGTGAACATTGTGTATACATTGGTTAGATAGATTTAGATATAGGATCTAGATCCATTGAAGGTGTGAAGTTGTACTAGTTGTGAAGAAGTAGAGGTGGATAGGATTTGTGTTAGAAGAAATAAGTCGTAATTGCATATTGAAGTGGAGATAGTTGTGAAGACAAAGAAGTTGAAGCTTTGAAGTTGAAGAGACCTTGAAGCCTAGAAGTTGTGAAGTAGTACATATCTTGGGGTAGTGGATAGGATTTAGTAGTGAAGGTGTGCAAAAACAAGTGGCGTGAAGAAAAAGAGTTAGGAAGTATTAAGTTGTGAAGAAGCTAGGAGCAAAGTAGAAAGTTGTGAAGAAGTTTGAAGTGTAGAAGATTGGTGTGTAGAAGATAGGTGTGAAGAAGATTGGTGTGAAGAAGTTGTGATTGTGGTGTGACATTGTTGGTGGTGTGCTAATTGGTGTGTAAGGTTTTCTCCGCCATAAAGGAGGTTTTTGATCTAGTGAAGAAAACTCTCGAGTAGGTGACTCGGGGAGTGGAGTAGGGCAAGGAAGGTGTCCTTGTAGCCGAACCACTATAAATCCTTTGTCTCTCGGTTTGATCTTTCCATCTCTCACTCTTTGATTAATTACTTACTTGCATATCATTCACAGTTACAATTGCTTGTGTGGTGCGTATGTTGATTTCACATAAAGATCAAACAAAAATCCATTCATAAAACTAATTTTACAAAAACCAACCAAGTGCATAATTTTGTATCTACATTTGTGCATTAAAGTGATTTGAAATTTCAGACAAATCTTAGAAGCCAAGTTTTACAAAACAAATAAAACGAAAAAGACGTAAAACTATTCAACCCCCCCCCCCCCTTCTAGTTTTCCACAATTGGTATCAAGAGCCACGTCTAGCAAGATTTTTAAAATATATTGTATTTTAAAACTTGTAACGATCTATGGAATTTGAAAAATATCTAGAAGAGGAATTTACGCAAAAACCACCGTTATTTGAAAATGATCATTTTCTTGAATGGAAGACTAAATTTGAAAATTGTGTGAAATCAATAGATCTTGATCTTTGGCATATCATTTCAATTGGTGATCTTAAAACAACCAAAATGGATTTTGAAAATCAATATAATAATCTTCAAACTAATATTGATAAAAACGCTAAAGCCAAATTACTTATTCTCAAAACTCTACCAACAGTTAAATATGAAAGATTATTTCGTTGTAAAACGGAAAATGATATTTGAAAATGTCTTTTAAAGATTCACCAAGAGAAATGTAAAACCAAAGATGATAAACTTGATATTGCACAAGAAATAGTCAATCTAGAAAATTTAGTAAATAAATATTTAGTTGAATTAAACACTTGTACTACTAGTTCAAATGTGATCATTGAAGGTATCTACAACGAAGAATACATGAGCCAAATCCGAAGAAAGAGCGTGAATAAATCATGGTGCAACAAGTGCAAAGAAAACGATGATAATACGGCTTATGAGAATATTCAAACAAATGAGAACACAAGTATTGATGGCAAGAACTACATGTTTCTAGATCCAAGTGAAACTACAAACAAAACATGGAGCGACATGGAAAATGGAATTGATCACCGTATAGCATGTCAAGAATGTACAACTACAAAGAAGGTACAATCCAAAACTAAACATTTTTGCTATGATCAATTTATATTAGAATTTTTAAAAATGGAAAACAACTTCAAACATTTTTGCAACATTAACTCAAAAATTATTTTTAAGAACGAATTTTCAACATCCGCTGAAAACAACTTTGAAAAAGAAACCATTTTAGAAGATAAAATGTCTAGACTTGAAAGTAATATTGAAATCGATCTTGAATGTAAAATATGTCGAGACTACAAACATGAAATTAAAATGGAAAATGAAAAAGCAAAAACATTGGCAAAATTCAAAAATAGTTCTAAATCTTTAAAATATCTTCTCGACATTCAAAAGCCATTTTATGATAAAACCAGGTTAGGATTTATCGTAAATGATCCTTCAACAAATGTATCAAAACAAATAAAATTTGTTAAATCTAGTGAATAAATTTAGGACTAATAGTATTAACATTCATTACTTATTATTCTAGTCAAGAATATCATTGTTTGTTAATTAAAACAAACTATTGATGAATTCTTGTACTTATCAACGACATCCCATCATGTGAATTCAAATGCAATGGATATTCTCATCTAACCAACTAGGACCCATGAGAATCTGGGTACCAAGCTATTTATCATGTTTAGGTAATTATCGAATGAAGAGTCTATTACATGTTGATTTACTCATCTCGCTCTATTACCTTTGACGGATATTGTTCTCTATCACGTTGTCTCACTTTCTGCAAATGTTTCGCCTATGACGTTGTTGCGGGAATATTCTTGTCTCGGCATTTTGCTCTTCACTCTTGGAGTATTGGATATTACTTGGCTACTTCGACTTGTTGTGGACTAACTCTTATGATTTCTTCTATCACCGTCATGCCCACTCTTTTTGAAAAGCTGGACCTGAGATAAGTATAACACCCCCATTTTAGGAACGCAGCGGAGTACAACATGGGGTGCTATTTGGTCACATAAAAATATAGTAATCGCATACAATGTCTAGAAGATTTTAGTATTCACTTGGAGAAACCTTTTATAGAAATATATTGATGTTTCAAGAAAAGCAAGATGGTCGAGAAATATTACAAGTGCAAGTGATAATATTTATTATGTGCATACATATAATGATGGTGCAATCAAAGAGATGTGTATAAATTTCTGGATGGAAGTTTATAATGCTCATGAATAGCATAAAATACAACAAGGAATTTTGTGCATAAAGTGCATATATAAGGAGTGATATTTCGCGGATTATCGGACAAGATAGGAAATAATTATAGTGCTTATAATTATTTTTAATATAGCATGATTAAGATATATATACGAGGGAGAAATAGAAAGCTCAGGAGTAGGCGCGCATGGATATCGGACAAGATGATGGAAGCTCATGATTTTGAAAAATAAATGATTATAGTCTAGGTTTTTAAAAACAAAAAGACCTAGTTCACTATAATTTGTGCTCTGGTACCATTCTATAACACCCCCATTTTAGGAACGCAGCAGAGTACAACATGGGGTGCTATTTGGTCACATAAAAATATAGTAAACAACTTTAAAACAAAGTCGTTTTTAATAAAAGTTCATTCACATTCGATAATTTATCAGAGTCAACAAAGGTCCCAAAAGGTTTTACATAGTACAAAGTTACATAAGTTTGAAAATTTTGAACATTATCGAATGAAAAGTTTTTATTTAAACATGGGCCATCAAGTAGATATCAATTCTTTGCGCCGCCCATCCAAGCTGAAGTTACTTACGGACCTGAGATAAACATGCTAAAAAGTCAACATAAAGTTGAGTGAATTCATAGAGTTTAATAAGTAAGCAGTTGAATACAAGCATTAATTATCGGGTGACAAGTATTGCAATTACATGTCGGTTTATCTGATTATAGTATAGAGCTCATGACACCGATCCTTAACCTAGTTTTAATAGTTGCCCCGACAGGGTAATATTTGCCATTTACCTCAACCTCTCAATATTATGTGACCGTTAAAAGGTGAGCGCTACTCACTCGGCCAGGCTGGTCAATGCCCAATATGCATATTCATAATACTAGCGTTTATACAAAAATAATTAACGGTTCATGATGGGGACTTAATTGGCAAGAATTACTCAAGTGACTATAATCATGTAATCGGGTCCAGCATACCAAAAACTACTTGTATTCAGTTTATAAAACTAGCATGTATCCCCCTCGCGAGGTTTATAAAACTCTTAAATAAGTAAAGGCGAGACTATGAACTCACCGAGAGCAAAGAAAATAGCAATGAACAAGCAAGTGAAGGAATAGCCGCAAAAGCTCTACGATGAACCTAATTAATATACGTTGTCTTAGTTTATGAAAATAAATATCGATGTACTTTTGGTTATATACAGATTATGATCTTACTTAAGCTTGGTACAATACTCCTAGATACATCTCAAGGTTTTAGTTAATTACCTACAAATTATCCAAAAATGTACTCTTGCATTTATATAAGTATGAAACTTACATTTGACCTCAAGTTCAATTATGATGTAAAAGTTCAAATTAATTCTAAGGTTCAAATTTAGTCCATGGGTCAAGTTTTTGGTCAAAAAGGTTCACTTTAAGCCTAAGGGTTCAAAAATATATTAGGGGTTTCAAAATGTTTTAAAGGTCCAACATTATAAAATGTAAAACACTTTATACTCATTTTATACCTAGTGATGTTAGAAATTTAAATAACTTGTCTATGTTTAGAAAATCACCATTTGCAAACCGTAAGACCACAAGTCTCGTTCTTTATATCCCCGGAAAGGTCTACTTCTGTACTAACGAGATTTGTGGGTCCCACTTGGCCAAAATTAAATAACCTTAGTAAAACAGTCCATTTACCCAAACAATCAATCCATTCAGCTTTCAAATTTTCAATGGTCTCACGAAAAGTGCGATATCTAGAGTTTTACTAACCCGATTTGTTCCCCGTTTTCGGACACGTTTAAGTTAAGATGTCCTCTAAAACTTTTATTCTTTGAGTAACAGAGGGTTATATACAAAAAAAATGACTTTTTCACGTTTCAAATCTGTTGCTCAGATTGTGACTAGTTTCACCAAAATAATTCTAGTTTAATCATCGTAAGGAGTTATTGGACGAAATACCCGTCAAAATGACCACAAGACATAGGGCTACAACTACATATTTTTAGTTTATGTCCATTGTCTACTGATTAGAGCAGTTTAATACGTTTTTACACGGATCCAAAAATCACAGTTTCATGTTTAGCCTTTCTATGGTTTTAAGGTTTTCTAACTTAAGTACCAAGCTTAACTAAGCATTATAACTTATATAATGTTCAAATACATCAAGATAATGAATAAATGGAAGTATGAAAAGATGAAAAATATAACTTGAAGCTTACAAGTGGAGTGATGAGGTTTAATGGTAACAAGGTTTCCTAATACTTCTTAGTTTTTATTTCAAAACTAGAACAAGAAGTAAACTAGGTTTTTATATACTTGATAAATCTTGATCTCTTCCTTCTTCTATGGTTGTAGCTGCCAAATGGTAGGGAGAGAGAGCAAAAGTGTGACAAATTAACTAGTGTGTGAGAGGAGTGATTGAGTGAAGTAAAAGAAATATAAGATAATGCATTATTGAGTTAGTAGCATTTTGTCAAAGATGTAAGAGTTTAGGTAAAAGGGGGGGGGGGGGGGGGGGGGGCGGCAAAGTGTTGAAGAGGTAATGAGAAAAAAAAAAGTTTTGTAAGATTTGTGTAAGAGTTTAGGTAGTGTAGTGTAGATATTATTAGTTTTAGGGGGGTACCGGGGTACCGAGTTTGCTAGAAATAAATTTAACTTTACTAAATAAAGTGTAAAACTTGTGAGAATATTAAAACTTGTTTTCATGATGAATTTTTGAAATATAGATGAGTGATGAGATTATCGGAGGATTTATTTGAGGTTAAAACGTGAAACACGAATTTAAACCGCGCGATAAAAATGAAAAGTGGACGTAAAAATGAAATAAAATGGATTGTGACTTAAAATAGGATTGAAATACAACAATGGTGCATAGAAAACGTAGACTGAGCATAGTCTAGTCGCGATAGAATTTATTTAAACGTACGCGGATATCTTCCGACGAAGTAAATAAATTAAAATAGATTATTTAAATAATAAACCATTAAAATAATTGATATGAAATTTTTAGAAATGTCACAATAAGTTTTCTTTTCAAAAACTTGTCAATGTTACATTATATTTTAGATTGTTTTGATTAGTATGTGAATACGATTTAACTGATAAATTGCCATGCTTTTAGATTATCAACACTAATATATGCATGTATGATATTAGCATTATTAACCCTCTTGTTGTTTAGTCTATAAACACTTTTCTTAATCTTCTATGATCTATAGTAGAACCCTTCCACTTAAGCTATATGATCTTACTAGTTGCATAAATAGATGCATTATAATTTATATTTGTTTGCAACTTGATATTATGATGTTCTTTGTGTGTGTGTGTATATATATATATATATATATATATATATATATATATATATACATATGTCTATCTTGTATCCATGAACTATTTACCTTGCTCCTTCCTGTCCCATTGCATTTAGATCATAAGTATCTATCATTTCACTTTAATATCTTTAGGTGTCACTAAGGATGATTATGTGTGACAATGGGCTTAAGTGATTCTCTTGAAGCATGACAAGCTTCCATTTCAAATCCTTTACTTGCAACTTCTTGATTATCATGATCAAAACATCATGTTTAAAACTTCTCTCTTTTTGAATGAAATATTTTTTTTTTTTCTTAACTAAAACTTCTTTTATAACCATTACTTTAAATCAAAAACAAGATTGATTTTTTTTTTTTTTTTTTTTTTTTTGCCTTGTTTTTCTTCACATTATGAAACAAAATTCAATCTACATTATTGTAATGCACACTTGAATTTACTTCAAGACATTGTTGAATAAAACTAAAAACGTTTTGCTTAAAACACATTTAACTTTTTCACATGTATCATACATCTCTATTGGAAATGACATTCATAATTTAATCAAATCATTTCATGAGAATCATGACTTGCCCATATGGATCTTGTTTGTAACAAGTCTTGAAGTCCATATAATCATATCCACCTATTTGTCACTTGTTAACAATCATTAATATGTTTGTTCTAGGCTAAATGTTATCATTTTCATATAGTTGCACATTTAGCTTATTTGCCTTATTGCCTCCTTAATTGCATATCTTAATTGATAAATAAATAGATAGCATGATTATTAGAAACTTATTGCTTATTTCAATTATTTCTATATCACTCTCTACATTCATGAATAGTATGTCCTATATTGCCTCAAAGAGTTGAACTTACTTGAATCCAAATCCAAAAACACAACCTTTTTGAAGATTTTCTGCCAAAAACCCATTTCTGGCATTCTGGGAATCACCAGATGGGCGGCTCCCTTAATTATATAAGGCGGCCCCCTTAATGATTAAGGGGACCGGCCCCTAATTAAGGGGACCGGCCATCTGATGGTCGGGGATACTGTTTTCTTCACTTTTTGACCCACTTCAGCCTATACTTCCCAAAATTCACAAACATATTTTGTCCCATGTTATCCGTCAAAATTTACCTTCCTAAACCACATTTCTCATACACTATAAATACCCTCTTCCCATCATTAATGCCATCACACCCAAACATGTCATCTCCCAACAACCAAAAACCTAAGATTTCAAGAACCGCAAGGATCTCCGTTAAACCCGTTTGGAGGAGGAAACTTGATTCTTGTCATAACTCAAGTGATGTTGTTCCAAGTCAACCAACTACTAAACCTCAAACCCACAACATTGATTCATCTCACAACCTATCACCCACTCATTCCCTCATTCATGCTTTTTCTTATGATGAGCATGCTCAATCCCAAAACATCAATCCCAATCTTTCAATCAATACTTCACATGTTGCTCATTCAACAAATACATCACCCGCTCATGAAGAACCTCTCCCACACATTTCATGTTTTCATGACTATCCAAGCTCAACCATGTCTCCACCACCAAGAGTACCACCACCACATCCTACAACTTCACATGCCACTCCCATGTTGCATGTTCAAACTTTCACCCAAGACAACTATCAAGCTCCACCATCATCACCTTCCTCCGAACACTTGAAGTTCGTTGAGGAGCTAAAAGAAGCACATGAGCTTAGTGCTCTTTTAGCATTACATCTTGCTCAACGCAATTTAGATCCACCACAATCAAGCTCACCATCATCACCACATAACAAAAACCAAATCGAGAAGCATGTTAACAATTGCCCTTGTTGCATCTTCCTCCAACAACAAACCATTGCATTGAATGAGCACTTTACTTGGATTGAGTATCTTCTTACTAGATCTCAACAAACACCATCACTTGAACAACATCAAAACCCTCAATCAACAAACCCATCTTCAATTTCACCACCTACAAGCTCCACATCTCCAAACCCAACAACATCCATGCAACCAAATGTTTACCTCCACTAAACCACCAAGCATTTTACATGCTTATGTTTCTCATTTTCAAATAAAACTCCTCAACCATTTTGGGATTCAAGAAAGTTTGGTGACACTCCTTGTTGGCACATTAGGATGTTCTACTTAGTTTGTAATTCTATTTTTATGGCCTTTGTAACAATGATTATGGGTTGACATAATCATTTTCTATTATTGAATGATTTAATATATGTTTCGAATAATCCTTGCCATGCTTACTATTTGTTGATGTTATGATATATGTGTTTGCTTGTGCCATGCTTGTGCTTCTAATATTTTTCTTGCAAGAATCCCATTTCTCGAACCCTTGGTGCTCTCAAACGAGGGGGAGCATACATCAAGGGGGAGTTTTCATCTTATTGACTTAAACCTTTTTGATTCTACAAATAGGGGGAGAAGTGCATGTAAACTTACTAAATACTTGTCTAAAAATTAATTTTTGGATTTAATAAGTTTAGGTTTTATAATCATCAAAAAGGGGGAGATTGTTGATATAAATAATTGACTAAAAACATTATTCATATTTTTCGATATCTCTATGTTTTGATAATCACAAAACTTAAACTCATCAAACCAAATATTATGACGTAAACAAGTATTTAGTGGTAAATAATCACTTTCACCAACTAATCACTTAAGGTATGAATAAACAAAGTGTTTAGTGCAATTTATGATCAAAGGAGTATTTAATTAACTAATACAAAGTTTATTTAATTATATAAACATATTATATATTTTTGAAAAACACTTTTGGTAATAAAGAAAAATGTTTTATTCATACAAAATATATGAATTCAAATTTTTAACCAAAATCAGTTAGTTTTTCACCAAATAAACTTTCCCCACTAAAAGACAAAGAATCTGGCCGTTTCAGCTGGGTGGCCCCCTTAATTATAAAGGGCGGTCCCCTTAATTTTAAGGGGGCCGGCCATGATTTAAGGGGACCGGCCACGCTCCTCTGTCAGAATCTGTTGCCTATAAATACCACCTTAAACCTGGATTTTTTCCTTACCTTTTTGCACAAAAACTTTCTGATTCGAATCTCCATTTCAATCCTAAAAATCCTTTGATCATACAATTCATAAGCCTTTGTTTCCAAGTGATCCAAAGCCTCATTCTTTCAAGTGCAAAGAGAAGAATACTCCTACTTATCAAGACTAGGAGTATTACAACTTAGTATCATCTTGCTATCTAAGTTGTTTATTTAGTTCATCTTGTATATCATTTTCTTCCTTGTGAACATTGTGTATACATTGGTTAGATAGATTTAGATATAGGATCTAGATCCATTGAAGGTGTGAAGTTGTACTAGTTGTGAAGAAGTAGAGGTGGATAGGATTTGTGTTATAAGAAATAAGTCGTAATTGCATATTGAAGTGGAGATAGTTGTGAAGACAAAGAAGTTGAAGCTTTGAAGTTGAAGAGAGCTTGAAGCCTAGAAGTTGTGAAGTAGTACATATCTTGGGGTAGTGGATAGGATTTAGTAGTGAATGTGTGAAGAAACAAGTGGCGTGAAGAAAAAGAGTTAGGAAGTATTAAGTTGTGAAGAAGCTAGGAGCAAAGTAGAAAGTTGTGAAGAAATTTGAAGTGTAGAAGATTGGTGTGTAGAAGATAGGTGTGAAGAAGATTGGTGTGAAGAAGTTGTGTTGAAGTTGTGATTGTGGTGTGCTAATTGGTGTGTAAGGTTTTCTCCGCCATAAAGGAGGTTTTTGATCTAGTGAAGAAAACTCTCGAGTAGGTGACTTGGGGAGTGGAGTAGGGCAAGGAAGGTATCCTTGTAGCCGAACCACTATAAATCCTTTGTCTCTCGGTTTGATCTTTCCATCTCTCACTCTTTGATTAATTACTTACTTGCATATCATTCATAGTTACAATTGCTTGTGTGGTGCGTATGTTGATTTCACATAAAGATCAAACAAAAATCCATTCATAAAACTAATTTTACAAAAACCAACCAAGTGCATAATTTTATATCAAAACACTTATACATACATATGCTTACATAAGACATAAGAAATTGTATATTCTTTCCAAACATTATACATAAGTATTGCTTATACAAAATCATAAATTAACTTGTATCTACATTTGTGCATTAAAGTGATTTGAAATTTCTGACAAATCTTAGAAGCCAAGTTTTACAAAAAAAATAAAACGAAAAAGATGTAAAACTATTCAACCCCCCTTCTAGTTTTCCACATAGTGTATGCAAAAATAAATAACTAAAAAAATAAAATAAAATAAAATAAAAAATCAAGAAAAGGAAAAAAAAATAGAAAATGAAAAAGAGAAAAAACATACGGACTACCATCCCGTTTCCTTTTATGTTTATTTTATGTTTTTGTTAGTTTTCATTAGCTTAATTCGAGTCGAGTCTTGGTTTAGCAACGCCACATTGTACATGTAATTGACCAAGATGATTAACTCGCCACCAGTAAATATTGCCTTTATCCAACAAAACCGAGTTATCATATCCCTATACCTCACGTTATAACCCTTTTAAAAGACCTCTTTGATAATTTATCCTAGGTGCATACGCCAAGTGGTGGAGGTTTGATCCTTTCCCAAGCCTATGGTAATCTATTTGCTATGACAGGTAGTGAGAGATGTTTTCCATTTCCATATTGTGATATATACTTTATTACACCCGAGAGATGTGAGTATCTAAACACTATTTGTGAGGTGCTAGTGTATAATTTCCGTTCTTGTTTTGGTTGAAGTGGAACGATTATTTGTTCTAATTACTTTTATATTAGTGTTAAATGACCCCTAGCTTGTATTTTGATTAGAATAAAAGCGCATTTGATTGAGGACAAGCAAATCTCAAGTGTAAGGGTATTTGATGAGACGAAAAGTGTACCGCTTTTAGGGGGTCATTTAAGCCCAAAGTTGAGATTATTTGATCAAATATTGCCCTAAATCGTTCATTTTGCCATTTTAGGTACTTTTGAGAAGAAATCTGGAAAATGAAGCATTTTGGACGTTTTTGGAGCGAAAAAGTGAAGAAAACGACAAAGTCTCCAATTCATGCTGAAAACAGTACCTGACGGCGTCAGGATTTGCTTATTACGCCGTTACCCTTTGACAAAGAGGTGGATAATCAAGTTACACGTGACGCGCCAGAATATTTTTGGGAGGAATTACACGTGACGGCGTCACCAAGGTTGTCACGTACAAAAAGCAAGAGACGACCAAGATCAAGTTTACACATGACGGCGTCAGAATTGGATCTAGGCAATACAATAATATTTATGGCGGCGAGTTGACGGCGTCCGAAATTACCCTTGACGCCGTCAGACTCAATACTCTATATATAGTTTTTGATTTTTCATTCATGAGTGTGCAACTTTGAGAGGAGAAACCCTAGATGAATATCACTTTATTTTTAAGGGTTTCAAACCCTTGTTTCATCCATGCTTAATTGAAGATAAGTTTTCCAATAATCATTCAATATGTTTATGTGTTGTTTGATTCTATCTTACGCTTGTCTTCAGTTTAACATGCTAGGCTAGGTTTTATTTGTGTTTACTTAGATGTAATGAAACTTAGATATTGATTATTGGTTGGTTGTTTGTTTATAATTGTTGTGGATGAATGATTTCGATGTTAGGCTTAAAAAAACTGTCAGACTTCCAATTGGTAACTTGTTTGAACGTCTTAAGAAACATGATCGGATGTGTACTACGATAAATTGATTATATTTAATGCATAGGTAACTACTAATGAGGCCATGTTAGGAGCTAGTAGTCGGCTCGACATAGGAAGAGGTAGAAGCTTATAGAGTTAGGGAAGATCGTACACGGCCCTACGAATGGTATTAAGGAATATAACCTGTTATCCATGCAGTTGTAACAAACTAATCAACTGGTAAAAGATAGCTAGGGAGTAGTGAAATCTAAGCAAACACATTTTCTCTTATTATTGTTTTCGCCAAATTTACTTTAGTGTTATTTTATTTTATTTTGTTTGCATTCGTAGTCATTTGGGTTAGTTGACTAGCAACTAATTCCGCCCATTCTTCCAAAAACCAAGATTTTTACTTGCTTTCCATAAAGTATAAAAATACAAAAAGAATCATCCCTCACCTCTAGAGTTGAACAATCAATCCCCCGGTACTTGCCACTACACTATAATACATCGGTCAGGTCACTAGTACAGATTTGGCCTTTCATCACACATAGCGTATTTCGAATGGTCACACAGCAACATATTTATGTGACTAAATGTACCAGCCTTAAATAAACAACCACACTTGATCCGACTTGTGTGACCATTTCGTAAAATATATGTCACATATTTTTGTATATATGTGACTAGAGGGTAATTGGTAAGTATTTTTTGACATTTTAGTCACTTTTAATTCGGGACGTGTGACAGATACAAATCAGCTCGAAACATTTGTCACACTATAGATATACATATGTAACAAATATATGTCACACAATTGAATAGTGTGACCAAAAAGATATATGGTCACATGAAGTACTTGCGTATGTGGCTAAATTATATAGTCAAGTTTGTCACACATTATTTAAACGTGACTGCTATTCTTTGCTGAATAGTTAGCCACATATGAATTTGAAATGTATGACAACTAAAAACTCAGTTTGAAGCGCTAGTAACGAAATGCATTTAAGAGTGACAAATATATATCACACACTTGAAGAGTGTGACCAAATGTCGTATATGGTCACACTAAACCATAGAAACATGATTAAGTGTAACTAAAATTCGATACATATGGTCACGTAAGTTAATATGTGTGTCTAAAGTTTAGTGTGTGTTTGTTTGCCAAATCCTAATGTGTATAGCCACACTTAATTGAAGCACGATCATGTGACTATAGCCTTAAAAAAAAAAAAAAAAAAAAAAAAGTCACATTGTAACTATAGGCTTTACAATAGTCACACCATATCAGAAATGTGTATCTAAATGATGTTTATTGCCACATTATAAGGGTATTATATGTGACCAATACATTCAAAATAGTCACATTGTGAAATATTCATGTGACTATTATTTATAGCAAAATGTGAAGTCAGTTATCATTAACATTGATATATATTAGTTACATTGAGTTTTTGGCTCTTTCAAACATTTTGAAGATCTCATCATCTGAGTATCGCTTTAATTGAACAAGCTTCCAACCCTTCATATTGTTTAGATAGTAATCATAGTACTTCCTCTTTTGCTTAGCTGTTGGATGACTAAGCACTTTTCTCTTCTTCCTTTGATTGAGATAAAATTTCTTCCTTTCAGCTTCATAATTCCTCTTCCATTCATCTTTTTGTTCTCGAGTGTACTCTTGCATTTCTTTTCTTATTTGTTTCATCATTGCAATATCAACATCACTTTTAATCCTTTCTTCATCCCAAGAATCCAAGAGTTCTTTTGTTTTGCCCTCAGCTTCAGCGTGTTTCATTCTTTGTTCAAGTACCATCTGATTCTCATCTGCAAACGAAGCAGCCAATTTTATTGCAGCAGCTTCAACTACTTCAAGTAGCTTGTGTTTGGGCCAGTACTCAAAAGGAAGATACTTAATTAAAAGATCACGTTATAATATCCACTTCCACTTCCACCTCTTTTATCACTCTTGACGCCGTCACGTGTTAATCCTTGATGCCGTCAGGTACTGTTCTAGCAAGGAAAATTGAGACTTTGCCGTTTTCTTCACTTTTATGCTCCAAAAGTGTCCAAAATGCTTCCTTTTCCAGATTTCTCTCCAAAAGTACCTAAAATGACAAAAGGAGCGATTTAGGGCAATATTTGATCAAATAATCACAAATTCGGGCTTAAATGACCCCTTAAAAGCGGTACACTTTTCGCCTCATCAAATACCCTTACACTTGAGATTTGCTTGTCCTCAAGCAAATGTGCTTTTATTCTAATCAAAATACAAGTTAGGGGTCATTTAACACTAATATAAAAGTAATTACAACAAATAATCGTTCCACTTAAAAACCAAAAACAAGCACGGAGGTCATATACACAAATAGTGTTTAGATACTCACATCTCTCGGGTGTAATAAAGTGTATATCACATTATGGAAATGGAAAACGTCTCTCACTACCTGTCATAGCAAATAGATTACCATAGGCTTGGGAAAGGATCAAACCTGCACCACTTGGTGTAAGCACCTAGGATAAACTATCAAAGACGTCTTTTAAAGGGTTATAACGTTAGGTGTAGGGATATGGAAAACACGGTTTTGTTGGATAAAGGCAATATTTACTGGTGGCGAGTTAATCATCTTGGTTAATTACATGTACAATATGACGTTGCTAAGCCAAGACTCGACTCGACTTAAGCTAATAAATCAAAAATAACATAAACTTAAAACAAACATAAAATGAAACGGGATGGTAGTCCGTATGTTTTTTCTCTTTTTTTCTATTTTTTTTTCTTTTTCTATTTTTTCGATTTTTTTTATACATACACTCTTACCCTACCATCCAAAATAATACATCGTAGAGAATTTGCATTCCCCATACACTTGAATTTTTACATACTTTACAATCAATTATTCTAATGACTCGAATTAAGATAATCAAAACACTTTGAGTACTTTTTAAGATTAACGCACATATGGGGTAATAATTGACGTCATCCCCATTACTCCATTACAATAGTACTTTACCCATGAGTCCCAATCGTCCCAAAACAGTATGTACAAGATATGACTCGACTTAACAACCATGTAATCAATTAGACAATTAACTAAGGGTTTAAACATGTAACAATAATGCACTAAAGATGAGTGTATACAAGGATGGCTAAGGCGATTTGGTTGCACATTTGGGTGGATTGTAAACAAATTCTCCCTTTAAGTAAAATGCTTAAAGTTAGAAATGAAAAGATAGGCTCGGAGGGGTGTACTAGGGGTATCGTGTACTAAAAATGAGTACAACGCTAAGGTGTGGGAAAAATTAATTGACTTTACTAGCCAAGTAATATGACTTAAATGGTCAAGTAATTATGATATGGGTTTAAACATAAGGGTGATCCTAATGCCTCTTATCATGTAGTAAATTCCACTACACGAATGTAGTCTCACTAGCTGTCTCAGGATGTATCACTAACGCAAGTTCTAGAATCTAAATGCTACCGGTACACTCATAAGCACTAATAGTAAATGCTTTTCCTATCAAATCTAAAGGCGATCCTCACATATTTGGGTGGAAAATTTTTCTGAATGGTACGGTTTGGTGCTAGTCATACAACTCCTATCCATGAGACGCTTGTTAAGGCTTAAGTTTCACTCCTAAATGTTGTAAAAAAATTTAAATTTGGCGCTAAAATTACACTAACAAGTATTTCTCTTAGTTTTATTACACACCTACTATCAAACAAACAAACTCAAGCATAATTGTATTCTCTAATGTATCATCATTTACCCTCCCCTTATACTTAGGATGAACATTGTCCCCAATGTTCAATTAAAGGATGTAAAAGTAAAACAGGTAAAAGAATGAAAACAAATACTCCCCTGATTCGTTCGGTGTGAATAGTGCGTCAACAAGGTTAGATCTTCCTCCAAGAAAATGAACGTTGAAAGCTTCCCTCCAGAAATATAAATCATCTTCTTGTCATATATAACCTGTTAAACCTGAGAAAACAATCAAGGCAAACCTCGCGTAAAATCGGCGGCAATCTATATATACTAACAAATCCTAGAAAACAATTTAAGATATAATGCTTGTGGAATGAATGCTTGCAGATTTCCTGAAGTTTATAAAACTAAAGATTCAACAAAAAAACTCTAAGACTCCGGTTTAAACAAAACTCGCAAAATTTTTCAGAATTTTGGTACCTGACGCCGTCAGGTTGTAACTCCTGACGCCGTCAAAATGTTCCTGGAAAAATATTATGTTAAGTTTCCAAAAATTTCTGGAAAAACTTATGCCTTATTTCCTGGAAAATCCTGCAAAACATCATTATGACTCGATACAAGCATTTGACTCTAACAATTACTAATATACACGCTCATTTAATATTGTAGCGAATCATGATCATTTTCGTTCTTATAAACAAATTTGGATTTCCCTTACACTTAGCTTTTGCAAAATACCTTTATATGTAATTAAAAGACGAAGTTAAAAACAAAATAAAGCATTTTCACAATTTACTTTGAAACATGATTTACCAACAATAAAAATAAGACATGCATACTGAAACAAATAAAATCAAATAAAAACACACAAAACATGGGTTGCCTCCCAAGAAGCACTTTTCTTTATTTACGAGTCTTGTAGCTAGACTCAAGGTCATGGGCTATTACGTGACCTCGTCATTGGTCACATTCTCTAGGTTATCCTCAAAATCTATATCAGAATCGCTTTCATAATGCAAGTATTTTGGGTCTTCAAACTCAAATACATCTTCCTTATACTTGGAACCAAGCTTACTGACATCCTTAAAGAATCGACATGATAAATCAAAGGTGTTTTTACATCCTCTTCGAACATCATCATCACATAAAACAAGTTGAGATCCTAGATTATCAAGTCCGTTACAATCTACCCCTTCGAAATCTCTCATCTTATACGACGTTTGGTACGAGATTCTCCTAATTCCATCTGTGAAAGTCATGATTCCGTTCCGGTTATCGATCATTAAGCTAGTGATTTCACAAAAGGGTGCCCCGAAAACAACTTGTGATAACCTCGGGTCGATATAATCCTCAATATTGTCGACAATCGTAAAGTCCATTGTGAATGTCATATTTCCTACGAATACCTGAACTTCATGATCTCTGCCGACAACATTTTCGCCTTTATAAATCATTCCCCATCTACAAATATTGTTGTAGTGGAATAAGGACATAACATTCGTGGGTAGGCATATGTCAATGTAGACATTATAAAAATACTTGTGGCCTATCATACAAGGTATTTTGAGGTTATTCGGATCACGTCGCTTTATCTTTCCCGACCTTCCACCCCGTAATCCATTTGCATCACAATCTAATGATGGTCAGTATTCATACACTTCCTCATTACCCTTACGAAAAATTACTTTTCTAACGCCATTGGTAAATATTGCACTACCATCACTCTTATCTAGGATCACCCTTGTTTCTATTACAAATGGTTTCCCGAGGATGAGGTTAGTTAATGTTGGATTAGTAACCGAGTCTTTGTCATCGATTACGGCTAGATCAATGTCATAGATGAATCCTCTAATCATAACTGATAACCTTTTCATTATCCTGACGTTATCGAGTCCTTTACACGTAATTTGTTCAGGGAAGGCTTTGTTGTAAAGGGAGAGGGGGATTACGTTTATAGGGAGGTTAGGATCTATGTAAGTATCGGTTATGAGCTTCTCCCTAGTGGTGCAAGAAATCTTAAAAACTTAAGAGTCGCTTTCCTTAATCCTATCACTACACCCTATAGTAATATCCACCACATTTTCCTCGAGTTTCTCTATAATAGATTCACCCAAAATCACTAGATTTTCCGTGTGCCCTTTTGATTTTTCTTTCGACTCATCCCATTCACTTGACTCTTGAGTGATGGAGTCCTCAAATAAGTCTGCAGGGGTCCTGGCTACTTCGTGGTCTTTCTCGGGGGTCTCATCTTCTTCAACTCCATAACCCTCATTCCTAGTTGGTTGTTGGCTCTAGTCGGGTGTAAGAGCAAGTATTGTGGTGAATGGTGATGGTGTTTACAAAATTGATTGGTCCCGAGGGGTTGACATGGTCCCTAGCTTCCTTCACCTTTGGTGACAGATGTTTAATGAGTTTACTAGGGCTTTTTATTTTCACAGGAGAGGTTGGCTGACTTATGATGGTGACTGATTTGAATTCTTTAGCCTGAGTCGATTTACTAGCAGCGTGCTCTTTAATAGCAGTTAATAGATTACAAATCTTGTTATTCATATCAATTTGTTGTTGTCTAAATCGGGTCTCAAGCGTGGAAAGCTGTAATTCTTAAGAGAGAATGAACTTTCGCAATGCATCTTCATAGCTTTGCTTAGGAGTGTTCTGCGGTGGAAAATGCTCGGACCATGCGAGTGGAGGAGAATCATCGAAGGATACGCTCCGAGTTTGGTAGCCTCTAAATTTTGGCTTATCCTTCCATGCATCATAGGCCTCTCCAAAGTTTCGAGGACCTCGATTACTGGCCAGCCCTCTATCCTCCGCTTTATCAGCACGTGAGGGTGTGAATTCCTTAAAAGCATGTTTTGGAAGTTCCATGCAATTATGAGTTTCATGAGGACCATTACACACTTTGCACGAAGAAGTGATTTTGTTCACTTTGCTTGAAGGCTTAGGAGCTTCGTAGGATTTCATGAGAAACTTGACTTGGTCCTCAAGTTCCATGATCCTACGGTCGGGAGTGCTAGAATTGTTCGAAGGCAAAGATATTACCTTGACCGTTTTGATCAAATCACGGGGATCATTCCAACTTTCGTTGTCATAGAGAGCGAGATCTTCTATGAGTTCCCATGATTCTTCCGCACTTAGATCACGAAGCTTGCCACCGGCCAATTGGTCAATGTTTCGCCTTGTGGAGGGATCGATATGGTCATAGAAGATTTGGACTTGGAGCCAAAGATCTATGCCATGATGAGGGACTTTTTGGAGTAAGTCCTTGAAACGAGTCCATGCTTCATAGAGAGTTTCACCTTGACGTTGTTGGAACATCAAGATATCATTTCTAAGCTTAGTAGTTTTCCCTGGTGGGAAAAATTGAACAAGGAAACGAGAAGTGAGATCATCCCAAGAGGTGATGGATCCCACGGGTAAACGTTCAAGCCATTGACTAGCTTGGTCACGTAGAGAGAATTGGAATAGACGTAATCGGGTCATCTCTCTAGTTGCAACATCAAGGTCTATGGAATCTACGATTTTTAGGAAATCCTTGAGATGTTGATTAGGATCTTCGGAACGAAGTCCACGGAATGCACATCCACTTTGCACCAACCGGATGGTGTCGGATCACAAAGGGGACACATTGGCTCCTTGAGTGAGCTCAATGGTGTTTCGATAGCCTTGGCGGCTAGGACGGGAGTACTCTCCTAAAGTTCGGGGTCTAGGAGGTTGGTTTGCTAGTGGTGGGTTTTGTGGGTGGTTTTTTTTTTGGTGGGTTGATGGGTTCAAAGATATTACCACCTTCCATGATGTCGGATGGTAAAAGTTACGAACAAAGAAACGAAGAAATAAGATAGACTAAAGAAAACCTAAAAATAAAAATAAAAACCTTACTAGAAAGGAATTTAGCAAGTAGACTGTGGAAACCTAGAAGGGGGGGTTGAATAGTTTTACGTCAATTTTATTTCAATAAAAACTTTGTTTGCAAAATAATCGATTCTAATTTTATGTGAGATCAATAAACAACACTTATATAAACTAATATCTACGAAATGAAATGACAACAATATAAGTAAATGAGTAAAGAGATAGAGATGGAAAGATCACACCACAAGACAAAGGATTTATAGTGGTTCGGCTACGAAGCACCTCTTCGCCCTACTCCACTCCCCGAGCACCTAACTCGAGAGTTTTCTTCACTACGTCAACAAGCTCCCTTATGGCGGAGAAAACCTTACACAACTTTTCCTTATACCAATTTACGACACTAAGCTAAATGTCGAGTCCTAATAATAGCTAGAACCAATCTCACACCACTACACACCTTCTTCACAACTTATGCACACCACTACTACTACACAACTTCACTACTTCTCTTTCACAACACTACTTCTACTTCTACCCAACACAACTACTTCTATTCACAACTACTAACACACTTAGATCTATCTATTACACAACTTCTACACCTTTACAATATACACAAACCTACAATACTTCTTAACAAGATGTTGGAGGAGTATTCTTCTCTTGCACTTTGAATGATGAAGGATTGGATCACTTGAAACAAGAACTAATGTGTTTATGATCAAAGGATTTAGGAAGATGATTTGAGAGAATTAGAACAAAAAGTTTTAGTACAAAAGGTGAGGAAAAAATTCAGATTTGAACCAGTATTTATAGGCAAAGAAATATGACACAGGAGCGTATGCCGGCCCCCTTAATTATGTGCCGGCCCCCTTAAAATTAAGGGGGCCGCCCATGTGAAACGGCCAGATTCTTTGTCTTTTTCTGGGGAAAGTTTATTTGGTGAAAATTTAACTGAATTTGGTTAAAATTTTGAATTCATATATTTATTATGAAATAAACATTTTCCTTTAATTACTAAAAGTATTTTTCTTAAATATATAAAATGTTTATACCATTTTATATAATTTGTAATTAGTAAATAAACCTTCCTTTGATCATAAAATGTATTAGGCACTTGTTTATTCATACCTTAAGTGAATTAGATGGATATAATGATATTTTGTGATTAAATATTTATTTACGTAATGATTTTACGTTTAATGATTTTAGATTTTGTGATCGTCAAAACATAGGAATATCGAAAAATATTAATAACGTTTTTACGCATTATTTATATCAACAATCTCCCCCTTTTTGATGATTACAAAATCTAAACTCTTAAATCAAAAATCATTATATATGCAAGTATTTAGTGAGTTTATATCACTTCTCCCCCTTTTTGTAAACATCAAAAAGGTTGTCCCGATGACGGATGAGCTCCCCCTTGATGTGTACTCCCCCTCGTTTTAAGGTTAAATGACGAATCGAGATATGGAATGCTTGCAAAATTATTAAGAACAAACAATATATATATGCATGCAATAAACTAAATATATAACTAGAAAACACGTAAAAAGCAAACAATAAATCTCAACAAGCATTTATTATTCATTAAAATAGATTATGTTAGAAAACATAATCATGGTTACACAAGCATACATATATGCTTTTCTTAGCAAACTACATTAGATAATACTAAGTTGCCATCTTGAGGTGTCTAGGACTTGCTTGGAGATGTGAGTCATGGATTTAATGGAGGTAGACATTGGTGGGAGTTTTGGTTGGAGAGTTTGGAGTGGTGGATGGTGGTGAGCTTGGATCGGAAGAGTTGGATTGTAGTGTTTGTGATGGTGGTGGGGAAGACCTTGTGAGGAGATACTCAATCCATGTAAAGTGCTCATTGAGAGCAATGATTTGCTTTTGGAAAAAAATGCAACAAGGACAATTGTTGACATGATTCTCAAGTGGGACGATGTTGTTGGATGGTGAGGATGGAGTGGTAAAGGGTTGTTGAACCAAATTGCGTTGAGCAAGATGTAGGGCAAGGAGAGCACTAAGCTCATGGGCTTCTTTGAGCTCCTCGACGAACTTTTTATGTTCTGATGATGGTGATGATGGAGGAGTTGGGTTGTTGTTGGGGATTGAGGTTTGGACATTAGACATAGGATTCATGTCTTGATGAGAAAGATGGATGTGGTTTTGGGATTGAGTATGTTCCTCAAAAGGATCATTTGGAAGATTTGTGGTGAGTGAGATGGTAAGGTTGTCTTGTGGAGGTAGAGTGAAGGTATCATTTGGATGAAGTGAATGTTTGGTTGTTGGTTGGTTGGAGACAACATCATTAATGGATGAGAATTTTTGACATGTGTCAAGTTTTTTTCTCCATACGGGTTTGACGGTTATTCTTGCACCTCTTGTGGGTTTGGTTCTTGGATGATTGGGGGAAGACATGATGGAGTGAGTGATAACAAATGATGAATGATGTCACACCCCCAAAATCGGGTCCAGCGGAAGCATACATGTAGCTGGGGTGTAACTCAATTGGTATTACAACACAAGTACAAAATTGGTTTTCACTTCAATCATTTAGAATAAAATCGTTTAACCAAAAGTATTGAATTTACATTGTTTAAAATTAGTGCGGAAGTAGGCCCTTAAAAGTAGCTTAAAACGGTCCTCATATAAATAATCAGAGTCTTCTATGACCATGCCATGCCCTGCCAAAACCTCCTGTAGCGTGCCATTGCTTAAAACCTGAGAATACATGCTAAAGTGTCAACACGAGGTTGGTGAGTTCATAGAGTTTGTTTAACAAATAAAGCCTATAGAGAAAAGATCGCCCAGCAAAGGCATTGTAAATCCACTCAGTTCCAAGTCCCGCCATAAGAGACTTGTAACCTGTGTGTTTACGACCCACTGCCAAAAGTGATACGTTTACGTGAACAAAAGTAATACTTGTGTTTAAATTCTAAGATAAATATAGCAAAACGGCTATATAAATAATTTAGTCCATGAGGCCATATAATAAATCAGTCAAATGGAGAATCCATAATAAGGTTGATGCAAAAGCATCGTAATTCAGTAATAAAGTTTATAAAAACCATCAGTATATAACTTTAATCGTATGTACAATAGCCCAAGTATAAAGTAAAGTAACAAGTTTTTCAGTCATAAAACTACATTGTCTCTTAAGCTCATGACACCGAAGCTAGACGTTACTTGGCCCCAAATGAGTGTTTACCAGACACTCGTAATATATTAGAAATGAAATGCATTCGTTTTCCTTATGGAGCAACCCAAACACGAATGGAGGAGTCACCCTCGATAGATCTATCCACTCACTCTCGCTTGCATCTTAATTAACGGTCCATGATATTAAAAGGGGACTTAATGTGGTAGTAAGGCAACTTAAGCAATGTATGGAATTTAATACTTTGGTATTGTACAAAAATAATTAAAGCAGCGTATTCTCCTCCAAAAAGTAATTCAAATCGTATAAAAGCATAAAACAAGTATTTAAGCATGTATCTCCCCCAAAGAGTTTATAAAGTAATTAAACAAGTAAAAGTGGGGCTATGACTCACCTGGTGCGATAGCTACGACGACAAAAGTGGATACACTTGAAATGAGGCACGATCTCTAACCGCAACCTAATATGAGTAATAACGATCTACCTTAGATCATGACGTGATGAAATGAATGCATGTGCACATGATGCCTATACCACTCGTAACTTGGAAATACTAGTTATTGTCAAAGTAAAATAGTTTCCATACTTAGGAAAATAAGTCCAAATATAGAAGTATATAACTTGTCGTAGTATATCGTATAAAAATGTTAGTGTTATATTCCTCGTCTTGAAAACCTTAAAATAGCGTCTAGTAGTCGCGTAATAAACCTTGAGTCGTACGTATTTTGTTAGTTAAAAATAAACTCCTTGAATAAGAAATCTAGAAAATATGTCATTTAGTACGTAGTTTTATTATTTTTCTAGTAGTGACAAAATATATATATAGTTTTGACAATGTTAAAACGCGTATAACTTGGTCGTTTTAAGCTTATTTTCCTCGTTCTTTATATCCACGGATTCGTTTTAGTATATACTAATATATTTTTGGTAGTTCGGCTCCTCTAGGTTACGTTTAACGCCTATATTTGCCCGTCGAAAACTGTCAAACAGCATGCAGTTTTTCAGAAAATAGTTTTCGTCGTTAAATTTATAAAAATCATATCTCCTTCGTTATTAACTCGTTTTTATCCCCGTTTTCGGCTATAGTTTCGTATCGGAGAGTATTTTCTAAATCTTTGGTCAAAAGTTACACCCTTGCCTCTGATCTTTCCACGTTTGCCAAAAAGGGACAGCAATATTTTGAAAGTGTCAAAAATAGATTTTCCTAGTTTCTAACTTGTTCAAACCACTTCAATCAACAATCAAAACAACTCTTGATCTACCATACACCTTCTTAGGGTGTCATGGGTTCCTAAACATCACCAATCTTGGTGGATCTCTTGAAGTTACTAATAAAAATTATAGATCTAAGATTAAAGAGTATTATTGTAAAACTGGTATATATAACACATATATATATATATATATATATATATATATATATATATATATATATATATATATATATATATATATATGCATGATCTACTACTATGACTTGAAAATACATAAAATAAATATATGAAACATTAAGAAAGATCAAGAAAAGCTTACTAGTAGTTTGAAGGTGTTTAAAGTAACTAGGTACCTAAATACTTCTTGGTTTTTATTTCAAAACCCAAAATAGAAGTATACTAGAGTTGTAAAATCACTTGATCTTGGAAAAATTATGGTTTCTTCTTGTGTTCTTGTTCTTGGCCGATCACCCCAAAGAAGAAAGGAAGAAGAGAGAATTTTTGCTAGTTTATTGATGTGTTAAATGAAGAAGTGTGGTGATAATGAAGTATATATTTGGTCTTGGTCTTTGTTAATTAATGTCACATGGACTAGGGAACTAGGGGGGGTGGGGGGGGCAAATGGTGAGAAAAATGGGGAAAGTTGGGGGCTAATTAAGGATCTTGTCCCCAAAAGTGTATGTATTAGTTAGTTTTATGTATGCATTAGGTGTTATCGGGTACCGAGTTAACTAAAAATAAATCGTGACGAGGTAAAATAAAATACGACGAAGTTGTAAAAGTTGTAAAATATTATTCCTGATGAGAATCGAGTGTTAGAAAAATTATTGAATTGAAATAACGCAAACCGACGAAGTAATAAGCTCCGACCGTGAAATACAGTAATCGGTTTCAAAACACCGGGTAAATTAATATTATAATTTTTTATATTATTAAAATGAATATAAAAATATATTGGGATCATAGTCGGGAGTGTCGGACGTGTTAGTCACATTATTGATTGCTTGTTAACGTTTATTTAGAAATAATTATACGTAAAAGTAAATTATACCAAAAGTATTAATTTAATTACCCTACGAGTGGAATAGTATGCAAGTGCAATGATGATAATATGAAGACTAGTTCTAGTCCGTACGAAGTGTCCCAATGATAATGCATGAATTCGCTCCTGAACCAATACGGTTACGCGAATTTGAATACTCGTAAACTAAATTTACGATGACATGAGTAATGCACATGAATAGTGTATTTCTTCCGGAAATGAATAGTGTCAAGTGAATAGTGAAATTTTTGAATGTTTCTCGAAATGTCAAATTGACCTCAAAAACGATGAATAGTGATCGATGAATAGTAAATGGTGAATAGTAACTTGTGAATAGTAAATTGTCGAGGTTTGGAAAATGACCAGAAATGACGAGTTGTGACAAATGAGGGTATTTATAGGGTGATGATTTGGTGTTTATGGAAGGATAATATGTGGTGGATTTGATAGACAAAGTATGTTTGTGAATTTAGGGAAGTGGGGAATCAAAATAGGGTGAAATGGGCTAAAAAACAGAAAGCTAACAGGGAACCTCGACCATCAGGTGGCCGGCACCCTTAATTAATGGCCGGCCCCTTTAATTTTAAGGGGGCGCCCGTTATAATTATGGGGGCCGCCTAATGCTTGATTCCCAGATTGCCAGAAATGGTTTTTAGCACAGGTTTTTCCAGAAAGATGTTTGTTTTGAGGTTTGGTTTTGGGCAAGTCCATCTCTTTAGGCAACTAAACAAATATTATCTTGATGAAGTATGCATGGAAAGTATATATATGTAGGCAACTAAGCAAATATAATAGTTTTCATGCAAAGAAAAAAAAAAGATAAAGAACAAATAAGCAAGTTATGTATCCTAAGGCAATAAATAAGGTATAGGGCAACTTAGTGAGGGAGAAACTAATGATGGAACAAATTAGGACCAAGTGATACTTGACATTTTTCTAGTGTGTGCCTATATGCAACAAATGTGGAGATGCGATTGCTTCAACTCCTAATGCAAAGAAATACATGAATCCTAAGAAGCAATCCAAAAGCTCCTTGATTTAATTTGCTTAGTCCATGATTGCCAAAGATATATATTGGATTATATATTTTGACACTTCATGTCAACTCTTATGCACGATTTTAGAAAAAACGTTTTTTACCTTTATTCAACAATGTAAAATTTGAAAGTGATGAGTTTTCCTAATCGTGAGAATAATTTCAAAATGAATTGAGGTTTTCTTTTGAGAGTATATATACAAAAACAAAATATCTCAATTCCTGATTTTTGTGCAAAACAGAATCCTAGACTCAGATTTGAGAGGAAAAGAATGAAAATTTGAGTGTTATTAATGCTCAGATGGCCGGGCCCCTTAAAGTGAGGCCGGTCCCCTTAATTTTAAAGGGGCCGCCCTTATGGATTTAAGGGGTCCGCCCATCTGACAGTCAGAAAGAAAAAAATTTCAGAATTAAGAAATTTCAGAAATAAAATTTTTAATCTATTTGTTCCATCATTCCTAATCCTAAACGCAAGTGGTTAAATAATTCACGCTTAAGGGGCTTAGTAAATATATCCGCAATGTTATCTTCCGAGGCTACCTTTTCTATAGTTATGTTTCCCTTTTGTAAGTTATCCCTAAGAAAGTGATGACGTATTTCTATATGTTTAGTCCTAGAGTGTTGAACGGGATTCTTACTTAAATCTATGGCTCCTTTATTATCACACATTATAGGAATGTTTTCTAACCTAACGCCATAGTCTACGAGAGCTTGTTTCATCCATAGTGCTTGTTGACATGCCTTTCCAGCGCTTACATATTCAGCTTCGGTGGTCGAAATAGCAAGAGCGGTTTGCTTCTTGGAAAACCAAGACGTTAGGCAACATCCTATAAACGTGCAAATACCACTAGTGCTTTTTTGATCCACGTAGTCTCCCGCATGATCCGAATCTGCATAGACAATGGTTTCTATGCCGGAACCCTTAGGATACCATAATCCTAAGTGTATAGTGCCTTTAATGTATCGGAAGATACGCTTAACCGCTTCTAGGTGAGAGGTTTTGGGATCCTCTTGAAAGCGGGGACAAAGGCAAGCACTAAACATGATATCGGGTCTACTTGCCGATAAGTATAGTAAACTACCTATCATTCCTCTATACTTAGTGTTATCTACGGACTCACCTTCTTCATCTCTTGTGAGTTTCACATCCGTAGACATAGGTGTTTTAAGGGGTTTTGAGTCTTCTAAGCCAAATTTGTTGATATAAATAAATGACTAAAAACGTTATTTATATCTTTCGATATCTCTATGTTTTGATAATCCCAAAACGAAAACTCATCAAACCAAAGATCATGACATAAACAAGTATTTAGTAGTAAATACTCACCTTTACCATCTAATCACTTAAGGTATGAATAAACAAAGTGTCTAATGCATTATAAGATCAAAGGAATACTTTTGTTAATCACTAGATATTTATAAAATGTCACAAAACATTTTATATCTTTTATAAAACATTTTTGGCATTAAAAGAATATGTTTAATTCATTACAAATTTATGAATTCAAATTTTCAACCAAAAATGGCAAATCTAATCCAGAAAAATTTCTCTCACAAAAGGAAAGTTCAGGAGGGCGGCCCCCTTAATTATACTAGGCGGCCCCCTTAATCATTAAGGGGACCGCCCACTAATTAAGGGGACCGGCACGCTCCAGAACAGTATTTTCTGGCCCTTTAAATACTGGATCATTCCACATATTTTTCTCACCTTTTTGCACTAAAAACTTTCTGATCTAAACATCCTTCTCCATCCTCTAAAAATCCTTTGATCATATATACATTAATCTTTGTTTCAAAGTGATTCAAGCATCAACACTCAAAGTGCAAAGAGAAGAATACTTCTATTAGAAGTATTACAACTTAGTATCATCTTGCTATCTAAGTTGCTTGTTTATCTCTTCTTGTAAACCTTTCATATTTTGGTGAATAAGGTGTATGTATTAGTTAGCTAGATTTAGTTATAGAATCTAGAATTGTTGTAAGTGTGAAGTGGAACTTGAAGTGAAGAAGTAGTGTTGGATAGTAGTGGTGATTGGAGATAGTAGCAATAGTGACTAGTAGTGAAGAAATTTAAGCTTCCAAGTGGAGAAGACTAGAAGACATTAGTAGATTGAAGTTGTGAAGACATTAGTGGCTTGAGGTTGTGAAGACATTAGTGACTTGAAGTTGTGAAGACGTTAGTGCCTTGAAGTTGTTAAGTTGCAAGACATTGAAGTTGTGAAGTATTTGTGAAGGCGTGAAGATACTTGTGGTGTGAAGAAGTATAGAAGAAGTGAAAAGGTGTGAAGAAGGTGTGGTGTGATATTTTGTGTGAGATTGGTTCTAGCTACGATTAGAACTCGACATTTTGCTTTGTGTCGTAAATTGGTGTAAGCTTTTGGTGTGTACGGTTTTCTCCGCCATAAGGGAGGTTATTAACTTAGTGAAGAAAACTATCGAGTTCGGTGCTCGGGGAGTGGAGTAGGGCAAGGAAGGTGTCCTTGTAGCCGAACCACTATAAATCCTTTGTCTCTCAGTTTGATCTTTCCATCTCTAACTCTTTGCTTGCTTACTTATTAGCTTTTCGTACATTGTTATAATTATGTGTTGTGCATATATTAATTTCACATAAAAGATCAAACTAGGTTCCATTTACAACATCAATTGTACATTAGTAAAATATAAGTATATACAATTATTAAAACACATATACATATATAAATACAAACTTATATTTAAGTGAGATATATGAAATTATAATTTCTATTCAACACTTTAAATAAGTAGTGTCTATGTGATATATGTGAATTAATTTGTATCTATACTTTAGCCTCAAAGGTTTTTACAATTAGCATCAATTCTTTAAAAGCAAACTTTTACTAAACGAAAAAGACGCAAAACTATTCAACCCCCCCCCCTTCTAGTTTTCCACAATTGGTATCAGGAGCCACGTCTAGCAAGATTTTTAAAATAGATTGTATTTTAAAACTTGTAATGATCTATGGAATTTGAAAAATATTTAGAAGGGGAATTTATGCAACAACCACCATTATTTGAAAATGATCATTTTCTTGAATGGAAAAATAAATTTGAAAATTATGTGAAATCAATAGATCTTGATCTTTGGCATATCATTTCAATTGGTGATCTTAAACCAACCAAAATGGATTTTGAAAATCAATATAATAATCGTCAAACTAAAATTGATAAAAATACTAAAGCCAAATTACTTATCTTCAAAACTCTACCAAGAGTTGAATATGAAAGATTATTTCTTTATAAAACGGCAAATGATATTTGGAAATGTCTTTTAAAGTTTCACCAAGAGAAATGTAAAACCAAAGATGATAAACTTGATATTGCACAAGAAATAGTTACTCTAGAAAATTGAATAGATAAATATTTAGTTGAAATAAATACATGTACTACTAGTTCAAATGTGATCATTGAAGGTATCAATAATGAAGAATACATGAGGCAAATCCGAAGAAAGAGTGTTAATAAATCATGGTGCAACAAGTACAAAGAAGACGATGATAATACGGCTTGTGAGAATATTCAAACAAATGGGAATACAAGTATTGATGGCAAGGACTACATGCCTCTCGATCTAAGCGAAACTACAAGTAAAACATGGAGCGACATGGACGATGGAATTGATCAACATATAGCATGTGAAGATTACACAACTACTAATAAGGTACAATCCGAAACCGAACATTTTTGCTATGATCAATTTATATTAGAATTTTCAAAATTGGAAAACAACTTCAAACATTTTTGCAACATTGACTCAAAAATGATTCCTAAAAATAAATCTTCAATATTCACTAAAAACAATTTTGAAAAGGAAATAATTTTAGAAGATAAAATGTCTAGACTCGAAAGCAATATTGAAGTTGATCTTAAATGTAAATATTGTCAAGACTATAAACATGAAATTAAAATAGAAAATGAAAAAGCAAAAATATTAGCAAAATTTAAAAATAGCTCTAGATCTTTAAAATATTTACTTAACATTCAAAAGTCATTTTATGATAAAACCGGCTTAGGATTTACTGTAAATGATCCTTCAACAAATGCATCAAAACAAATAAAATTTGTTAAACCTAGTGGAGAAATTTAGAACTAATATTACTTACGCTCACTATTTATCTCTCTAGTCAAGAAAGTTATTGTTTGTTGATTAAAACAAACTATTGATGAATTCTTGTACTTCTCGACGACATCCTCATCATGTGCATGTCAATGCAATGGATGTTCTCAACTAATCAATTCGGACCCATGAGAATCTGGGTACCAAGCTCTTCATCATGTTTAGGTAATCAACGAACGAAGAGACTTTTAAGTTGTGGATTGCTCACCTTGCTCACTTACTTTTGACGACTATTGGTTCATATCACTATGGTTCACATTCTGCACATGTTTTGCCTATGACGTTGTTGTGGTCATTTATTGTCTCGGCATTTTGTTCTTCACTTTTGGAGTATTGGTTTTATGGTGTGTCCGTTACTATTTCAAGACGAAGGCTTCAAAGCACTATTTTTCTTAGTTTTCACGACTTGTGATGATTGGTGTGATCGATTAAGCATTTCGGATCAAGCTCCCTTGATTTCTATTGCGTTAGAATTTTACTTTGCTACTTCGACATGTTTTGGGCAAACATTTAAGATGTCTTCCATTATTCTCATGCCCACTCTTAAAGAAAAGCTGGACCTGAGGTAAGTTTTCTTTTCAAAAACTTGCCAATATTACATTATATTAAAGTGTGCTTTAATTAGTATATGAATATGATTTAATTTATAAGTTGTCATGTTTTTAGATCATTAATACTAATACATGCATATATTATATTAGATTATTAATCCTCTTGTTGTTAAATCTATTATCATGTTTCTTAGTCTTCATTTATATTGAAGATCTTCTATGATCTATAGTAGAATACTTACCATTTAAAGCCATATGATCTTGCTAGTTGCATTAATAGATGAATTATGATTAAGTCTTGTTAGTAACGTAATATTATAATGCTCTTTGTATACATACATATATATACATGTCTATCTTGTATTCATAAGATGATTTACTCTGTCCATCTCTATCTCATTGCATTTGGATCATAAATTTCTACCATTTTTCCTTCATACCTTTAGTTGTCATTAGAGATGATTATATGTGACAATGGGCTTAGTTGATTCTCTTGAATATGATAAGTTTTCATAATCAAATCCTTTACTTGCAATTTCTTGATTATCAATATCAAAACATCTTATTTAAAACCCCTCTCTTTGAATAAAATTCTTTCAAATATCTACATTATTTATTTTAAACAACATGTTTAACTATAAGCTACCATAACTTTATTTTAATCAAAATCAGGATTAATTTTTTTTTATGATATGAAACTAAATTCAATTTATTCCATTGTAATACACACTTTAATTCGTTTCAAAACATTGTTGAATAAAACTAAAAATGTTTTGCTTAAAACATATTTGATTATCTCTCATGTGTCATTCACTTTTATGGAAATGACATTCACAATTTAATCAAATCATCTCATGAGAATCATGGTTTGCCCATATGGATCTTATTTGCAACAAGATTTGAATTCCATATAATCATATCTTCCTACTTGTTACTTGTAAGCACTCATTAATATGTTTCCTCTAGCCTACATATTATCATCTTCATATAGTTGCATACTTAACTAATTTGCTTTATTGCTTCCTTGGTTGCCTATCTTAATTGATCAATTAGTAAATTGCATGATTATTTGAAATTAATTGCCTACTTTATTTTTTTTTTCTTTTCACTCTCTACATTCATGAATAGTACATCCTATATTGCCTCAAAGAGTTGAACTTACTTGAATCCAAACCCAAAAACACAATCTTTCTCAAAATTTTCTGCCAAAAACCCAATTCTGGCATTTTGGAATTCACCAGATGGGCGGCCCCCTTAATTATATAAGGCGGCCCCCTTAATGATTAAGGGGACCAGCCCCTAATTAAGGGGACCGGCCATCTGATGGTTGGGGATACTGTTTTCTTTATCACTTTTTAACCCATTTTAGCCTATACTTCCCAAAATTCACAAACATATTTTGTCCCATACTATCCCTCAAAATTTACCTTCCTAAACCAAATTTCTCATACACTATAAATACCCTCTTCCCATCATTAATGCCATCACACCCAAACATGTCATCTCCCAACAACCAAAAACCAAAGATTTCAAGAACCGCAAGGATCTCTGTCAAACCCGTTTGGAGGAGGAAACTTGATTCTTGTCATAACTCAAGTGATGTTGTTCCAAGTCAACCAACAACTAAACCTCAAACCCACACTAATGAGTCATCTCACAACCTATCATCCACTCATGCCCTCATTAATGCTTCTTCTTATGATGAGCATCCTCAATTCCAAAACAACAATCCCAACCTCTCAACCAATACTTCACATGTTGCTCATTCAACAAAAACACCACTAATATGTTTTCATGACTACCCAAGCTCAACCATGTCTCCACCACCAAGAGTACCACCACCACATCCTACAACTTCACATGCCACTCCTATGTTGTATGTTCAAACCTTTACCCAAGACAACTATCATGTTCCACCACCAACACCTTCCTCCGAACACTTGAAGTTCGTTGAGGAGCTAAAAGAGGCTCATGAGCTTAGTGCTCTTTTAGCATTACATCTTACTCAACGCAATTTGGAACCACCCCAATCAAGCTCACCATCATCACCACACAACATCAACCAAATTGAGAAGCATGTTAACAATTGCCCTTGTTGCATCTTCCTTCAACAACAAACCATTGCTTTGAATGAGCACTTTACTTGGATTGAGTATCTTCTTACAAGATATCAACAAACACCATCACTTGAACAACATCAAAACCCTCAATCAACAAACCCTACTTCAAATCCACCACCTACAAGTTCCACATCTCCAAACTCACCAACATCCATGCAACCAAAAGTTTATCTCCACTAAACCACCAAGCATTTTATATGCTTATGTTTCTCATTTTCAAATAAAACTCTTCAACCATTTTGGGATTCAAGAAAGTTTGGTGACACTCCTTGTTGGCACATTAGGATGCTCTACTTAGTTTAGTATTCTATATTTATGGCCTTTGTAACAATGATTATGGGTTGACATAATCATTTTCTATTTATGAATGACTTAATATGTGTTTCTAATTATCTTTTGCCATCCTTATTATTTGTTGGTATTATGATATATGTGTTTGCTTGTGCCATGCTTGTGCTTCTAATATTTTTCTTGCAAAAATTCCAATACTCGAACCCTTGGTGCCCTCAAACGAGGGGGAGCATACATCAAGGGGGAGCTTCCTTCTTATTGGCTTAAACCTTTTTGATTCTACAAAAAGGGGGAGAAGTGAATATAACTAAGTAAATACTTTGTCTAAAAATTAATTTTTGGTTTTAATGAGTTTAGGTTTTGTAATCATCAAAAAGGGGGAGATTGTTGATATAAATAAATGACTAAAAACGTTATTCATATCTTTCGATATCTCTATGTTTTGATAATCACAAAACGAAAACTCATCAAACCAAAGATCATGACATAAACAAGTATTTAGTAGTAAATACTCACCTTTACCATCTAATCACTTAAGGTATGAATAAACAAAGTGTCTAATGCATTATAAGATCAAAGGAATACTTTAGTTAATCACTAGATATTTATAAAATGTCACAAAACATTTTATATCTTTTATAAAACATTTTTGGCATTAAAAGAATATGTTTAATTCATTACAAATTTATAAATTCAAATTTGCAACCAAAAATGGCAAATCTAATCCAGAAAAATTTCTCTCACAAAAGGACAAGAAAATCCAACGTTCAGGAGGGCGGCCCCCTTAATTATACTAGGCGGCCCCCTTAATCATTAAGGGGACCGGCACGCTCCAGAACAGTATTTTCTGGCCCTTTAAATACTGGATCATTCCACATATTTTTCTCACCTTTTTGCACTAAAAACTTTCTGATCTAAACATCCTTCTCCATCCTCTAAAAATCCTTTGATCATATATACATTAATCTTTATTTCAAAGTGATTCAAGCATCAACACTCAAAGTGCAAAGAGAAGAATACTTCTATTAGAAGTATTACAACTTAGTATCATCTTGCTATCTAAGTTGCTTGTTTATCTCTTCTTGTAAACCTTTCATATTTTGGTGAATAAGGTGTATGTATTAGTTAGCTAGATTTAGTTATAGAATCTAGAATTGTTGTAAGTGTGAAGTGGAACTTGAAGTGAAGAAGTAGTGTTGGATAGTAGTGGTGATTGGAGATAGTAGCAATAGTGACTAGTAGTGAAGAAATTTAAGCTTCCAAGTGGAGAAGACTAGAAGACATTAGTAGATTGAAGTTGTGAAGACATTAGTGGCTTGAGGTTGTGAAGACATTAGTGACTTGAAGTTGTGAAGACGTTAGTGCCTTGAAGTTGTTAAGTTGCAAGACATTGAAGTTGTGAAGTATTTGTGAAGGCGTGAAGATACTTGTGGTGTGAAGAAGTATAGAAGAAGTGAAAAGGTGTGAAGAAGGTGTGGTGTGATATTTTGTGTGAGATTGGTTCTAGCTACGATTAGAACTCGACATTTTGCTTTGTGTCGTAAATTGGTGTAAGCTTTTGGTGTGTACGGTTTTCTCCGCCATAAGGGAGGTTATTAACTTAGTGAAGAAAACTCTCGAGTTCGGTGCTCGGGGAGTGGAGTAGGGCAAGGAAGGTGTCCTTGTAGCCGAACCACTATAAATCCTTTGTCTCTCGGTTTGATCTTTCCATCTCTAACTCTTTGCTTGCTTACTTATTAGCTTTTCGTACATTGTTATAATTGTGTGTTGTGCATATATTGATTTCACATAAAAGATCAAACTAGGTTCCATTTACAACATCAATTGTACATTAGTAAAATATAAGTATATACAATTATTAAAACACATATACATATATAAATACAAACTTATATTTAAGTGAGATATATGAAATTATAATTTCTATTCAACACTTTAAATAAGTAGTGTCTATGTGATATATGTGAATTCATTTGTATGTATACTTTAGCCTCAAAGGTTTTTACAATTAGCATCAATTCTTTAAAAGCAAACTTTTACTAAACGAAAAAGACACAAAACTATTCAACCCCCCCTTCTAGTTTTCCACAAAATTTCTTAAGCATGTCCTTAATGTATTTTGATTGGTTAAAAAATATTCCATCTTTTAGTTGTTTTATTTGTAATCCTAAGAAGAAGTTAAGTTCACCCATCATACTCATCTCAAACTCATCATGCATGATTTTGGCAAATTCATCACACATATCCTGACAAGTCGATCCAAATACAATGTCATCGACATATATTTGAACAATGATGATATTTGGGTCACTTCTTTTAGTGAAGAGAGTGTTATCTACCATTCCCATGGAATAATTATGCTCAACTAGGAAAGCTTTAAGTCTATCATACCAAGCCTTTAGAGCTTGCTTAAGACCATATAAAGCTTTCTTTAGTTTGTAAACATAATCAGGTTTTGCAAAGTCAATGAATCCCGGAGGTTGTGCCACATAAACCTCCTCATTGATAAAACCGTTGAGGAATGCACTCTTCACATCCATTTGGTATGACTTAAAGTCTAGGGCGCAGGCATAAGCTAAAAGGATTCTAATGGATTCTAATCTAGCTACAGGTGCATAGGTTTCATCATAATCAATTCCCTCTTGTTGATTATAACCTTGGGCGACTAACCTTGCTTTATTCCTAGTTACTATTCCATTTTCATCTAGTTTATTCCTAAATACCCACTTAGTTCCTATTACGGTTGCATTCCTAGGATTTGGGACTAGTTCCCAAACATCATTTGTTTTAAATTGATTTAATTCTTCTTGCATAGCCATAATCCAACTTTCATCCTTTAAGGCTTCATTTATATTCTTAGGTTCTATTGTTGACATAAAACAAAAGAAGTTATTTTTATCTTGAGCTTGTGATCTAAGAGTTCTTTGATTTAGGTGACCTATTATGTTAATGGATGTGACTTTGATTCTTTAACGTTTACAACTTCATTTTCTTCTAAAGTTTCTATTTCAAGATCATTACCTAAGGGTTTACTTTTACTAACCTCAATAGCTTCTTCTTCTATAACATCATCACCTTCTAAGGGTAATGTTTTAGGTAGTGGAGGAGTTTCATCAAAGGTTACATTTAGGGATTCTTCTACTTTCATGGTATGTTTATTAATAATTATATATGCCTTACTACTTTGAGAATATCCTATAAAAACTCCTTCGTAAGCCTTAGGGTCGAACTTAGTGAGATAGTCTTTTGTATTAAGAATGAAGCATTTACTTCCGAATACTCTAAAGTAGCCTATATTAGGTTTTCTACCTCTTAATAATTCATATGGTGTTTTTCCTAAGATTCGTCTAATGGAAACCCTATTAAGTATATATGTTGATGTATCTACGGCGTGACACCAAAATTTTTGTGGGATAGGTTGTTCATTTAACATTGTTCTACTCATTTCTTTTAAAGACCTATTTTTTCTTTCTACTACCCCATTTGATTGCGGAGTACGTGGAGCGGAAAAGTTGTGAGATATTCCATTCTTATCACAAAAAATTTTGAATTGTACTTCGTTATCAAATTCCCTACCATGGTCCGTCCTAATTGATACAATAGAACATCCTAACTTATTTTGTATCATTTTACTAAATATCTCAAATTTTTCAAAGGCTTCGGTTTTATCACTTAAGAACCTAGTCCACGTGTATCGTGAATAATCATCTACTATAACTAAGGTGTAACGATTGCCACCGTAGGTCCGCATAGCGGATGGACCAAAAAGGTCCATATGAAATAGTTCTAAGCATCTAGTTGTGGATAACATATTTTTAGCTTTGTGACTAGCATGTGCTTGTTTTCCAATTTTACAAGCATCGCAAAAGTGTTGATCATATCTTAGACTAGGTAAGTTTCTAACTAGTTCCTTAGAGGCTAAAGATTGTATTTGTTGCATGTTTGCATGACCTAATCTCCTATGCCACAAAGTGGAATTTTCATCTATAGTAGCTAGGCATATCTTATCTTCCGGTTTGTCTCCTAATTTCATAACATATATACCTCATTTCCTAATTCCTCTACCTATAACTTTCTTATCCTTAATTGTTTCACTATTTTTTTTGGTAAAGGTAACCCTACACTTATTATCACATATTTGGCCTATACTAAGCAAGTTATAAGTTAGATTATCTACATGCTCGACATTTTCAATAGTTAGAGAGTCTTGAGAGATCGTACCTTTGCCTATGATTTTTCCACGACGATCACTACCAAAAACAACATTACCTCCGTTGTATGCCTTATATGTAGAAAATACTTGCGATTCCCCGTCATGTGTCTTGAGCATCCACTATCCTTTATCCACTCATCGGGCTCCAAATCTACTCCTAGACATATTTTATCGGGTGCATGAGCCACGAAACATTTGTGCTTCATTGTTTCGTCTTCGTCACTAGAAATTTTTCTTCTGGTGCTTTTCTTTTTATCTTGTGCTTTTAGTCGCTTCTTAATAATATTCTTGAATTCTTTAACGACCTTTGCATATTCTTCATCTTCACTTTCGGAACTATAATCGTCATCATTATTATGTTCGATCGTTGACTTTGTACACCCTTCTTGTTTGCTCTTGGTATGACTTATGGGGTTTTCGTCATTATTACCTACACATGCAAAATTTGAACTAGTAGCACTTGTACTCATTTCAACTAAATACTAATCTACTATACTTTCATTTTCAACAATTTTATATATGAAATTTTCTTTGGCTTGACATTTCTCTTGATGAAAATTTTAAAGACTTTTCCACATATCGTTTGCCGTTTGACAAAAAAATATTCTTTCATATTCAATATTTGGTAAAGCTTTGTATATAATCATTTTAGGAATATCATTTTTATCAGGTACTATTTTGAAATAATTATCTTGATTTTCAAAAGTGATTTTTGTTGATTGAAAATTACCAATTGAAATGACATGCCAAAGATCATAATCTATTAATTTCACATAACTTTCGAATCGAATTTTCCATTCAAGAAAATTTGTATTTTCAAAATATGGTGGTTTAAATGTCATGTTCCCTTCTAAATATTTTTCCGATTCCATAGATCGATTTCAAGTTTTTAAAATACAATTTATTTTAAAAATCTTGTTTAACGTAGCTCTGATGCCAATTGTGGAAAACTAGAAGGGGGTTGAATAGTTTTACGTCAATTTTATTTCAATAAAAACTCTGTTTGCAAAATAATCGATTCTAATTTTATGTGAGATCAATAAACAACACTTATATAAACTAATATCTACGAAATGAAATGACAACAATATAAGTAAATGAGTAAAGAGATAGAGATGGAAAGATCGCACCACAAGACAAAGGATTTATAGTGGTTCGGCTACGAAGCACCTCTTCGCCCTACTCCACTCCCCGAGCACCTAACTCGATAGTTTTCTTCACTAAGTCAACAAGCTCCCTTATGGCAGAAAAAACCTTACACAACTTTTGCTTACACCAATTTACGAGACTAAGCTAAATGTCGAGTCCTAATAGTAACTAGAACTAATCTCACACCACTACACACCTTCTTCACAACTTATGCACACCACTACTACTACACAACTTCACTACTTCTCTTTCACAACACTACTTCTACTTCTACCCAACACAACTACTTCTATTCACAACTACTGATGAGTGCTCAAACACTCATCATTTTTGGTCGAATCTGAACTGTAAAAACATTTAAAAACACTCAGAAATGCATCAAAATACTGAAAATATCCCAGGAAGTGTGTTTTATATGTTTTAGATGTAAAATGTTTAAAAACAGATGAAAAACGAACAAAGCTTGCATAATTGGCAGTTTCAGTCCCTCAACTTTTAAAAGTTTACAAAATTAGTCCCTAAGCATTTGTTTTGAAAGAAAAGTCAACCCAAGGCATTTAAAAGACAAAAGTTATCAAATATAGTCCTTGGGTGAAAACTTTGGGAAAATTACAATTTTGGTCCCGCAACTTTCACATTTGGCAGAAATAGTCCCTAGGAGTTTTAAATTGGAAAATTATAATCAAGGGTCCTTATAATACAAAGATTTGGCAAAATTGGTCCTTATGGTTATTTTGGAAGATTGGCATAACTCACCCTTAATTTTCAGCCTTTTACATGTTTGGTCCTTGGGCTTATTTTGCTAACATAACAAACCAAATGGGCCCTTTGATAATATCCACTCCAAATCCACCACTCCAATCCACCCAAAAACCTGATCCACTTCACACCCTTTGGCCCAAACCTTCCCAGCCCAATCCAACTCACAAATAATAAAATCCCATTCACCCCCCGTTTTATTCATTCCTCAGTCAACCCCATCTTTGACCACCTCCTCCCTCCCACTTGAATACTTGGCCTGCTTCATGCCTGCCACACTCCACCTCCCCATCACCTCTGCTACCTTACCCACTCTTTGTTCCCCCCAACTCTCCACAACGTCCAAGATACATTTAATGCATTCTCCCCTGCTCCAAGTAAACAAAACAGACAAAATGACATTTTGGCGCCAAAACGAAATTAAAGGCCAAGATCAAAACTACTCATCCAAGGGTTCTAAATAGAAGTGGGAAAGCATGTGGGATCCACACTGGTCTATATATATCAAGAAAAGAGAAGATGGAGAAGCTAGCTAATTAGTATAGTAGTTAGTTAGCAGTAGTGTAACTTTAAGCTTATGTTAGTGTAATTTTTAGCTTATGAGTTTTTTAAAATTCCTGTTTCTCTTTTCAAATATTGTAATCAAGCTTTAGTTTTAATAAATTCATATTTTCTTTTTAAATTCATGTGCTAATTATTATTAAGCTCTTCAATTAGTGTTTACTTGTGTTCTAAAAACTCTTATAAGCTCTTCTCTAGCTTTCTGAAAGTTTTCATCAGTCATTTACTATTTTTAAGAAAATCAAAAAAAAAAAAAATCAGAAAAACCCTTTAAAGAATAAAAATGGTAGTATAGGTTGTATAAGCTTCAACAAGCTTGATTTTGGTTCACTAATGCTCATTATAGCTTAATGTAGCTATTGGTGAGTTTCTTGTTTCATATTTACTGTTTTATTACAAAGTTTCAAAATAGTCAACGAAAAAGTCAACCTATTGACTTATTGAGCTTGAGCTTGATATGTTGGTGCATTTGAAGATCTTTATAGCCTTTTGGAACTTGTTCATTTGCTCATTCAGTCCTCTTCTTATATCATCTCCATTTTAAGCTTGTGCTCAAATTTTAAGTCCACAGTTAGTTCTTAATTTTGTACATTGCTTGTATACTGCTTATATTAGTGCTAATCAGTTAAATTACTACTCATGTAGTTCACTTTAATTGGTTTACTATTTGTTTGCTATATCTCATTTGCTAGATTTCACAGTTGTTCATTTACACAGGTTATAGCCATTCTTGGCATCATTTAGTCTCAGCTTATTGTACTACTTGCTTAACTGTCATTTTAGTTTACTTATGGTCCCTTTAGTTTAAAAATCACATAGGTAGAAGTAGCATTGATTGTGGCATGCCTTACATGTTTCCTGTTAATTTTCAGTTTGCCACTGGTTTTAGTTTTATGAAACTGCATTATGGTGTTCTAGGTGTTAGTAGTTGGCTTTTATTGTCCTATTGGTCTCTAAAGTAATTAAAGAAGTCAGCTTGATCATTAGTTTAGGTTTTGGTAGCTTAAAATCCAAAAAGTTAGTATAAACTAGTATATAAAGGGGTGATTGGTTTAAGGAGTCTCAGAGAGTTCTAGTGTGTTTCAGTGGGAATGATTGCTTCAAACATGTTACATTAGGTCCCTATAGATCATTTCAGTCATAAAATTCAGTACTCTTTAGTAGAAAAGTCAAAATCACCTTGGATTTTACCTCATTTGTTCACCGTTAAGATTTTGAGTCCAATTTTTCATCAAACCTCTTCATAAGTAGTTAAGATTGTTAGATTTAGTCTAATTACAGTCCAGTATCTCACATTCAGTCATAAAATCAAGAACAAAACTCACCAATGTCAACTTTTCATGTTTTCTTTAAAAATAAAAATTTCCCCATTGGCAGAAAAGTCAAATTTTCCAAGAATTGTTTGGAATTTTATGTGAAGCTTCAGGGCTTGAAACTTTTTTCTAATTGTAACCCCCCAGCTAAACTCTTGAATCCTACATCCATCATATTTTTGTGATTTTCCTTATGAGTTCCAAGAAGCCTCAAACACAGCTGCAGGGGGACTGACCTCCCCTGCTGCAGCAGCTATACCCACCACCACCCCAACTTCTATGGGCCCCACAGACCTCATCAGTGGATCCCACAACTTGTTCTTAGGTTCTTTGAGAAGCTCCACCAGCTGTCTCTATGTTCCAAGGATCATTTTTGTCCCAAGCTGCCTTGCCCCCCCCCCCCCTGGTTCACCCCTCTTAATCTGTCACATTTTGAGTACAGGATTGGATTTGGATTTGCTTATGTTCCCCTTATTGGCTTATTCAGTGGTCTCAGCTTGTTGATTTAGCACCATTTCCACCCATCTCATTTGTGTCCAACTTTGGTTTCACCCTAACTGCTAGTGAAAAGCTTTTCCTAAGTTTGTTTGACCAAAAGTCAACTGTCAAGCTTTTAAGCTTTCATTTGGCTTATTTTCAAGTTCTAAAAAAGTTGTTTTTGTAAAAGGTGTTTTTTTTAGTGTTAAAATAGTTTAGAAAAAGAAAAACCACAAAAATCCAATTTTAAATTAAGTGATAGTTTCTATTTAATATTATTTATCTTTTTAATTTTCCTTTTTAGATTTTTATTAATTAACTTGCATTTTTATATTTTTCTTTATTTCCTTTTATCTTAAAGTATTTTCAGTAATTTTTCCAGATTTTTATATTGTCATTTAGAATTTATTAGATTTAATATTAGTTTTATTAATAATTAATTAATAATTAAGTATTAAATAGCATAATTAGTTTTTATAAAGTAATACCTAGTTTTTATATTTTTTTTTCTAGCTTTTATATGTTATAAAATAATTTTAGGAATTTTTCTAGAATTTTTACTGTTCATCTTCTAATTTTAATAATTTAATTAGTTTAATTAGTAATTAATTAATATTTAGTTTAATAATTAGTAAAATAGTTTAAAAACATATAAAACCAACTTTTTATAATTTTTTAGGATTCCTGTGATGGTTAATTAGATTTGTAAGTTTTTCTATAATTTTCTAAGTCATTTAAGTATTATTAGTAATTTAAAATTAGTTAATTAGTCTAATTAAATATAATTAGTAATTAATTAATATAAAAATCACAAAAAGACAAAAAGATATATTTTTAAGTTTAAAATTAGTTTTTAGTTATTTTATAATTTTAGAAATTTAATATTCATTTCTCTAGTATTAAAATAATATTATATTTTATTTAAGTTATTTAAATATTAATAATTAGTATTAAATAGTATTTAATTAATATTAAATAATTAAATAGTGTAAAAATTTATTTTCTTTTTCTAAAAATTTTCTTTCATCCTTAGGTTTGTAAAATAGTCATTTTCACCCTTTGAGGGTTTTCAGATTTCATATTTCACTTTTTATTTTGTACGTTCGCGTAAATTTAAATGTAAACGTACGCGTTTTTAGATTTTAAGCGTTTTTAAGTATCTAACTTTCACGTAACCATTCATATAGCTTATTTAAGCTATTTCTTCTTATATTCCTTAGTTTAATCAATCACAAACCCTTTCCTGTCCAAATTCACCCGATCACAAACCCGTTTTAATACCATCCACACCTCGTCGGGACATAACGACCCGGGGAAACACTGTATTCCGCGGAGATTGGCTCTAGGCTGTCTGACCTTGTTGACCATTTACTTGGTCAATTTAGGTTGACCGTTTGGAGCCAATCAAATTTTGGCGCCGCTGCCGGGGAGGTTGTGTGCGTATTTAAACGTATTTGAAGATTAGTGATTGGATATTCATTCCTTTGTATATTTACCATCCTTGTTAATCTTTTCATAAAAACAAATTTGTTCCCGAAAACATTTTAAAATCAGTTTTCAACGAACACAAAAACCCAAAAAGATTTTCTTTCTTATTTGTACAAAATGTTTTCCAAAAAGTCCAAAAATATTCACCTTTACCCTCTCACATCTTTGATTCTTCATCCCTACCCCTCTATGAACCTTTGATTCTTGCCTATGTCGTATCCACACCATTTTGGTTTCCATTGGTGTGTTGGTCCTCATAATGGTGGGAATTGTCCCAGCTGTAGTATGGTAGAGTCAGGAGATGGGTCTGTCTATAACCAAGCTCCCTATCCTTACCATGACACATCTGATACACTCTACCAGCCACCACATCATGAGATACAGACATATCTGTGTGAGTTTTGGGGAGGTCCTCACCAAGGAATTGAGTGTCAAATCGAAAACACGTTTGTCTATGAACAGTTTTCCGGTGATGCTCAAAATTTTGGTTATGACCAATATCCATACGATTCACCAAACCAGACTCAACAGTTTTACTGTTTTGATTACTGTGGAGGTCCTCACTTTAGCTCGGATTGTCAAACAGGGATTCCATTTCCTTGTAACAATTATGACTATCCATATAATGACCCACCTCCACAGTACCAAATGATCCAAGCAACTCCTCATGAAACTGAGCAAGACCTTTACTACAGGCTCTTGAGATATTGCAAGAACTTAAGGAGGAGTTGGCTACTACATCGTTTCAAAACTCTCGTGAGAGATCTAATGCAGAATTACTTGGTGAAGAACGAGAGGCTAGAAACGAAAAGAGCATGGAGGAATTGCTAGTCTTAGAACAAGCAGCTAAAACACGAACCATATTTCGCAATGCTGCTCTTCTCGATGATGATAGTGATGATGAAGTTACCCTTGATATCCTTCAATTTTATAAGGGTTCGTCAGATTCATCAGTTGAGATTCCTTCCATGGAAAATCAGGGAGAAAATAATGTGACGGAGAAATTACTAGCAGAAGATCAAATGGAACTGGTACAATCCATGAATGCTAGCTCCTCTCAACTCCCTCAGTCTGTTATCGCACCCGAAGTTCACACTCACTCTTTGAACATGGGGGATGATTATCTTAGCACTGTTCCTGCAAAGGAATCGGTCGAATTCATAAAGTCTAGTGCTGAGAACCTTGTCCCAATCCCAAGAGAGTCACATGGAACTTTTGATCATATGTGTGATTTACCTTCCCCACTTGAGTGTCCAAAAGATCAATTTGAGACTTTCTCCGATTGTAGCGAAGATTGTGCATCTTATGGAGATATCGAGTATGTTGAGGCATCAGTTCCACATTCTGATGCTGATCATCTTTTTGAGGAGTTCGCTGATGAACTCACTCACATCAATCCACTTCCAACGGGAAGTGACGATGATCTCGTTGACTTTGAAGCCGATCTGGGAGAAATTGAAAGTCTCCTATATCATGATCAGTCACTCACTTCTGTTCCCAACAGTCCAATTGAGAATGTTGATCACTTTGTTCCCGAAGCATTCAAAACCACTCTCACCAATCCTCTTTTTGAATTCGAATCTGAATTCACTTTGATTTCTGATAATCCAATCTTTGGTACTCAGAACGAGGATAGTGATGAGTCCATAATGGAACAAGAGTTCACAAATTCACACCATGTGAATGATTCTCTTCATGAGGAGTTCTCCGGTGAACTCACTCATATCATGACTCCTCCGGAGTATGATAGCCTGGGGGGAGATGCACTCAATCATGAGGATTTGCAAATTCCCACCCTCCTACCCGGGATGTTTTTAAACCCAATGAGCTTAACCCTTGAAATCCAAATTCAGGCAACTGAGCCTGATCTCGAGGAAGAAGATCTTATCATGATTTTCATCATGGTTTTCTTCCTTTTCTTCACCTACCGGGTGACTTCTCCTGTTCTTCACTCCTTCGGGAATGAAGACATTATCTTTGACCCCGGCATCACCGCTTATAGTTTATACTATTTAAAGCTGGGTACTTATCTCATCGGCGTGGAACTTTCACGTGCTTCAAATGTTTGTCCAAACATCTCGAATGAAAGTCCGATGGAGATTGTCTCTTCCACATCTTGCTTCCCTAAGAACAAATGAATTCGGGGTCGAGTCAAGCTAGCGACTCGGTAAACAAAAACAGTAGCATGCTTATAGGGTTTTCACCCTAAGTGTGGGGGAGTGCCCCTGCTGTTGTTACCATTACATATAATAAATAAAATAAAGTGAAAAATGGTATTTCCACATTTAGCTTGTAATGTTGCCCTTTTACGTTCAAAGAGTCGGCATAATAGCCGGGACTTTGAATATTGAGGACAATATTCAATTCTAAGTGTGGGGGGGGGGGGGGGGGGGGGGGGGAAATTCTAGCGAATTTTATCACATTTTACCATCTAGTACCCCCCGTTTTTGCCAAAAAATTAAAAAAAAATCACCTGAGCTTCAAAATTTTTATGGTTATCAGTTCACCATGTCTAAACCACAAAAGGACTGGCTAATCCAGGAGCAAACGGCTCTTGGTAAAGATATATCAAATCCGTTTATGGCTGACAATTTGCCCAAAATTGTATGGTACTCAATTCACCATATCCTAAAAAGTAAAGAGTTGGCTAGCCCCCAAGATTATGGCTTATGGTAAAGGCAGTGGAAAAACCATAATTGGTAATCAGCTCACCAAGATGTTGACTATGTCCATCAAGAGTTGGCTAGTCCAGAAGCAAACGGCTTCTGGTAAAGACAAATCAAATCCGTTTACAGCTGGTGGTTTGCTCAAAATCACATGGTTATCAGTGTACCATAGTTCTTACTTGAACTGAAACATTTGGCTACTCCAGAAGTAATGGCTTTTGGTAAAGAGATTCAAATCCATTAATTTTCTCAAAACTTTGCTAGGGACTAGCAATAGTTTAGTATGGGGGGTTGATGAGTGCTCAAACACAAATCATTTTTGGTCGAATCTGAACTGCAAAAACATTTAAAAACACTCAGAAATGCAACAAAATACTGAAAATATCCCAGGAAGTGTGTTTTATATGTTTCAGATGCAAAATGTTTAAAAACAGATGAAAAACGAACAAAGTTTGCATAATTGGCAGTTTTAATCGCTCAACTTTTAAAAGTTTACAAAATTAGTCCCTGAGCATTTGTTTTGAAAGAAAAGTCAACCCAAGGCATTTAAAAGACAAAAGTTATCAAATATAGTCCTTGGGTGAAAACTTTGGGAAAATTGCAATTGGCAGAAATAGTCCCTGGGAGTTTTAAATTGGAAAATTATAATCAAGGGTCCTTATAATACTGAGATTTGGAAAAATTGGTCCTTATGGTTATTTTGGAAGATTGGCATAACTCACCCTTAATTTTCACCCTTTTACATGTTTGGTCCTTGGGCTTATTTTGCTAACGTAACAAACCAAATGGGCCCTTTGATAATATCCACTCCAAATCCACCACTCCAATCCACCCAAAAACCTGATCCACTTCACACCCTTTGGCCCAAACCTTCCCAGCCCAATCCAACTCACAAATAATAAAATCCCATTCACCCCCTTTTTATTCATTCCTCAGTCAACCCCATCTTTGACCACCTCTTCCCTCCCACTTGAATACTTGGCCTGCTTCATGCCTGTCACACTCCACCTCCCCATCACCTTTGCTACCTTACCCACTCCTTGTTCCCCCCAACTCTCCACAACGTCCAAGATACATTTAATGCATTCTCCCCTGCTCCAAGTAAACAAAACAGACAAAATGACATTTTGGCGCCAAAACGAAATTAAAGGCCAAGATCAAAACTACTCATCCAAGGGTTCTAAATAGAAGTGGGAAAGAATGTGTGACCCACATTGGTCCATATATATCAAGAAAAGAGAAGATGGAGCAGCTAGCTAATTAGTATAGTAGTTAGTTAGTAGTAGTGTAACTTTAAGCTTATGCTAGTGTCACACCCCCAAAATCGGGTCCAGCGGAAGCATACGTGTAGCTGGGGTGTAACTCAATTGGTATTACAACACAAGTTCAAAAATGGTTTTCATTTGAATCATTTAGAATAAATAGTTTAATCAAAAATGTTAAATTTACATTGTTAAAAGTAGTGCGGAAATAGGCCCTTAAAATATAGTTTAAAAACGGTCCCTAAATGAATAATCAGAGTCTTCTATGACCATGCCATGCCCTGCCAAAACCTCCTGTAGCGTGCCATAAGTTAAAACCTGAAAATACATGCTAAAGTGTCAACACGAGGTTGGTGAGTTCATAGAGTTTGTTGAAAAATAATGTAATGCATATGTATGAAGGTTTCCCAGCAAAGGCATCGTAAATCCACTCAGTTACAAGTCCCGCCATAAGAGCCTTGTAACCTGTGTGCTTACAACCCACTGCTACAATATATAGTATGAGTAAAACATGTATAAGTTTATCACCACAGTTAAGCAATTAGTCATGAGTCTACACTTCATCTCCGAAGACCTCACGTTTGTATGTATATTTCCATGGTTGTGCCCAGCAACTTAATCTGGGGCCATTGGAAATATATAAGTCTCCATGGTTGTGCCCAGCAACTTAATCTGGGGCCATTGGAAGTATATAAGTCTCCATGGTTGTGCCCAGCAACTTAATCTGGGGCCATTGGAAGTATGCCCAGCAACTTAATCTGGGGCCATTGGAAGTATAAAAGTCTCCATGGTTGTGCCCAGCAACTTAATCTGGGGCCATTGGAAGCATAAAAGTTTACTGGGTGTCGTTTCCCAAAGCATAAAAGTTTAAACGTTTCAAGTATCAAGTAAGTATAACACAGTTAAGTATAACACAATCACGTATGTATAAAATCAAGTATAAGTGTTATCAAGTATAAAACAATCAAGAATAAATGTTTTGAGTATCAAGAAAGTATGTTTTGAGTATTTATACTAGTAAGCAAATAGTTGAGCATGTATCTCCCCCAAAGAGTTAAAACAAGTATAAAGAGTAAAAGTGGGGCTATGACTCACCTGGTGCGATTGCTACGATGACAAAGTGGATACACAGAAATGAGGTTCGATCTCTAACCGCAACCTAATAAATGATAGTGATCTACTTAGATCATGAAAGGATGTAATGAATGCACATGCACATGATACCTATACCACTCGTAACTTGAAAATACTTGTTATTGTCAAAGTAAAATAGTTTCCATACTTAGGAAAATAAGTCCAATTATAGAAGTATATAACTTGTCGTAGTATATCGTATAAAATGTTAGTGTTATATTCCTCGTCTTGAAAACCTTAAAATAATGTCTAGTAGTTGTAAAAATAAGTCTTGGGTCATAAGTTCTTCATTTGTTAAGAATATAGTCCTTAGTAATATTTCTAGAAAATATACCGTCTAGTACGTAAGTTATTATTTTGGTAAAAGCTGTCAAAACAATATAGATTTTGCCGTTATTGAAACGTGAATATCTTTGTCGTTATTAGTCCGTTTTACTCGTTCTTTATATTCCCGGAATCGTGGGACAAAATACTAACATATTTTTGATAAGTCGGGATGGCTAGATTTAGTTTTACGCCTCGAAACAGTCGTGACAACTGTTCATCAGCAAGCATTTCCGGAAAATATAGTTTTCGTCGTTAAACTCGTTTTTAGCGTATCTCCTTCGTTATAAACTCGTTTTTATCCCCGTTTTCGGCCATAGTTCCGTCTCGGAATGTATTTTCTAAATATTTGATCAAAAATTACCCATCATCCACTGATTTTCCCACGTTTCACAAATAGGGACAGTAGGTCAATATATAGTTTCAAAAATCATTTCTAATGTTCCAAACTAGTTTCTAATCCAACCAAACCACTTTCAATCACCACAAATCTAGTCTAATCTTACCATACACCTTCTTAGGGTGTCATGGGTTCCTAAACATCATCAATCTAGTGGATCTAACAAGGATCTAACTATAATCCATTTCTAGTGTTCAAAAGTTAGATATATATATATAAATGAGTGGTATAACTAACATATGCATGAAATCCTTGTATAAAAATGATAGGAACATTGTAGGAACTTGGTAAAACTATAGAGATGAGTTTATTAAACTTACTTCAAGGATTGGAGAGTTTTTGATGAGAAATTGATTAATAACCTAGGGTTTTACCACAAAACCCTAACAAGGAATACATATGAGACCTAATTAACACTTGATCTTCAAAAATCCATGGTTTCTTCTTGTGTCTTTGTTCTTGGCCGATCCATATAGAGAGAAAAGAGATGAGAAGTTTACTTGAACTTGTATAAAAAATGGTTTGTGATAAAATGGATGAAAAGGTGTAATTTATATTTAGGAGACAAAAGTTAGGTTTGTAATAAATTGAGTTGGTGAGATTAAGCACATGAGGGGGCTTAGGAGGGGGGGGGGGCGGTTCACAAAGGAGGGAAAGGGGGTTTATGTTGGGTAATTTAATTAGGATATTAGTGTAGTTTTAGTGTAGTTGTAGCTAGTTTTAGTTATAATCGGGTACCGGGTTTGTTAGAAATAAATTTTATCAAAGTTATTCGGGACATAATAAAGTCGTAAAATTTGTAAAAATATGTTGGGTACAAGTATTGGGTGTTTGGATGATTATCGTTTAGTTTTTAAGAAAACCGTCGTAATTAAATTAGACGTATGATATTAATTAATTAAATTTCTGAAACACCGGGTAAATTAATATTATAATTTTTGTATCATTATAATGAGTGTCAAAATGTCTTAGGACCATAGTTGGGATTGTCGGACCAGTTATTCATAGTAATAGTTTATAGGATAACGTTTATTAGGTAGATAACCGTACGTTTACAAAAATGACGCAACCCACGTATAAATGACAATTTTCTCCGGAGGTGAATAGTGTTTTATGAATAGTAAAATTTTAAAACGCTTCTCAGAATATCAAATTGACCTCAAAAATGATGAATAGTAAAATGATGAATAGTTATCGATGAATAGTAACCGATGAATAGTAAATGTTGAAAGTTCGGGAAAAGACCAGAATTTACGAGTTGTAGTCTCTACCCCTTAGGGAACTTTGTCCCGAAGTTCAGTTAACGTTGGTCTCCGAAGTGTTATAAAGGTGAAAATTCATGAGATGAAATGACCAGTTGACGTGTTTCCAGGCGGCGGTTCACGAGGTGAAGAAAAGTATAAGCGTTCTGACAACGAGGGCATACACACACATAAATGAAGTATTTGGAAGTTGAGTAGAGGATTTAATACGGACAAAATTTTATTATAGCCATTCTCAGTGTTGCAAAATTCATTTCTGAGTCGGATATAGGTAGTCTGCCTATGTCCCACTATCCCGGGTTGAATATAGGTGACTAGTCTATATTCCACCGAGGTTCCATGAATTTTGAAATACTCAGCTCAGTTATACTAATACTATGTCCTTCACAAATACCAAGACGTTCAGAAAGACTAAGGCAGGTGACCAAACTCGAGGTCAAAGGATGAAACTACGCAAGGAGATACATACCAGGGTGACATATATGATACGTGAACATGCTTATATGAAAGACAAATATAGTAATCAACTAGAATAAGTGAATATAATATATCAGGTAATGAGACGCAAATCTCATCACCTAAGTCAGCAACAAACCACGAGTGAGGCATCATCTTGGCAGGCAGGCACGTGACGGTCATAGGGTTAAGTTTTTCGTAAAAGTAGCTATAGTCTAGGTATTAAAAACACTTAGTTCGCTATAGCCAGAGCTCTGATACCAATCTGTCACACCCCCAAAATCGGGTCCAGCGGAAGCATACGTGTAGCTGGGGTGTAACTCAATTGGTATTACAACACAAGTTCAAAAATGGTTTTCATTTGAATCATTTAGAATAAATAGTTTAATCAAAAATGTTAAATTTACATTGTTAAAAGTAGTGCGGAAATAGGCCCTTAAAATATAGTTTAAAAACGGTCCCCAAATGAATAATCAGAGTCTTCTATGACCATGCCATGCCCTGCCAAAACCTCCTGTAGCGTGCCATAAGTTAAAACCTGAAAATACATGCTAAAGTGTCAACACGAGGTTGGTGAGTTCATAGAGTTTGTTGAAAAATAATGTAATGCATATGTATGAAGGTTTCCCAGCAAAGGCATCGTAAATCCACTCAGTTACAAGTCCCGCCATAAGAGCCTTGTAACCTGTGTGCTTACAACCCACTGCTACAATATATAGTATGAGTAAAACATGTATAAGTTTATCACCACAGTTAAGCAATTAGTCATGAGTCTACACTTCATCTCCGAAGACCTCACGTTTGTATGTATATTTCCATGGTTGTGCCCAGCAACTTAATCTGGGGCCATTGGAAATATATAAGTCTCCATGGTTGTGCCCAGCAACTTAATCTGGGGCCATTGGAAGTATATAAGTCTCCATGGTTGTGCCCAGCAACTTAATCTGGGGCCATTGGAAGTATGCCCAGCAACTTAATCTGGGGCCATTGGAAGTATAAAAGTCTCCATGGTTGTGCCCAGCAACTTAATCTGGGGCCATTGGAAGCATAAAAGTTTACTGGGTGTCGTTTCCCAAAGCATAAAAGTTTAAACGTTTCAAGTATCAAGTAAGTATAACACAGTTAAGTATAACACAATCACGTATGTATAAAATCAAGTATAAGTGTTATCAAGTATAAAACAATCAAGAATAAATGTTTTGAGTATCAAGAAAGTATGTTTTGAGTATTTATACTAGTAAGCAAATAGTTGAGCATGTATCTCCCCCAAAGAGTTAAAACAAGTATAAAGAGTAAAAGTGGGGCTATGACTCACCTGGTGCGATAGCTACGATGACAAAGTGGATACACAGAAATGAGGTTCGATCTCTAACCGCAACCTAATAAATGATAGTGATCTACTTAGATCATGAAAGGATGTAATGAATGCACATGCACATGATACCTATACCACTCGTAACTTGAAAATACTTGTTATTGTCAGAGTAAAATAGTTTCCATACTTAGGAAAACAAGTCCAATTATAGAAGTATATAACTTGTCGTAGTATATCGTATAAAATGTTAGTGTTATATTCCTCGTCTTGAAAACCTTAAAATAATGTCTAGTAGTTGTAAAAATAAGTCTTGGGTCATAAGTTCTTCATTTGTTAAGAATATAGTCCTTAGTAATATTTCTAGAAAATATACCGTCTAGTACGTAAGTTATTATTTTGGTAAAAGCTGTCAAAACAATATAGATTTTGCCGTTATTGAAACGTGAATATCTTTGTCGTTATTAGTCCGTTTTACTCGTTCTTTATATTCCCGGAATCGTGGGACAAAATACTAACATATTTTTGATAAGTCGGGATGGCTAGATTTAGTTTTACGCCTCGAAACAGTCGTGACAACTGTTCATCAGCAAGCATTTCCGGAAAATATAGTTTTCGTCGTTAAACTCGTTTTTAGCGTATCTCCTTCGTTATAAACTCGTTTTTATCCCCGTTTTCGGCCATAGTTCCGTCTCGGAATGTATTTTCTAAATATTTGATCAAAAATTACCCATCATCCACTGATTTTCCCACGTTTCACAAATAGGGACAGTAGGTCAATATGTAGTTTCAAAAATCATTTCTAATGTTTCAAACTAGTTTCTAATCCAACCAAACCACTTTCAATCATCACAAATCTAGTCTAATCTTACCATACACCTTCTTAGGGTGTCATGGGTTCCTAAACATCATCAATCTAGTGGATCTAACAAGGATCTAACTATAATCCATTTCTAGTGTTCAAAAGTTAGATATATATATAAATGAGTGGTATAACTAACATATGCATGAAATCCTTGTATAAAAATGATAGGAACATTGTAGGAACTTGGTAAAACTATAGAGATGAGTTTATTAAACTTACTTCAAGGATTGGAGAGTTTTTGATGAGAAATTGATTAATAACCTAGGGTTTTACCACAAAACCCTAACAAGGAATACATATGAGACCTAATTAACACTTGATCTTCAAAAATCCATGGTTTCTTCTTGTGTCTTTGTTCTTGGCCGATCCATATAGAGAGAAAAGAGATGAGAAGTTTACTTGAACTTGTATAAAAAATGGTTTGTGATAAAATGGATGAAAAGGTGTAATTTATATTTAGGAGACAAAAGTTAGGTTTGTAATAAATTGAGTTGGTGAGATTAAGCTCATGAGGGGGCTTAGGAGGGGGGGGGGGGCGGTTCACAAAGGAGGGAAAGGGGGGTTTATGTTGGGTAATTTAATTAGGATATTAGTGTAGTTTTAGTGTAGTTGTAGCTAGTTTTAGTTATAATCGGGTACCGGGTTTGTTAGAAATAAATTTTATCAAAGTTATTCGGGACATAATAAAGTCGTAAAATTTGTAAAAATATGTTGGGTACAAGTATTGGGTGTTTGGATGATTATCGTTTAGTTTTTAAGAAAACCGTCGTAATTAAATTAGACGTATGATATTAATTAATTAAATTTCCGAAACACCGGGTAAATTAATATTATAATTTTTGTATCATTATAATGAGTGTCAAAATGTCTTAGGACCATAGTTGGGATTGTCGGACCAGTTATTCATAGTAATAGTTTATAGGATAACGTTTATTAGGTAGATAACCGTACGTTTACAAAAATGACGCAACCCACGTATAAATGACAATTTTCTCCGGAGGTGAATAGTGTTTTATGAATAGTAAAATTTTAAAACGCTTCTCAGAATATCAAACTGACCTCAAAAATGATAAATAGTAAAATGATGAATAGTTATCGATGAATAGTAACCGATGAATAGTAAATGTTGAAAGTTCGGGAAAAGACCAGAATTTACGAGTTGTGTAAAATTCCTGTTTCTCTTTTCAAATATTGTAATCAAGCTTTAGTTTTAATAAATTCATATTTGCTTTTTAAATTCATGTGCTAATTATTATTAAGCTCTTCAATTAGTGTTTACTTGTGTTCTAAAAACTCTTATAAGCTCTTCTCTAGCTTTCTGAAAGTTTTCATCAGTCATTTACTATTTTTAAGAAAATCAAAAAAAAAAAAAAAAAAAATCAGAAAAACCCTTTAAAAAATAAAAATGGTTGTATAGGTTGTATAAGCTTCAACAAGCTTGATTTTGGTTAACTAATGCTCATTATAGCTTAATGTAGCTATTGGTGAGTTTCTTGTTTCATATTTACTGTTTTATTACGAAGTTTCAAAATAGTCAACAAAAAAGTCAACCTGTTGACTCATTGAGCTTGAGCTTGAGCTTGATATGTTGGTGCATTTGAAGATCTTTATAGCCTTTTGGAACTTGTTCATTTGCTCATTCAGTCCTCTTCTTATATCATCTCCATTTTAAGCTTGAGCTCAAATTGTAAGTCCACAGTTAGTTCTTAATTTTGTACATTGCTTGTATACTGCTTATATTAGTGTTAATCAGTTAAATTACTACTCATGTAGTTCACTTTAATTGGTTTACTGCTCGTTTGCTATATCTCATTTGCTAGATTTCACAGTTGTTCATTTACACAGGTTATAGCCATTCTTGGCATCATTTAGTCTCAGCTTATTGTACTACTTGCTTAACTGTCATTTTAGTTTCCTTATGGTCCCTTCAGTTTAAAAATCACATAGGTAGAAGTAGCATTGCTTGTGGTATGCCTTACATGTTTCCTGTTCATTTTGAGTTTCCCACTGGTCTTAGTTTTATGAAACTGCATTATGGTGTTCTAGGTGTTAGTAGTTGGCTTTTATTGTCCTATTGGTCTCTAAAGTAATTAAAGAAGTTAGCTTGATCATTAGTTTAGGTGTTGGTAGCTTAAAATCCAAAAAGTTAGTACAAACTAGTATATAAGGGGGTGTTTGGTTTAAGGGGTCTCAGAGAGTTCTAGTGTGTTTCAGTGGGAATGATTGCTTCAAAAATGTTACATTAGGTCCCTATAGATCATTTCAGTCATAAAATTCAATACTCTTTAGTAGAAAAGTCAAAATCACCTTGTATTTTACCGCAGTTGTTCACTGTTAAGATTTTGAGTCCAATTTTTCATCAAACCTCTTCATAAGTAGTTAAGATTGTTAGATTTAGTCCAATTACAGTCCAGTATATCACATTCAGTCATAAAATCAAGAACAAAACTCACAAAAGTCAACTTTTCAAGTTTTCTTTAAAAGTCAAAATTTCCCCATTGGCTGAAAAGTCAAATTTTCCAAGAATTGTTTGGAATTTTGTGTGAAGATTCAGGGCTTGAAACTTTTTTCTAATTGTAACCCCCCAGCTAAACTCTTGAATCCTACATCCATCATATTTTTGTGATTTTCTTTATGAGTTCCATGAAGCCTCAAACACAGCTACAGGGGGACTGACCTCCCCTGCTGTAGCAGGTATACCCACTACCACCCCAACTTCTATGGGCCCCACAGGCCTCATCAGTGGGCCCCACAACTTGTTATTAGGTTCTTTGAGAAGCTCCACCAGCTGTCTCTATGTTCCAAGGATCATTTTTGTCCCAAGCTGCCTTGCCCCCCCCCTTGGTTCACCCCTCTTAATCTGTTGCATTTTGAGTACAGGATTGGATTTGGATTTGCTTATGTTCCCCTTATTGGTTTATTCAGTGGTCTCAGCTTGCTGATTTAGCGCCATTTCCACCCATCTCATTTGTGTCTAACCTTGGTTTTACCCTAACAGCTAGTGAAAAGCTTTTCCTAAGCTTGTTTGACCAAAAGTCAACTGTCAAGCTTTTAAGCTTCCATTTGGCTTATTTTTAGGTTCTAAAAAAGTTTTTTTTTTTGTAAAAGTTGTTTGTTTTTAGTGTTAACAAAGTTTAGAAAAAGAAAAACCACAAAAATCCAATTTTAAATTAAGTGATAGTTTCTATTTAATATTATTCATCTTTTTAATTTTCCTTTTTAGATTTTTATTAAGTAACTTGCATTTTTATAATTTTCTTAGTTTCCTTTTATCTTAAAGTATTTTCAGTAATTTTTCCAGATTTTTATATTGTCATTTAGAATTTATTAGATTTAATATTAGTTTTATTAATAATTAATTAATAATTAAGTATTAAATAGCATAATTAGTTTTTATAATGTAATACCTAGTTTTTATATTTTTCCTAGCTTTTATATCTTATAAAATAATTTTAGGAATTTTTCTAGAATTTTTACTGTTCATCTTCTAATTTTTATAATTGAATTTGTTTAATTAGTAATTAATTAATATTTAGTTTAATAATTAGTAAAATAGTTTAAAAACATATAAAACCAACTTTTTATAATTTTTTAGGATTCCTGTGATGGTTAATTAGATTTATAAGTTTTTCTATAATTTTCTAAGTCATTTAAGTATTATTAGTAGTTTAAAATTAGTTAATTAGTCTAATTAAATATAATTAGTAATTAATTAATATAAAAATCACAAAAGACAAAAAGTTATATTTTTAAGTTTAAAATTATTTTTTAGTTATTTTATAATTTTAGAAATTTAATTTTCATTTCTATAGTATTAAAATAATATTATATTGTATTTAAGTTATTTAAATATTAATAATTAGTATTAAATAGTATTTAATTAATATTAAATAATTAAATAGTGCAAAAATTTATTTTCTTTTTCTAAAAATTTTCTTTCATCCTTAGGTTTGTAAAAAAATCATTTTCACTCCTTTGAGGGTTTTCAGATTTCAGATTTCACTTTTTATTTTGTACGTTCGCGTAAATTTAAATGTAAACGTACGCGTTTTTAGATTTTAAGCGTTTTTAAGTATCTAACTTTCACGTAACCATTCATATAGCTTATTTAAGCTATTTCTTCTTATATTCCTTATTTTAATCAATCACAAACCCTTTCCTGTCCAAATTCACCCGATCACAAACCCGTTTTAATATCATCCACACCTTGTCGGGACATAACAACCCGGGGAAACACTGTATTCCGCGGAGATTGACTCTAGGCTGTCTGACCTTGTTGAACATTTACTTGGTCAATTTAGGTTTACCGTTTGGAGCCAATCAACTACTAACACACTTAGATCTATCTATTACACAACTTCTACACCTTTACAATATACACAAACCTACAATACTTCTTAACAAGATGTTGGAGGAGTATTCTTCTCTTGCACTTTGAATGATGAAGGATTGGATCACTTGAATCAAGAACTAATGTGTTTATGATCAAATGATTTAGGAAGATGATTTGAGAGAATTGGAACAGAAAGTTTTAGTGCAAAAGGTGAGGAAAAAATTCAGATTTGAACCAGTATTTATAGGCAAAGAAATCTGACACAGGAGCGTATGCCGGCCCCCTTAATTGTGTGCTGGCCCCCTTAAAATTAAGGGGGCCGCCCATGTGAAACGGCCAGATTCTTTGTCTTTTTCTGGGGAAAGTTTATTTGGTGAAAATTTAACTGAATTTGGTTAAAAATTTGAATTCATATATTTATTATGAAATAAACATTTTCCTTTAATTGCCAAAAGTGTTTTTCTTAAATATATAAAATTTTTATACCATTTTATATAATTTGTAATTAGTAAATAAACCTTCTTTTGATCATAAAATGTGTTAGGCACTTGTTTATTCATACCTTAAGTGAATTAGATGGATATAATGATATTTTGTCATTAAATACTTATTTACGTAATGATTTTATGTTTAATGATTTTAGATTTTGTGATCGTCAAAACATAGGAATATCGAAAAATATTAATAACGTTTTTACGCATTATTTATATCAACATAGACCTAATAAAAAGAAATTCTAACCTAGACAATAACTATTCCCCGGCAACGGCGCCAAAAACTTGATACGCGGGATTGCGCCCTCGCAACAGGTTTTACCTCTCAAGGGATTTTGAGAAGCTTGCAATCCCCACCAGGCAATGTACCTAATCGTTGTAGTATAGTATAGTGACAAGTATCGGGGGATTGATCGTTCAACTCAGGAATAGTGTCGCTAGGATTAGAAAGCCTACTAAACTAGGTCCAGAGGTGAGGGATGATTCTTTTTGTATTTTTTATATTTTATGAAAGCAAGTAAAATCTCGGGTTTTGAAGGAGTGGGCGGAATTAGTTGCTAGTCAACTAACCCAATTAACTACAAATGCAATCAAAATAAAATAAAATAAATGAAAATTAACTAATGTGGTGGAAACAATAATGAGAAAAGTTGTGTTTACTTAGATTTCATTACTCCCTAGATATCTTTTACCGGTTGATTAGCTTGTTACAATTGCATGGATGACGGGTTATATTCCTTAATACTAGTCGTAGGGCCGTGTACAATATTCCCTAACTCTATAAGATCCTACTTCACTCCTATGTCGAGCTGACTAAAAGCTCCTAACATGGGATCATTAGAATTCACTTATGCATTAAATACAACCAAAAATCGTAGTACACCTCCGATAATGTTTCTTAAGACGTTCAAGCAAGTTACCAATGGAAGTCTGCCAGCTTCTTAAGCCTAACATCGAATACAATCATCTGTAACAATTGTAAACAAACAATCAACCAATAATCAACATCTATGTTTCACTACATCTAAGCAAACACAATAAAAACCTAGCCTAACATGTTAAAAGAAAGAAAAGCATAAGATAGAATCAAACAATACATAGACATATTGAATGATTATTGTAGAACTTAACTTTATTAAAACATGGAAGAAAGAAGGGTTTGAAACCCCTTCAATAAGCAGGAAATTCGACCTAGGGTTTGTGTTTTTGTATTCCACAACTTGTTCCACTCTTTACAATGAAAAATTGGAAAAATATATATAGACAGAGCATCCTGACGGCATCATGTATTAACTTTTGACGCCGTCAACTCGCCGCCAAATGGAAATTCGTATTGCCTAGATCAAGTCTTGACGCCTTCATGTAGAAATAGACTCTGGGCCATGTACAATTATATTGAAAATGTTCTGGGCCATCACGTTATAATATCCACTTCCACCTCTTTTATCACTCTTGACGCCGTCACGTCTTAATCCTTGACGTTGTCAGGTACTGTTCCCAGCAAGGAATTTGAGACTTTACCGTTTTCTTCACTTTTATGCTCCAAAAACGTCCAAAACGCTTCCTTTTCCAGATTTATCCTCAAAAGTACCTAAAATGACAAAAGGAACAATTTAGGGCAATAATTGATCAAATAATCACGAATTCGAGCTTAAATGACCCCTTAAAAGTGGTACACTTTTCGCCTCATCTCTTAGCAGCACTAAAATATGCCTAGCAACACTAAGTCAGTTTCTACTCGAAACGGCTTATTTTTCAGGTCTCCAGCACTTTTCTTAGCTTATCCTACAAAATATTAGTCCCAAAAACACAAAACCTAACTCATTAACTGAATCACAATAATCATATCATCAATTACACTTACCAATACTATTTATAACTAGCAACATTAACACATCATTTCTGGATTTTAACAATTTGACATACTGCTTTTATCCAAAAAACCAAACACACCTTTGACAGTTTGACATGACAACCAACCATACAAGGTCTCAAAATTTTAATTGATATTTTTTAAAAGATACAACCATTCATAAAAGCTGCAAACATAAATATAATTAATTATCCTACCTAAATACTAAAGATACTAAAAACATAAAAACATCATCATTAAAAACTGTTTCACTCCATTTCACACCAACTTGTTAAAACCAGAGCGCTCTACTCCCTACGTTGCATCCTTTTCCTTTCCAGGAGATATTGAAACTTAATTTCAAGATCGCTAATCCTGTTTTTCAGATTTAACGGGTCTGCATATGCAAACCCATCTTGTTGACCCCCTTGGTTTTGATGCACCACCACATTTTGATGCTCCACCACATTTTGATACTCCATCACATTTTGCTGCTGATTCTTTTCATTTTGCGGCTCCACCTCATTTTGCTGCGCATCCTCTTCATTTTGCTGCTCCACCACATTTTACTGCACATCCTGTTGATCCTCCTCATCCTCTTCATCTTCTTTCTCCACCTCCACATCATTCAGTCCCCAACGCTCATCCCAGTAAAAGTCTTGTCTATGCAGCCATTTCAAAATTATTGTCCTCTTCCACGTATCTACCTGCCTATACGACCCATATTCGTAAACGGGATCATACCCGAAATGATTAAACACTGCGTCCCATAGCAAACTATTGTTTAATACCCACTCGTACTCTTCTGCATCATTTTGAAAGTTACCATTTGCTGCCATTGTTGAAGTTTTCTTTGAAAGTGATATATGTGTTTGTGTATGTTATTTGGTATATGTATAATAGAGAGGTATAAATAGGATGGAGAGGTATATGAACGGTTCCCAAGAATTTTTGTGGGAAAAGGGATCGAACAAAGGCGCCTAAATCATACTGTGAATTGAAGATATTTTAAAATTGTTCCTAAAGATAAGGAATTGAATGTGGTACGCAAAAGTCTCCACTTTCCTTTTACCAAGTCTTGACTTACCAAGTACAATGAGTTGATGCAACAACTACTTGTATCTCATGCTTTATGAATAATAAACTTCCAAACTCAATATTTCCAACAATGATTTGGGACCGGGTTTTGACCCAAGGGAATAATTGTTTGACCGTGACTCGAAGAAAACTTATGTTATGTTTCTTTGAAGTTTAATGCTTTTGTGTTCAAAGAAAACTTATGTTATGTTTCTTTGTTAATCAAGTTATCGATTACTATATGATCAAGTTATCTTTTTGTTGAGTAATTATGTTATGTCGCTTTTTTGACTATGTTATGATGCTCTGTTAAAAGTCAAACAAAGATTGTCAAACTTGATTGTCATTTGCAAAAGTCAAAGAGTCTCCAAGTAAATTTGGGCAATTCCGGGTAATTACTATCAAAAGATAACTAATAGCCAATCATGATTGTCACTTTGGGTAATTTTTGGTAGTTTTGTGCCTGTACATTCATTTGCATAAGGTCAAACAGGATAGTCAAATTATGCCATTTTGGGTAATTACTGCCAAAAGATATCGAGTAGCCAAAAGATCAAGATCAGTTAATTTACAAGCAAACACTTAACCATTCACCAAAAAGATGGGGTACATGAGCCACTACAAACCACACAATCTAGCCATAAGCACTATACTACTTCAGTACAAGTACCAAAGAAACCACAACTGCAAAAACACAAAGTGTTGACTTCCAAACACTGACTTTCTTTAAGGCATTTGTCAACTCTGCCTCCAATTCTTCAATCCTTCTTTGACGATTAACTTCAATTTGAACCTCACGCCTTTGATTGGGATTCAGTTTGCTATACTTCTCAAACAAATGCATCATGTACCAATCACATTCCTCCTCTGGATCATACCAATCAAAATTCACATTTCTTCGTACCCGATTTCTAAAATAAAAAAAAATGTAGTATATTAAACATTAAACTTAATAATCTTTAAATTAAACGTATCTGATAACTTACCCAACGATTTTGGCAGCAAATGAAACGTCGAGCAGGGTTGGATGGTGTCCAAGATGTTACCACCATTGCTGGCCTGTCACATTTGCAGTAATCCTCACAAAGATAAGACGACATGAGTTAGTTTGATTTTGATTTGGGATTTGTTATGATTTTTTAGAGTGTGTTAAATTAGGGTTTATGTGAAAGGGAATTAATTTGCACACTTTATAAATTGATTGGGACACTCCATCTATGCATTAAATACTTGTACAGTATTAAACACTCTGCTTCAAGCACTTGTACCTTGAGTGTGCAAATAACTTTTTTGAGTGTGCAAATCATTAGCCGTATGTATAACAGAAGATCAAAAATTTGTTGATATAAATAATGCGTAAAAACGTTATTAATATTTATCGATATCCCTATGTTTTGACGATCACAAAATATAAAATCATTAAACGTAAAATCATTACGTAAACAAGTATTTAGTAACAAAATATCATTACATCCAACTAATTCACTTAAGGTATGGATAAACAATTGTCTAATACATTTTATGATCAAAGGAAGGTTTATTTACTAATTACAAATTATATAAAATGGTATAAACATTTTATATATTTTGAAAAACACTTTTGGTAATTAGAGTAAAATGTTTAATTCATAATAAATATATGAATTCAAATTTTTAGCCAAAACAGTTAAAATTTCGCTAGATAAACTTTCCCCAGAAAAGACAAGAAAAACAGCCGTTTTCGTCTGGGCGGCCCCCTTAATTTTAAGGGGGCCGACACACAATTAAAGGGGCCGGCATGCTCCCATGTCGATTTTGTCAGAAATTTTTCCCTATAAATACCACCTCAAACCTGGTATTTTTACCACCTTTTGCACGAAAATTTTTAGATCAAATTCTCTCTAAACATCCTTCTAAAACCCTTTGATCATAATTTTATTAGTTTTTGTTTCAAGTGATTCAATCCCTCATCATTCAAAGTGCAAGAGAAGAATACTCCTTCCATTTCAAATCAAGAAGTATTGAAGATTAGTTGTGTAGTTTGTATATGTCAATTGTAAAGTTGTGTATTGCTTGTAATAAGTAGATCTAGGTGGGTTTGTAATTAAGTATAGTAGAAGTAGTGGTGTGAAGAAGAAGTAGTGGAGTAGTGTGAAGTTGTGAAGTAGTAGTGGTGTGTACAAGTTGTGAAGAAGGTGTGCCAAGTCGTGAAGAAGTTGTGAGATTGGTTCTAGCTAGGATTAGAACTCGACATTTAGCTTAGTGTCGCTAATTGGTGTAAGCAAAAGTTGTGTAAGGTTTTCTCCGCCATAAGATAGCTTGTTGACATAGTGAAGAAAACTCTCGAGTAGGTGACTCGGGGAGTGGAGTAGGGCAAGGAAGGTGTCCTTGTAGCCGAACCACTATAAATCCTTTGTCTCGCGGTTAGATCTTTCCATATCTTACTTATTATCTTGCTTATATCGTTATTACTTTTGTAGACGTAGACGTATATATATAGTTTCTCATATACTGCTAGAGTTGATTTTACTTGAAGATCATACAAAAGTTTCATACACAAAACAAAGTTTTTACAATCAAACTAAAAAGGTAACATACATATAATTGATCATTTCGATCAAGTATAGTTTTCATACAAAATATAATTAAGGATTATAAAATAAACATTTACTTACTTATCTCTCGTATATAGCTATAATTGTTTATATTATGCATGTGTTGATTCCACATACTTAGCTTACATTATTATTGTTCATACTTAGATATAGTTGTTCATATTGTACAAGACTTGAGTTCACATAAGATCGAATCAAAGTTTTAAAAGTAAACAAGGTTTTACAACTAAACTAAGTTTTCATAATAAAATTAAAAAAAAAAAAAAAAAAAAAAAAAAAAAAAAAAAACGGATAACTATTCAACCCCCCCCCCCCCCCCTTCTAGTTTTCCACAATTGGCATCAGAGCTATGTTAAACAAGATTTTTAAAATAAACTGTATTTTAAAACTTGAAACGATCCATGGAATCTGAAAAATATTTAGAAGGGCAATCTATGCAAAGACCACCACTATTTGAAAATTTCTTTATTTGAAAAATAGATTCGAAACTTATGTGAAATCAAAATATCTTGATCTTTGGCATGTTATTACCTTTGGTGATTTTCCCCCTATTCAATATAATTTTGAAAATAAAATGGATGAAATTGTATCTTTTGAAATACAAAATGATGATTTGAAAAAGAAACTAGCAAAAAATAATGAGGCTAAAATGGTTATTTATAATGCGTTACCACGCAAAGAATATGAAAGAATTTTTATGTGTAAAACCGCAAAAGAAATTTGGGATTCTTCATTAATCACTCACCTAGGTAATAGTCAAATCAAAGATAATAAAATAGATTTTCTTGTTCAACAATATGAACAATTTACGATTCCGGAATAGGAATCAATTGATAATGCTTTTGCTAGGTTTAACACTATCATCACAAGTTTAAAAGCTCTTGATGAGAATTTTCTTAGTAAGAATTTTGTTAGGAAATTTCTTAGGGCTCTTCATCTGTTGACATAAATTAATAATGTCTAAAAACATTGTTAACATATTAACAATGTCTCTATGTTTTGATAATTACAAAGCATAAACTCATTAATCTAAAACTTATGACGTAAACAAGTTTTTTGTGCTTAACATTTGTCTTTACATTCAAATCACTTAAGGTATGAATAAACAAAGTGTTTATTGCATTCTATGATCAAAGGAACAATTTTCTTAAACACTAGACTTTTTATAAAATTTCACAAAACATTTTTTATCTTCTACAAAACATTTTTGGAATTAAAGGAATATGTTTAATTCATTATAAATATATGAATTCAAATTTCCAACCAAAAATGGCAAATCTAATCCAGAAAAACCTTCCCCACAAAAAGACAAATAAACCCAACGTTCTGGAGGGGCGGCCCCCTTAATTCCCTAGGCGGCCCCCTTAATTATTAAGGGGACCGGCCACGCTCCAGAACAGTATTTTTTCTCCCTATAAATACTGGTTCATCCCACAGAATTTTCTCACCTTTTGCACTTCTAAACTTTCTGATCTAGATCTATTTCTCTATTCTCTCATCCTTTGATCATAAGTGTATATATATTCTTTGTTTCAAAGTGATCTAATTTCCATCCTCTCAAGTGCAAGAGAAGAATACTTCTATCCTCCAAGACAAGAAGTATTACAACTTGTTGTGACCTCCACATCCAAGTTGTTGGTGCATCATCAAGAATATTTACATATATCTTTGTTTAGTGTGTTGTGAATATTTGATTGTAGATAGTTGTGTTAGGAATATAGATAGTGTGATTGGCTAGTAGATTGTAGTAAAGATAGTTGGTGTGAAGTAGTTGTGAAGATAGGTGTGTAGATTGGTGTGAAGTAGGTGTGAAGACGGTGTGAAGTCTTGAAGAAGGTGTGAAGGTGTGATTAAGGTGTGAAGATCACGTGGTGTGATATTTGGTGTGAGATTGGTTCTAGCTACGATTAGAACTCGACATTTAGCTTAGTGTCGTTAACTTGTGTAAGCCAAGGTGTGTAAGGTTTTCTCCGCCATAAGGGAGCTTGTTGATATAGTGAAGAAAACTCTCGAGTAGGTGACTCGAGGAGTGGAGTAGGGCAAGAAAGGTGTCCTTGTAGCCGAACCACTATAAATCCTTTGTCTCGCGGTTAGATCTTTCCATATCTTACTTATTATCTTGCTTATATCGTTATTACTTTTGTAGACGTAGACGTATATATATAGTTGCTCATAAAGTGCTAGTATTAATTTTACTTAAAGATCAAACGAAAGTTTTATTCACAAAACAAAGTTTTTACAATCAAACTAAAAAGGTTATATACATATAATTGATCATTTCGATCAAGTATAGTTTTCATACAAAATATAACTAAGGATTATAAAATAAACGATTACGTACTTATCTCTCGTATATAGCTACAATTGTTTATATTATATATGTGTTGATTTCACATACTTAGCATACATTATTATTATTGTTTATACTTAGATATACTTGTTCATATTGTTCAAGATCTGAGTTCACATAAGATTGAATCAAAGTTTTAAAAGCAAACAAGGTTTTAAAACTAAACTAAGTTTTCAAAATAAAATTAAAAAGACGTAAAACTATTCAACCCCCCCCCCCCTTTCTAGTTTTCCACAATTGGTACCAGAGCCACGTCTAGCAAGATTTTTAAAATATATTGTATTTTAAAACTTGTAACGATCTATGGAATCTGAAAAATATTTAGAAGGGCAATCTATGCAAAGACCACCACTATTTGAAAGTGATGGATTTTTATATTGGAAAAATCGATTCGAAACTTATGTGAAATCAAAGGATCTAGATCTTTGGCATGTTATTACCTTTGGTGATTTTCCTCCTATTCAATATAATTTTGAAACTAAAATGGATGAAATTATATCTTTTGAAAAACAAAATGATGATTTGAAAAAGAAACTAGCAAAAAATAATGAGGCTAAAATGGTTATTTATAATGCGTTACCACGCAAAGAATATGAAAGAATTTTTATGTGTAAAACCGCAAAAGAAATTTGGGATTCTTTACTAATCACTCACCAAGGTAATAGTCAAGTTAAAGATAACAAAATAGATCTTCTTGTTCAACAATATGAACAATTTATGATTCCGAAGGAGGAATCAATAGATAATGCTTTTGCTAGGTTTAACACTATCATCACAAGTTTAAAAGCACTTGATGAGAATTTTTCTAGTAAGAATTTTGTTAGGAAATTTCTTAGGGCTCTTCATCCAAAATGGCGAGCTAAAGTTACGGCGATTGAAGAATCAAAGAATTTGTCAACTCTACAACTTGACGAATTGATCGGTAACTTAAAGGTCTACGAAGAAATAATAAAGAAAGACTCCGAGATGGTCAAAGGAAAAAGGGAGCAAAGCAAATCAATTGCGTTGAAAGCTAAAAAGGACTCTAGTGACGAAGAATGCTCAACCTCCAAAAGTGACGATGAAGAGTATGCTATGGCAGTACGAGACTTCAAGAAATTCTTCAAAAGACGAGGAAGATACATTAGGCAACCATATAATGAAAGGAAGTGTTTTAAATGTGGCAATCCAAATCATCTCATCGGAAAGTGTCCAATGATGTCAAGAGATCAAAATCAAAAGGCATTTATTGGAGGTGCTTGGAGTGATAGCGATGAGGACAAGAAAGAAACCACAAATGAAGAAAAGTGTCTTATGGCTAAGACATCAAGCGAGGTACGTTCCGAAACCGAATACTTTAGTGACGAAAATTTATCATTAGATGAAAAAGACCTAGATAGTGAATATAATAAGTTATGCAAATTAGGTCAAAAGGTTATAGCTAAAAATAAGTCACTAAAACATATTAATAATCAATTAGAAAATGAAGTACTCGAATTAAAAATTAAACTACAACATTTGGAAAAAGGAAAAGAAGTTCTTGTAAAATGTAAAACTTGCTTAGAGGTTAAAAATGAAAACGAAAAACTTAAAGATGAAATTTTCAAACTTGACAGGTTTAAAAATAGTAATAACCCACTTAAGAAAATACTAAGTGCTCAAGAAACTTCGGGAGATAAAACCGGTCTAGGATTAACTTCAACTAATGTTTCAACTAGTGAAAACAAAAGTATAAAGTTTGAATGTGAATCTAGTAAACAAAAATCATTAGAATCAAATCCTAAGTATATACTTACAAAAGATAGAAAAATACCCATTGCGAATGATGAAAAAGTAAAAACTTTTTATAAACCATCCTTAAAGACCAAAGTAGGATCCTCTAAACCTAAATTTAGATCTAAAACTCCACCACCAAGAAAACCTAAAAATCATCATCCAAGATCTAAAACAACTCAACCTAGAAGAAATCTAAATAGACAATATCACAATAACACTAGAAATCAAATGTGGAATTATCAACCAAGTTACAATCCTTGGGAAATATTACCACCATACATGCATCCTTGCCAAATGTTAAATATGTTTGGACCAAACAACTTTGGACCAATGAGACAATGGGGACCAAGTGGCTAAATTGTCAATCTTGGAAGAAGTTGGAATATCATCTACAAATGACTTCTATAAGTCAACATGGTCACTTGAAGTGCTTGAAGATATTCCATTGAAGACTAAAAGGTACGCGTTTCTTTTAAGTTCATCACTAAAATTTGCATGCTTAGATAAATGATTAGTTAGATTAATGCTTAGTACATAATTACTTATATTCTTATAACCTAGAAACATCATTGGTTGACTTTCCTAGGAATAAGATAAAATTGTTCATTGCCGAACAAAATAGAAAATGGAAATCTTCTATATCCACTATTAGGAAACTCATGGTGATGAAGTGAAATGAGTTAAGTGGATCAATCGTTAATATAGAAGTAGGATTAGATCCCTCACGTAAGAAAACTATGGATGAAACAAGCTCTCGTAGACTATGGCATTAAGTCAGATAAGCGTGCGAAAACAAAGGAACTATAGATGTTAGGTTATACCCCATTCAACACTCTCGCATCTAACATATAAATTATCGTCTTCATTTCCTTTAGGATCATAGGATATGTAGAAATGATAGCATGAGATAATAATAGGCTTAACCAATCCTCTTGAGCATGAGATCTTTAATAAACATTTCTTAAAATATTTGATTTATGATATTTGTTGTCAAAAATCTAATATCTCTAAAAATATGCAAAAACCTCACATTTTGGAAAATAGTCTTTCAAATAACTATCCCATTTTTAAATAACATGTTTTCACTATCAATATCCACAATTTTGTTTTGATCAAAACTAAAGATTGGGAAAATATTCTTTACCGTTCATTCACACATTTTGAAGTAAAAACCCAATCTATTTTATTCAAATAATTCTCACATCCAAGTGAAAACTTACTTTCAAACATTGTTGAATAATGCTAAAAACGTCTCTTTTAAAATCATGCATGGTGATCTCATACTTGTCATCTATATTTATATAAATAACACTTATAAGTGAACTAAATCAAATCAAGAGGACCATGGTTTGTTCATTAAGACTTTGTTTGTAACAAGTCTAGAAATACATGCTATCATAACTACCCACTTATTGCACATTGATACACATTAGGATTAATCCTCATTGTTATGTAGTTATGAAATACTTGATGTTGCTTATTGTTTCCTAGCATTTATATTTTACTTGCTTGATGAGTATGTTTGCATGCTAGATGAAATTGCTTGTTTACTTAATCTATTTTATTAACATGCTTTGGCTACATAATTGCCTACATAATTAGTATATGCTTAATTGCCTCAAAGAGTTGGACTTGTTTGAAACCAAAAACACAACCTTTCTGCAATTCACTACCAAAAACCCTTTTCTGGCAATCTGGGAATCACCAGATGGGCGGCCCCCTTAAATCATAAGGCGGCCCCCTTAATTATTAAGGGGACAGGCCTCCAATTAAGGGGACCGACCATCTGATGGTCGAAGGTGTTGTTTCCCTTTTCTATTTTTTTTAGCCCATTTCATCCTACACTTCCCAAAATTCACAAACCTATTTTATCCTAAACCTTCCATCAATGTTTATCCATCCTTGATCCCACCAAACCTACACTATAAACACTCTCATTCCTCTCAATCTCCACTCATCTCATCATTTCCTCTCCCATTAAACCAAAACCACCAAGAAACTTGTTTGGAGAAGAAAGCCTAACTTCCTTTAAAATTCCGTCAAATCAAATGACGTTGTCAAACATCCAACACCAAACTCCTCCTATGTTTTCAAACATTACTTACCTAACACCTCACTTTCCTTCTCACCAACATTACATATCAAAAACCTTTACTCACCCATATCCTTCTACATTACACTCAAACCTCATAATCTTTTCACAACTCAAGCGATGTTGTTCACAATCAACCAACACCTAAACCTCACTTTCACACAAATGATCCATTTAACAACAAATCATCCATTCGTGCTTCGACTAATGCTCCTTCTTATGATGAGCATGCACAATCCCAAAACAATAATCTCAACCTCATTACCAACACTTTACATGTTGCTCATTCAACAAAAACACCATCCACTCATGAAGGATCTCTTCTACCCATATCATGTTTTCATGATTACCCAAGCTCAAACATGACTCCACCACCAAGAATATCACCACCACATCCTACAACTTCACATGCCATTCCTATGTTGCATGTTCAAACCATCACCCAAGACAACTATCATGCTCCACCACCATCACCTTCCTCCGAACACTTGAAGTTCGTTGAGGCGCTAAAAGAAGCCCATGAGCTTAGTGCTCTTTTAGCCTTACATCTTGCTCAACGCAATTTGGATCCACCTTCATCTAGATCACCCTCATCACCACACAACATAAATCAACTTGAGAAGCATGTCAACGATTGACCGTGTTGCATCTTTCTCCTAAAAACCATTGCATTCAATGAACACTTGGATTAAATATCTTCTCACTAGATCACATCCAATACCCTCACTTGAACAAAATCCAAAACCTCAATCAACCTCTTCCGCTACAAACTCTCCACCACCAAACAATCCAACATTCATGACCCGATCATATACCTCCATTAATCCAACAACCTCCATTAATCCAACAACCTTATCATGATTTTCACTTTCAAATACGAATCAACCAACCTTTTTGTTACAAGCAAGTCCGATGGCTCTCTTTGGCAAATTAGGATCTTTTAACATAATCACTTTGAATTAATTGTTATGTATCCTTAATATTTGTTTACTATGCTTGTTAGTTGTATATTGCATATTCTTCTATATATGCTTGTGCTTCTAATATTTTTCTTGCGAGCATTCCATTTCTCGATCCCTTGGTGCCATCGAACAAGGGGGAGCACACATCAAGGGGGAGCTTTTATCCCGTCTAACTTCATTTACGAAGCTAGTCGGCCGAACCTTTTTGATTTTACAAAAAGGGGGAGAAGTGAATGTTAAACTCTAATATTTGTCTAAAAATTAATTTTTAGGTTTAAAGAGTTTAAGGTTTTGTAATCATCAAAAAGGGGGAGATTGTTGACATAAATTAATAATGTCTAAAAACATTGTTAACATATTAACAATGTCTCTATGTTTTGATAATTACAAAGCATAAACTCATTAATCTAAAACTTATGACGTTAACAAGTTTTTTGTGCTTAACATTTGTCTTTACATCCAAATCACTTAAGGTATGAATAAACAAAGTGTTTATTGCATTCTATGATCAAAGGAACAATTTTCTTAAACACTAGACTTTTTATAAAATGTCACAAAACATTTTTTATCTTCTACAAAACATTTTTGGAATTAAAGGAATATGTTTAATTCATTATAAATATATGAATTCAAATTTCCAACCAAAAATGGCAAATCTAATCCAGAAAAACCTTCCCCACAAAAAGACAAATAAACCCAACGTTCTGGAGGGGCGGCCCCCTTAATTCCCTAGGCGGCCCCCTTAATTATTAAGGGGACCGGCCACGCTCCAGAACAGTATTTTTTCTCCCTATAAATACTGGTTCATCCCACAGAATTTTCTCACCTTTTGCACTTCTAAACTTTCTGATCTAGATCTATTTCTCTATTCTCTCATCCTTTGATCATAAGTGTATATATATTCTTTGTTTCAAAGTGATCTAATTTCCATCCTCTCAAGTGCAAGAGAAGAATACTTCTATCCTCCAAGACAAGAAGTATTACAACTTGTTGTGACCTCCACATCCAAGTTGTTGGTGCATCATCAAGAATATTTACATATATCTTTGTTTAGTGTGTTGTGAATATTTGATTGTAGATAGTTGTGTTAGGAATATAGATAGTGTGATTGGCTAGTAGATTGTAGTAAAGATAGTTGGTGTGAAGTAGTTGTGAAGATAGGTGTGTAGATTGGTGTGAAGTAGGTGTGAAGACGGTGTGAAGTCTTGAAGAAGGTGTGAAGGTGTGATTAAGGTGTGAAGATCACGTGGTGTGATATTTGGTGTGAGATTGGTTCTAGCTACGATTAGAACTCGACATTTAGCTTAGTGTTGTTAACTTGTGTAAGCCAAGGTGTGTAAGGTTTTCTCCGCCATAAGGGAGCTTGTTGATATAGTGAAGAAAACTCTCGAGTAGGTGACTCGAGGAGTGGAGTAGGGCAAGGAAGGTGTCCTTGTAGCCGAACCACTATAAATCCTTTGTCTCGCGGTTAGATCTTTCCATATCTTACTTATTATCTTGCTTATATCGTTATTACTTTTGTAGACGTAGACGTATATATATAGTTGCTCATAAAGTGCTAGTATTAATTTTACTTAAAGATCAAACGAAAGTTTTATTCACAAAACAAAGTTTTTACAATCAAACTAAAAAGGTTATATACATATAATTGATCATTTCGATCAAGTATAGTTTTCATACAAAATATAACTAAGGATTATAAAATAAACGATTACGTACTTATCTCTCGTATATAGCTACAATTTTTTATATTATGTATGTGTTGATTTCACATACTTAGCATACATTATTATTATTGTTTATACTTAGATATACTTGTTCATATTGTTCAAGATCTGAGTTCACATAAGATTGAATCAAAGTTTTAAAAGCAAACAAGGTTTTAAAACTAAACTAAGTTTTCAAAATAAAATTAAAAAGACGTAAAACTATTCAACCCCCCCCCCTTTCTAGTTTTCCACATCATCCAAAATGGCGAGCTAAAGTTACGGCGATTGAAGAATCAAAGAATTAGTCAACTCTACAACTTGACGAATTGATCGGCAACTTAAAGGTTTACGAAGAAATAATAAAGAAAGACTCCAAGATGGTCAAAGGAAAAAGGGAGCAAAGCAAATCAATTGCGTTGAAGGCTAAAAAGGACTCTAGTAATGAAGAATGCTCAACCTCCAAAAGTGACGATGAAGAGTATGCTATGGCCGTACGAGACTTCAAGAAATTCTTCAAAAGACGAGGAAGATACGTTAGGCAACCATATAATGCAAGAAAGTGTTTTAAGTGTGGAGATCCAAATCATCTTATTGGAGAATACCCGAAATTGTCAAGAAGTCAAAACCACAAGGCCTTTGTAGGAGGAGCATAGAGCGATAGTGATAATGATGAAAAAGAGACAACAGATAATGAAAACTGTCTTATGGCAAAGGCATCCGATGAGGTACGTTCTAAAACCGAATACTATAGTGATGAACATTTATCTTTTGATGAAAAAGACTTAGATAACGAATATAGTAGATTGTGTAAATTAGGTTAAAAGGTCACAGCTAAAAATAAGTCACTAAAACATATTAATAATCGATTAGAAAATGAAGTACTCGAATTAAAAATTAAACTAAAACATTCGGAAAAAGAAAAAGGAGTTTTTATAGAATGTAAAACATGTTTAGAGGTCAAAAATGAAAACGAAAAACTTAAAGATGAAATTTTCAAACTTGACAAGTTTAAAAATGGTAGTAACTCACTTAAGAACATAATAAGTGTTCAAGAAACTTTGGGAGATAAAATCGGTCTAGGATTCAACTTAACTAATGTTTCAACTAGCGAAAATAAAAATGAAAAGTTTGAATGTGAATCTAGTAAGCAAAAACCATTAGACTCAAAACCTAAGTATATACCTATAAAAGATAGAAAAATACCTATTGCGAGTGATGAGGAAGTAAAAAGTTTTTATAAACCATCATTAAAAGCCAAAACCGGATTTTCTAAGCTAAAATTAAGATCTAAAACTCCACCTCCAAATAGACCAAATAATCCTCATCCTCGGTCTAAAACCCCTCTACATAGGAGAAATCAAGGTAGACAAAACTTTTCTAATAATAGTCACCCAATGTGGAATTATCCACATCAACCAAGCTTTAACCCATGGGGAATACTTCCACTATACATGCATTCTAGTCAATTGCAAACCATGTTTGGTTCAAACAACTTTGGACCAATGAGACCATGGGAACCAAGTGGCTAAGTTGTCACTTTTTGAAAATATTGGAATCTCATCTACAAATGGCTTCTATAAGTCAACATGGCAACTTGAAGTGTTTGTAGAAATTTTCTTGAAGACTAAAAGGTACACGTTTCTTTTAAGTTCATCGTTAATATTTATATTCTTAGATTAATAACTAGCTAGATTAATGCTTAGTTATATAGCTAGTAATACTTACTTACTCACGCATTATGAACCCCTCTTAGTTGGCTTTCCTAGGATTATAATAAAATTGTTCGTTGTCGAACAACATAGAAAATGGAAATCTTCTATGTCCACTAGTAGAAAACTCATGGTGATGAAGTGAAATGAGTCAAGTGGATTAATTATTAACATAGAAGTAAGATTAGATTTCTCGTGTTAGAAAACTATGGATGAAACAAGCTCTCGTAGACTATGGCATTAAGTTAGATAAGTGTGCGACTACAAAGGAGCTATAGAAGTTATGATATACCCTATTCAACACTCTCACATCAAACATATAGAACTACTTCATCAATCACTTATGATCATAGGTTATGTAGAAAAGGTAGCTTTGGAAGATAACATTGCCAATATGTTTACCAAACCCTTTAAGCATGAACTATTTAATCACTTGCGTTTACGATTAGGAATGATGGAGCAAATTGATTATATTCTTGGAATACTTAAAATCTTCTGAAAAATCAAAGTTCTGAAGAAAAAAAAAATTATGTCAGATGGGCGGACCCCTTAAATTTATAAGGGCGGCCCCCTTAAACATTAAGGGGACCGGCCTCACTTTAAGGGGGCCTGCCATCTGAGAAATAAGTTTTCAAGTTTTCTCTACTTTTTCACTAATCTGAGTCTAGGATTCTATTTTGCACAAAATCAGGAATTGGGATATTTTGTTATTGCATCAATATGTTTTCAAAGGAAACCCCAATTCAATTTTTAAAATCATTCTCATGTTTAGGAGAACTCATTGTTGAAAAATGATTAAAAAAAACGTTTTTCTATCAAACCATGCACAATAGTCTCTCTCGTTGTCTATATATATATACATGACACTTAGAAGTGAAGCTAAATCAAGGAGATCAAGGATCGTTTCTTAGGAAAATTTGTTTTTTCTTTTATAGGAGTAAAAACGATCTTAACTCCGTATTTGTTTCATATAGGCATACACTAGAACAAAATCAAGAATTACACTATCACATTTGTTCCATCACTAGTGTCTCACTCATTAGTTGCTTTTGCCCTTGCACTAAGTTAGTCATGTTAGGTAGAATGCCTTAATTGCTTGATCTATTACTTTATTAGGTTTGCATGCATGCGTAGTTGTAATTATATTACATGTTTATTTGCCTATATACTTTTCATGCATATTCCATTAAGATAATACATGCATAGTTGCCTAAAGAGTTGGACTTGCCCAAAACCAAACCTCATAATCTTTACACACTCAAATCTCATAACCTTTACTCACCCATACCCTTCTACCTTACACTCAAACCTCATAACCTTTACACACTCAAACCACCAAAGTGAAATGAAAACCCAAGTCATCCCTTCCGTGAACATCGCTATTTCACTCTCACCAATCACACCACTTGATACTCATCTCCCATCCTCACCAATAACTCCATCTAGTCATCCGCACAAAATGATTCAACCATGAAACCATTCCCTACACTCTACAAAGTGTGTCATCACCACTACAACTTAACTCATGAAGGTCAAACCATACTCCATGATACACAAACCTCATGTTCACTCAAATGAACCCTTTCACAAACCACATCATAATAACCAACCATCCATCACATCACCCAAGTACACCTTCATCTCACTCTTCACCTCCAACACATGTCACCATAATCCACCATGGATTCACCAAAAACTTCCATTTCCAAAACATCAAAAAAACAAAAGATCCTCATCATCACTCCTAAACAACTCTTCATTGACCTAACCAAAGATGACAACACAACCCCATCACCTCAACTTCAATGCTCATCTCATAATGCACCAAATGCACCATCCAAAACACCCTCTACTCGTAGAACATCCTCTTCTTCAATACCGTCATCCTCATCCATCAATGTCTACCTAAACTCACAAATGTTTCCACCACTAAGAGTATCACCACCACTTCCTAACAACACACATGATATTCCCATGTTGCATATCCAATCATCCATCCCTAATCATAACCCAACACCTCCATCATCACCTTCCTCCGAACAATGAAAGTTCGTTGAAGAGCTCAAAGAAGCTCATGAGCTAAGTGCACTTCTTGTCATGCATCTTGTTCTATGCAACTTGGACCAACCACTTTTATCACCCTAATCAAATTGTCTCCCTCATTCACTCCACTTAAAGCAAGTTGAGCATCATACCCACTATTGTCCTTGTTGCATTTACCTCCAAAAACAAACCATTCTTTTGGATGAACACCTCACTTTGATTGAATACCTCCTCACTAGGAAAAACTTAAACCCATCACTCACTCAAGACACCAACAATTCATGAACCGCTCCAAACCCATAACTTACCATTGAAAATGCATCCGTAGACATAACCCTTTCATTATCACCCATAACATCCCTTAATGCACACTTCTCCTCATCACCAATCAACCGAACAAACTTCAATCCAATCCCATGGAGCTTACTTGAAGCCAACTACCATGCTTCCCATCAACTACCACCAAACTCTCCAAACACCATTCCAACAAAAATCTATCTCCACTAAATACAACTACCATGATTCCCATCTTCAAATAAAATCTCCACAAACCTTTTGTGTTTCAAGCAAGTCCAAGAGACCTCAAGTTGGCAACTTAGTATTATCTAGTGTAATTTGCTAGAAAAGCATATATATATATATGCTTATGTATTAATGATTATGTTTTCAACTTAATCTATTTAAATTATTCTTGTTAGTTATCTTATATTTGTTCCATGCATATATACATATATATATATATATATATATATATATATATATATATATATATATATATATATATATATATATATATATATATATATATATATATATATCTCCCACTATATAAAACAAGCTTTCTCTAAGGAAGGCTTTGCCCAAAACTCCAGGATAATGACACCTGGATATTCAAAGTGATCCAATGGACCAAATGCAATTTCAGCCATTTAATTAATGCAAACAATAAACACCACATCTCTATCTAACAGAAGATCAAACACAACAATACCAAGAACAAGAAAACCCCCAAATAATTTCTCCAAACTCCCATCATAATTCGAAACAACATACATCCATGATAGTCAAAATCTGGATGTAAATTAACGACAACCACAATATTCGAATTACAACACATAAAACAGTCTCAATAATCGCCCAACAATCACCATTTTTTGGGGATCAGATCATGATAGAAATCATGAACCGACGAATTAAATTATCCACCTATAAACCATCACAAATAATCAAAGAAAAATATTGGGGTTGATTCATATCTAACCTAACTTTTGGGGCAACATGAAGTTAGTGAAAATCGGACATCTACAAATCAAGAAAAATATTGAGGTTGATTCATATTAAACAGGTTATTTATTTAATTTTTCTGTTTATATTTTGATATTTTGATGAAATAAGTTCACAAGGAGTGTTTGGGATTGCATATGTGTTGGGCTTATTTGTTTATATTTTGATGAAACAAGTTCACAAGGAGTTGTGTATTTTAAGCTGATTATAAGCTATAAGCACTTGCCAACAATATGCAAGCCGAGACTCCCCCTAAATTGTCATTGAAGTGCTTTCCTTACTACTAACTACCCCTTTGAAACCAGTTCTAATGTGATTTTATTTGCCCCGTTTTGTAGAATATGTCGCACTCAAGCTTCAGAAAAATGCACAAGAATTTATTAGCAAATAGTTATAAAGTAGGCACAAAATTTAGTAGCAAGTGGTATAAAGTAGTATAAGTTATTTTCCGTAAAGGTTGCACCAGTTTATTGGTAGTAAAAGCTCCAGTAGTATAAGTTTTTTTGTTTGTTATTGTGAATAAAAATTACAAATATTTTCTGTAAAGGTAGTATTAACAAGTTAATATTATTTCATTGTTTATAAAGAGCATATCTCACTTAAGATTGATTTAACGACTTTGAATCTCAATTCATATATTGCTCCAATAAGCTACAAATTGATCCAAAAATAGAAGTCAATAGATGAGCAATGGCTATCGGCAATTGATCGAGAACTACATGTAACTTAGAAACCAATGATATGTATTCGTAATTATGGTTGATCATCTTTTAGTTGAATGTTCCTATGATATATAGTGCGATGAAATATGTGATTTTTTAGTATTGAGTGTTAGTTACTTGAATGGCTTTATGTAAAATTACACCATTTTTATGATGTTTGGTAGTGTTGTAGTGAGTGGTTTTTGGATATTGTTGCAGCCCGCAATAGGGTTGTTTGGATATTACTAAAATTAAGAATATTTACTACTCTTTGTTTTATGAATGCCCACAATCCCACATCTACGTGATATAAGTATGATTATGGTGTGTGATATAATGGAACATTTTATCTTTTGTTAGTTTTGCTCGGTGCTCTAATTTGTGGTCAATTGATGGTCTAAATTGACATTTCACTGAAACAAATATTAATACGAATTGGAAGTTCTTGAAATCATCAGAGGGTGTGTTTGGGATTGCTTTGTGAGAGTGTCTTATATATTGTATACATTGCTTATTAAAGTGCTAATGATACTTGCTATTAAAGTGCTAATGCTAATTTTAAAAAGTTTGATGAGCATTATCGCCTGAAAGTGTTTAACTATGAGTAAAAGTAATTACTCAATCACTACCTTCATTGACATCAACTAAAACTCTTAAAGAAACACAGGTTAATGATATGTATGACATTAGTTTAACTAATGCATAAGGCAATGAATTTTACACATATATGTAATTTGGATTAGATTTATACAACTTTTATGTGATTTGTGTCTTTTCTTCTCGGGAAACAATAAATGTTGGATCCAATTATTTAAACACTTCCAACATCAAAAACTTCATAGTGTGACTCCCTTATTATTCAACATATGTAAGTACACTTCACTATCGTGGTCTAAATTTAGCCTTAAATATTGTATATTGATATTTATATGATTTCTGTGGATTATATCAGACATTCGAAAAGGAATTAAAGAATGATGAGATAACTGCAAGAAATGGTGTAAGCTGGTCTCCACGTCTACAAATGAGAATTGGGTAAATCCATGTTTGTCTACAATGTTGGTTGTTGTTGCAATTGTTAATGAAAGGTCCTCATATTTGTGCTCTTTAGCTAGCTTTGAGTAGTTTTTAGGTGTTTAAATTGATATTTATTGTGTGATGTTTGTTCAGATGCCAAGCTTTTAATTGGAAGGAGGTTTCCTGATCCATCAGTGGAAAGTGACATGAAGCATTGGCCATTCAAAGTAGTATGTGGCCCTGGTGACAAGCCCATGATTGTGGTTAAAGCTTAAGCGCCAAGAGAACCACAAATATGAGGACTGTAAGCCGTTGTAGAGTCAAGTAAGCAAAGCAAGGAGAAAAGTAAGCATAATTCATAGGTGACATTGTGGCCATGCAAGAAAGCATGTTTCGCAAACCTTTTGAATAAAGTGAATATCTGTGTTTTTCTTATAGACAATTCACTGTTTTGGAAAAGCATTATCTATTATGAATACGCAATTCCAAACATCCACTTACTGTGCAAATGAAACCTTAAACTATAGGCTCGTTCTTCGGGCTGGAACTTCTTGGAAATTATATTGGTTTACATTTATGGTAAATTAGAAGTCTTGGATTCGGATCAATATTAGAGATAGGCTTCTATGAAATATTGACATCAATGCATTTGAGTACTTGGAACATAAAAATAAATAGAGAAAGCATAAGTGACATGGTTGGAGTGAACATGACTTAAAAGAATTGTGTTGTTTAATCCACAATTAGACCAAACAGTGTGCTTGAAAAAAAAAAGAGAGAAGGATATAGAAATACAAGATACCAAAAGATTGTTTATTCTTAATTTTATGGTGCTTTTTCGGATTGATCATTTTTTTGCCCTCTCACTTTAAAGATTGTGCAGGAACTTCTTGGAAAACCGGGTAAAGTATCAAAACCCATTGTTATGTTACTGTAAGTCCTAATCTCTCTTTCACTTGAATGCTATGCTTTTTTCTTTTTTCCTTTAGGAATTGTATTGTCTTTGCTTAAGGCTACTGCATACTTTACTAATGTGGTGTTTAAAATAATAACGCTTTCTTTCATTATTGTTATTTAGAATTAATTGGTATCATCAAAAGGATAGTTATCATTAAAGATTTGACTACTGTGTTCCATGTTGAATGTCTTTCTTATTGCTAAGATCATTTAGAACTCAAATGAACATGCGACGAGGTATGTACATGGTTATATATTCTGCTTCATTTAATACTTTTGCTTAAAATTAAGTTGATAAGTAGAATAATAAGTAATCCCAAACACTCGCGGTAAATAGTTGTGTTGCAGCTTATTATAAATGACATGTGTATCATTTTAATTTTTGTGATTCAGCTTCGTGTGAATGATGAGTAGGTATGGGGAAATCGACAATGAAACTTCATTTCCTGAACCGTGTATTGATCGTATGGTCATTACTGTTAGAAGGTAGGAGTTTGTTTTTTCTTTTCTAATATGGTCTTTTGCGTGGTGGATATTTTAGTTAATTTTTGGTCTTTATGTGTGTTTTCAGTATGAAGCACTTGGATGGTTATGTGTTGGATTGGGCTTCTTTGCAATTATTAGATTGATGGCTACCTTCAACGACAAAGCTTCTAAGATACCATTTGTAAGTCATATGATTCTAATAGTTATTTTTTTGTTTTGTGCATTATACATATACACATGTATGATAGTTAAAGGTCTAAAAAATATTGTTCCCTCCCTGCGAGCCGGCTGATTGGTTACTGATCATTAGTCGACATATGAGTAGAGCCAATTTTTTTAATTGACGCACACATTTTGTTTTCAGAAAAGTGAAGATATTGCGCAAAGCCAACAATAGTTCGCTTCCTCATGTTAATAAAGAAGGGATAGTAGCTCAAGTAGTTGGTAGTAATGATGGGTCCAATACCCCTCAAATATACCTCATGTTTCTAGAAAGGTCTCTTCAGAGTCAATAAGCCAAAAGATGGCAAATTATTATTCAGGATGTCACATTAAAGGTCCTCGTAGTTTGCTAAGATTTAGGGAATCGCTTTGTATGTGATAGTTTCATTAGATGTATACTTAAACTCTGCATGTTTTGTGTATTTAATTCTCATCTATATTGATCACTTTACATATTTATTTTACATAAAAGAAGGAGAAATTACACATTTACCAAAAAAAACAGAGAGACGTGATCGGTAAAGAATTTGCATTCAAAGTTGATGTATCAAGGATTAACAAGATTTGCATAACATGACTACATCTAAGAATGGTATCCCCTAAAATTAAACCAAATTAGCATTTTTAAGTGTCTGGCTAACAAGATTTTGTAGTGGATTTTATATTCTACATCATTTTTACAAAATATTTTTATAAAAGACTTAATGCTAGCGCCCCATCGGGGCGGGCCTAAGGCTAGTATATATATATATATATATATATATATATATATATATATATATATATATATATATATATATATATATATATATATATATATATATATATATATATATATATATATTGCTTGTGCTCTAAATATTTTTGCAAGCATTCCATATCTCGACTTTTTATGACCTCAAAACGAGGAGGAGTACATGTCAAGGGGGAGCTCATACATCATCGGGATAACCTTTTTGATGCTCACAAAAAGGGGGAGAAGTGATATAAACTTACTAAATACTTGCATAAATAATAATTTTTGATTTAATTAGTTTAGATTTTGTAATCATCAAAAAGGGGGATATTGTTGATATAAATAATGCGTAAAAACGTTATTAATATTTTTCGATATTCCTATGTTTTGGCGATCACAAAATCTAAAATCATTAAACGTAAAATCATTACGTAAATAAGTATTTAATGACAAAATATCATTATATCCATCTAATTCACTTAAGGTATGAATAAACAAGTGCCTAATACATTTTATGATCAAAGGAAGGTTTATTTACTAATTACAAATTATATTAAATGGTATAAACACTTTATATATTTAAGAAAAACACTTTTGGTAATTAAAGGAAAATGTTTATTTCATAATAAATATATGAATTGATTTAATGAGTTTAGATTTTGTAATCATCAAAAAGAGGGGAGATTGTTGATATAAATAATGCGTAAAAACGTTATTAATATTTATCGATATCCCTATGTTTTGACGATCACAAAATATAAAATCATTAAACGTAAACAAGTATTTAGTAACAAAATATCATTACATCCAACTAATTCACTTAAGGTATGAATAAACAATTGTCTAATACATTGTATGATCAAAGGAAGGTTTATTTGCTAATTACAAATTATATATAATGGTATAAACATTTTATATATTTAGAAAAACACTTTTGGTAATTAGAGTAAAATGTTTAATTCATAATAAATATATGAATTCAAATTTTTAGCCAAAAACAGTTAAAATTTCACTATATAAACTTTTCCCAGAAAAGACAAGAAAAACTGTCGTTTTCGTCTGGGCGGCCCCCTTAATTTTAAGGGGGCCGGCACACAATTAAAGGGGCCGGGACGCTCCCATGTCAGATTTTGTCAGAAATTTTGCCCTATAAATACCACCTCAAACATGGTATTTTTACCACCTTTTGCACGAAAATTTTCAGATCAAATTCTCTCTAAACATCCTTCTAAAACCCTTTGATCATAAGTTTATTAGTTTTTGTTTCAAGTGATTCAGTCCCTCATCATTCAAAGGGCAAGAGAAGAATACTCCTTCCATTTCAAATCAAGAAGTATTGAAGATTAGTTGTGTAATTTGTATATATCAATTGTAAATTTGTGTAGTGCTTGTAATAAGTATATCTAGGTGGGTTTTTAATTAAGTATAGTAGTAGTGGTGTGAAGAAGAAGTAGTGGAGTAGTGTGAAGTTGTGAAGTAGTAGTGGTGTGTACAAGTTGTGAAGAAGGTGTGCCAAGTCGTGAAGAAGTTGTGAGATTGGTTCTAGCTAGGATTAGAACACCACATTTAGCTTAGTGTCGTTAATTGGTGTAAGAAAAAGTTGTGTAAGGTTTTCTCCGCCATAAGAAAACTTGTTGACATAGTGAAGAAAACTCTCGAGTAGGTGACTCGGGGAGTGGAGTAGGGCAAGGAAGGTGTCCTTGTAGCCGAACCACTATAAATCCTTTGTCTCGCGGTTAGATCTTTCCATATCTTACTTATTATCTTACTTATATCATTATTACTTTTGTAGACGTAGACGTATATATATATATAGTTGCTCATATAGTGCTAGAGTTGATTTTACTTGAAGATCATACAAAAGTTTCATTCACAAAACAAAGTTTTTACAATCAAACTAAAAAGGTAGCATACATATAATTGATCATTTCGATCAAGTATAGTTTTCATAGAAAATATAATTAAGGATTATAAAATAAACATTTACTTACTTATCTCTCGTATATAGCTATAATTGTTTATATTATGCATGTGTTGATTCCACATACTTAGCTTACATTATTATTGTTCATACTTAGATATAGTTGTTCATATTGTTCAAGACTTGAGTTCACATAAGATCGAATCAAAGTTTTAAAAGTAAACAAGGTTTTAAAACTAAACTATGTTTTCATAATAAATTTAAAAAAAAAAAAAAAAAAAAAAAAAAAAAAAACGGAAAACCCTCCTTCTAGTTTTCCATAAAATTGACGGCCATTAATCCTTATTCGGGTCAATCGGGTCGACCCCGTACCCGAGTTAGCCAAATATTTTCAACCCGATACGGGACCCTATTTAGTATTTGGGTTACTCGGGTTGACCCGAATAACCTGAATAAAAAGGAGAAGGACGTATGGAAATGAAAAAATTGTACAAAAATGTACGAAAACGTAATAAACGTTTCATAACGTTTTCATACAGAGGAAAATATTCAAAAAAGCTTAGAACATATGAAAACAAGCGAAAATTGCCGAAAACATTCAAAATGGATGAAATCGGTCGAAAAGGGTCGTAGTCGGTCTAAAACGGTCTAAATCCGTCGAAATCTATCAAAAAATGTCAACGTTGGTCAAAAACTAGCGACATCGATCAAAATCGATTGAAAACGGTCAAAAAGGGACGAAAAACGTTACAAACGGATGAAAACGTAAAAAAATACAAAACGTATAAAATATTGTACAGTATTTGTCTTAGTTTACAAAATCCAATGCACATGACCCATGACCCGTGTTAATTACCCATTGTCGATCACCAATCATGTATTGGTCGATAACATATATGACACTATACGCCACTACAACCCAATATTAATGCACATGACCCGTTACCCATGTTAATTACCCAACGATCAACAGTCATGGATTTGACCAGTGATAACCTAATACATATGACCAATATGATGTCAAATACCCATTATTGAATGTGACCAGTGATAACCTAATGCATATGACCCATGACCCACGTGAATTAGCCATTATCACCGGTCATGCATGGGTTGCACCGGCTTGGTAGATGTATAGTATATTTATAGTGTGAATGTTATATGAATTGTATTTGAAGTTATTAAAGGCGGTCATGCATGGGTTACACCGGCTTGGTAGGTGTATATCGTTTGTCACAGACACTAAGAAGCAAGTATGCAAGGACCTCCCGATCATGTTATCCGGGATCGAGAAAGTTTGAACTCGGCTTGAGCTTGATCACTCGAAAAGCTCGGTTTATTTGTAAAGGTGTGTTTTCTTACACAAATTAAAATTGAAATATAATCTAATAATCGAATTCGGTTCACCATCGGCTCGAAAATCTTGATACATTTATAATTAACTATTTACACTTAGTACGCTTATATATATATATATATATATATATATATATATATATATATATATATATATATATATATATATATATATATATATATAACATATGATATATCACTTACAAGCTCGAAAACTCAACAATAACTTGAGTCGAACTTTTATAAGGTTGAGCTCAACTCATTAAACATTTAACTTCATTTAATAGGCTTGAGCTTGAGCTCAAAGCTAGATAAGAATCAGCTCGAACGAACTCTAGTTACTCGACAAAAGCTCAAATCATTTTACTGATATGATCTTGAGCTTTTCACGAGCGGCTTGGCTCATTTCCGCCTCTTATAAAAGCAAAAAATTAAGATACTTCACGTGTTAAATTTATATGTAATATTTTACATGTCCCCCCACCTAATTGCCTAAAATAAAATTTCCCTTTTAACTTTTCCAAAGAGCCCGCCTAAATTTTTTCCCCAAATTTAAATTGCCCCTCCACTTAATTTCATTGAACCCGCCAATGTTTTTCAATACTCCATCCCAAATATATATCCACCAAAACTAGATCTGGTCTTCTTCTATCTCCTCAACACTCTCCTCACCAACGCCACCGCTCGCACCACAACAACACTCGCACCAAGACCACCGCTAAGGCCCGATCCAATGACATTTTTGGCGGTCCAGTCCAGCTCGATCGGTAAATTTTACTTTTTTTTCTCGGTGATAAGTACCGACATAGCATCTTCCAGAACATCAGTCTCTCTCAAAACACACACACACACACACACACACGTAGTGTGCGCAAGTCTGGTGATGATAGGACAGGCATATGAACAATACGAGAGATTTACAGGGTCACCTGGTAAGGTTTCAAATGTTAACTTATGATATTTCATGTCTAAAATCTTACCATGTCAATAACAATGACAATAAAAATGATACGCAGCGGAATAAACAAACATCATTATTATTGAAACAAGGTTTCTTCGTCATCATCTCTACCAACTATTACAAACCCTAGGCGTCTATTGTAGGAACTTGACGCCTAGACACACACACCTTTACTAGTCGACTACATCTTTTCTGTGCACATCAAACCTAATGGCCCATGTCTGATAACGCTCAAAGTTAACATGTTTTTATAAGCGTTATTAGTGTTTTTGTGTATGTTATTTGGTTGTTTTTATATGCTTTTGCCACTAAATCGTATCAAAGTATGTTTTTGTAGCATATGTAGCCAAATGTAGGAAAAATGGAGAAAAAGTGAAGAAAATGAAGTATACGCGATTACACGAAGATTCCCGAGCTCAAAAGTCCAATCTATGAAGTAATTCATATGAGAACCTAAGTTTTGTCATCTCAAAGTTCCAAGTTCAGAAGTTAATCAAGTTTGTATAGTACATAAAGAACTACACAAGTCAAAGTCAAAGTCCAAAACTGCCAGGAATTACCATCCGATCGGTTGGTGTGAAACCGATCGGATTGTCATAATAACTTTTCTCCATCCGATCGGTACCAACCCGCAACCGATCGGATGGCCAATACTGCATGTTTTTGCCAACTTTTGTGCACGAATCTTGGTCTTTTGTCCCATGGTTCTAGGCCCTTTTTAGTGTCTTATTGTCCAAGTTCAAGCATTTAAGTCCTTATTTATTACCAAGAGTGTTGTACAAGCCTATAAGGGACCTCAAAAGTGCATAACTCAACACACAATTGAAGATACCATTTTTACTCTCATTACTACACACAATTATTATCATCTTCTAGCTCTCTAAGGAGGAAAATTCGTGCAGAAAGAACTAGGAACTTTGGAGGACCAAGGAAGCAACATTTGGAGTCCGAAAAATCTCAAGAAATCATCACCAACTCTTAGGTTATCAATACCTTGTCATTTGTTATCAATTTCAAAGCATTGTAAGACTTCTAACCATGGATTCTTATGTTAAATATTCTGAGTTTATTTTCATGTTTGCCATGAGTGGCTAGTAATCTTTTTACACTTGTTTTGATGATGTTTTATATTTAGTGATAGTGATGATTGTGATAACATGTTTTAATTCAATTTCAAGTCAATCCTAAGAACCAATTGTACCTTAAGTTTCATCGTGACATTTGTTTAGCCAAGGTTAACTAATTAATAATAGTTTCAAAGGTCGAAAGATTTGTTATTACTCAACTAGTTATAATCATTTGTCTATGAATGATTGTTTTTCACCATAATTATTCTTGACTAAACAAAGAAACAAGAAGTATGATTGTAATGAGAATTCTTTTATAACATCAAATTGGATTGTTTGTAAACCTTTAGTAGGACGAAAGTTTAAATGTTTACAAACGATTGTGACCTTTTTGTCTATGAAGAGGTTACCTTTTGTATTGACCATTTCCTAAGAGTATTTGATTGGTAATAAAAGTTTGTCTTGTGTTTAAGATATCCACCATACCTTATGAACCTTGGATAGATCTTGAATTGATTGGTTTATACCTAAAGCTTGTTTTTATGAACTAAAATCTTGACGAAGGTTTAACTTGTAGAAACAATAGATTAGATCACCATCTAATTATCTCAACCAACATGTTATCAAAAGTTATCACAATCATGTGTGTCATTAAGTAGAAAACTAGTCTAAACAAGTGTAGTTTTTAATTTATTGAATTTGCTTATTATCATATTTGCGTACAATAGAGATTTACTTTTAGACTTATATTCCGATTCACTCACAAATCCCTGCGAACGATCCCGACTTACCATCATATCTTGCTATAACGGATGAGTACACTTGCTCGTATGTGTTGTTTCTAGATTTGGTAACTCATCCTTATAAATTTAAAACTTGCACTAACAAATAGCACATCAATGTCCTCTTTATATACTAGAGGATTAAGGTTTACAAAATACTACAAAGGACTAAATTATAAAAACTTCTTTGTAAAGCAAGTCCCTTGTCTTTTGCATTGTCTTCACTCTTTACTTTGTCTTCTTAAGTCCTTCATATTTCATGTATCGTTTTGAGCACTAGGGTTAACAATAACAATGACAATAAAAATGATACGCAGCGGAATAAACAAACATCATTATTATTGAAACAAGGTTTCTTCGTCATCATCTCTATCAACTATTACAAACCCTAGGCGTCTATTGTAGGAACTTGACGCCTAGACACACACACCTTTACTAGTCGACTACATCTTTCCTGTGCACATCAAACCTAATAACCCATGTCCTCTTTATATACTAGAGGATTAGGGTTTACAAAATACTACAAAGGACTAAATTGTAGAAACTTCTTTGTAAAGCAAGTCCCTTGTCTTTTGCATTGTCTTCATTCTTTACTTTGTCTTCTTAAGTCCTTCATATTTCATGTATTTTGTCATATCAACTCAAATATTAGACCTAACAATATCAACTCAAATATTAGACCTAACAATCTTCCCCTAGTTGATAATGACAAAACCAATAAGCATGAACTTCCCCTGAAGTTAATATGTCATGAAAGATATAAATGAACTTCCCCTTAAACCATGCTATATCACCAAGGCTCTTCAAGTTGCAACTTCTATGTATATCTTATTATGTGTTTAATCATTTGATGTTCATGCACCACTCAAGGGAAGTATTTGATTTTTGCTACTATCGATTATTATTACTACTGCTAGTTTTGATTTCAACTATTTCAAGTTCATTTCTAGATGCGGAAAACTTAATGGTGGACGACTTTGAAACATTGGAAAGATGGATTGGACGTTTAATATTGATTCGTGGTTGTGAAGATCGAGGTTGCTTACTTGTATCCCCATTTGTTGATGACAAAAAAGGGAAGAAGATATACATAGAAGTTGTAACTTGAAGAGCCTTGGTGATATAGCATGGTTTAAGGGGAAGTTCATTTATATCTTTCATGACATATTAACCTCAGGGGAAGTTCATGCTTATTGGTTTTGCCATTATCAACTAGGGGAAGATTGTTAGGTCTAATTTTTGAGTTGATATTGTTAGGTCTAATATTTGAGTTAATATGACAAAATACATGAAAGATGAAGGACTTAAGAAGACAAAGTAAAGAATGAAGACAATGAAAAAGACAAGGGACTTGCTTTACAAAAAAGTTTTTACAATTTAGTCCTTTGTAGTATTTTGTAAACCCTAATCCTCTAGTATATAAAGAGGACAAGGGTCATTAGGTTTGATGTGCACAGAAAAGATGTAGTCGACTAGTAAAGGTGTGTGTGTCTAGGCATCAAGTTCCTACAATAGACGCCTAGGATTTGTAATAGTTGGTAGAGATGATGACGAAGAAACCTTGTTTCAATAATAATGATGTTTGTATATTCCGCTGTGCATTCTTGTTCATTATTATTGTGTAATCCCTAGATGAGCTCTAAACAACCTTGAGCTAAACGATTCAACATGTGGTATCAGAGCATATAATCATTTGATGTTCATGCTAGTAATAACAACTAGCAGTTGTAAAAACCTTCACCTCGATGTAGCATATAAATGGTTAAACATTTAGACATTAAGCTTCCCCTGAAACCCATATGCTAACCATCTCTTCAATCTTCAATTCGGTAGGCTCTATATAATGATCACATGTGAAGAAAACCAAATATAAGGAACTTCATGAAGAAGTAGAATTTCCCAAACTTGTGTCTTATGTCTTGTACTAACCACATGACTTTGAACTTATACCCAAAACTGAATATATAAGTAGATCACAACCTCTTGACAAAATCCTCAACTAATATGAGACACTGAGCACTACAACGTAACTTCTTAAAGTGATAGCAAATGTGACATTAAGTACCTTCAGTTTGTAGATAATACACCAATTTGCTAGATTCATCAAGTCTTTGAGATATGATAAGAACACGTATCCAAGAAACTCCACTTCAACTTCAAATAAGTGATAAACAATCTTCTTCGTAATCAATTCTTCCAATATGAACAAATACGAGCCTGTTAAAACCTTTAAGAACATAAACTTCTTCCTCTGTGTGTGAACCAAATAATCTTCCTGTGTGTGTAAACTAATATCAATCAAACTCATCGCGACTTCCCCTTACTCCTCATAACACGCAGCAGTACTTTGAATAGTCGAACAGTACTTTGAGAAGTCAAGCAGTACTTTGATTGAACGGAGCAGCAGCAGTACTTAAAACCAAAAGCAGTACTTTAAACAAGCAGTACTTTGGAATAGAAGTACTTTGGACATAGCAGCAGAATTAACGTAGAACAGTTGTAGCGTAGCAGTACTTGCAATCGAGTCAAGTCAAAAACCAATCAAGCAGCACTTTAACTTTACCACTGTTTGCACAAACAAATAAAATCCATTGACCCATAGCTGCTCACCACTGACTCGACAGATCTCCATAAATTAAATAAGAGTCCCTCGATGCAATTTAAATAATCCAAGATTGCAATTGTACTCTTATCCCATTAAATATACAATCAGCGACCAATTAAATGAAAACAACCTCAAAGTCCCATGATGATTTAATTAATATAAGATAAGAACAATCAATTCAGAAGATGACAAATCCGTTAAATATTGCGACAAACCGACCCATATATTAGATTAAAAAACTTGACCAATTCAATGCTAAGCTATACGAGGTTATGAACAAAAGACACGACAACTGTCATTAATAAACCTCGACTCCACAATAATAATACCTCTGATTGAATCAGTTTAATATTCTTGTCGCCAAACTTCATAATCGTAGCCAATACAATTAAAAATAAAACCTTAAACATCAATCGTATGTATTCAAAACTGCTTCGGTCAACATAAAACCTTGACAAATCCCAGATCTAGAGCTCACCTGGCTCTGATGCCAATTGTGGAGTTTGTTAGACTCCATGGATCGTTTTGAGCACTAGGGTTAACAATAACAATGACAATAAAAATGATACGCAGCGGAATAAACAAACATCATTATTATTGAAACAAGGTTTCTTCGTCATCATCTCTACCAACTATTACAAACCCTAGGCGTCTATTGTAGGAACTTGATGCCTAGACACACACACCTTTACTAGTCGACTACATCTTTCTTGTGCACATCAAACCTAATAACCCATGTCCTCTTTATATACTAGAGGATTAGGGTTTACAAAATACTACAAAGGACTAAATTGTAAAAATTTCTTTGTAAAGCAAGTCCCTTGTCTTTTGCATTGTCTTCATTCTTTACTTTGTCTTCTTAAGTCCTTCATCTTTCATGTATTTTGTCATATCAACTCAAATATTAGACCTAACAATATCAACTCAAATATTAGACCTAACAATAAATGTTTCGATTCCTGGATTTGGGGTCTCAATTACAATGGTGGTGATGGTTGTGACTGATAATATACGGCGATGGCGGTATTCAGCTCACTATTACAAATAAAAGATGCAGAATCGATTGTAAGAAAGCCAAAAATCGGAAAAAGACCAAGATCTGACTATCAAAAAATATAGTTGTTTCTAATCAAGTAATCACGTTGGTCTATTTGATTTTTTCAGCTTATCTTTTCCATTTTTAGTTGGGTGGTTGGGACAAAGTTAATCTATACCTTATTTTACATAATCAGGGCTATCAGTTTTGGACTCAAAATGACAATAAAGGTTACTTTGAGATCAAGAAGGTCCGCCCGGGTCAGTATATTTTATATGCTTGGGTTCCTGGGTTCCCGGGTACATCGGCGATTATATGCTTGGGTTCCTATTTCTAATCAAGTAGTCACGTTGGTCTATTTGATTTTTTCAGCTTATCTTTTCCATTCTTAATTCATCTGCATTCTTTACAGCATCTTACGATTTTGTTTCATATGCTCATAGTTAGAGGTGGCAAAATAGGCAGGTTAGGTAATAGTTCAAAACTTGAAATTTTGGTAGGGTGGGAGTCAGGTTGGATTGGCCCAATGGTGATACACTTATACGTCCAAAGACTCCGAACTTTGTGATTTTGTTTTTAAATAGTTAATGTCAAATATATACAACTCTTTAAATATACATTAGATATAGTAAGTTTTATACCATATAAAATCTACTTCAGATGAAAATACATTGGATCTGGAAAAAGTAAGAGCACAGGTAATTGATCTTTTTTTATGCGTTTTCTCCTCTTTTACTTTCACTTTATTCGAGGAAAATACCGTAGACCTTGTTTGTACAAATATTTGAATCAGTGGCGCATCAAGTGACTCAAAACCACCAAAGCAGATAGTTGAATAAGTGGCGAATCAAGCGACTCAAAACCACCAAAACAGCAGATAGTTGAACTAGTGGCGCCTAACAAACTATATGCACCTGACAAAAGACAAGGCAATAGTGTCTCTATGTCAAATGTCAAGAAATAGATGTACCCGTCAACAATATATATAACCACATACTTTTTAGAGAGGAAGGTTTTCTAGCATCTAATCAAGAATTTTATTTCGGTATGCTCATCTAGTTCTGTCATGTTGTGTGCTTTGACATGTTCTAGTTCTGCTCACATCCTGATGTGGTTATTGTTGATATGCAGCAGCCTACATTTTCAAGGCTTTTATATCCAGATGATCAGATTAGATAAATGGGAGAAAAACTTGTAAGTTTAACTGCGAATTTTATTATTATGTTCATTGTTTTGGATTAAAAGTCTTCATGATGTTGTTTGAATTATTGCTGCTCATGTTTGTGTTAATATTGCTTAGATGGATTTAGTGCTGCTCATGAACTTCAAAGAAAATGTGCCAAATATTTACTACTGCTAGTACAAATGTTACTACTGCTAGTGAAAGTTGGTACTGCTCAGAGATCAAGACCGCTCGAAGTTGCTAGCTAGTTGCTTCTGGAAAAGATTATAGATACTTAATTAGGAAACTATGGTAAGCCGACTAGGACTCCTTGGTGTATAAAAGAATGGCCAATTTTATATTTGGTTAAGTTATATACATTCCAATTTTATTGTATTTGAATTTGTTTTGATATATATTGATCTTTTAAATGTGACTAAAAGATGCATATAGTCACACTTTTGGTCACTATTTTCTTAATTCGTTGTGTGACTAAATATTACAAAAGGCCACACAAACATAAAATTCATGTGGCCATTGGATGATCAATAGTCACACAAAATACACATTTGTTCACTTTAAACAGCATATGGTCACACCTATTACCACTTTTGGCCACTGTTTGCGTAATTGTATGTGACTAAATACCCAAAACAAATATACTTTGTGTGACTAAATATTACAAAATGTCACGCAAACATAAACTTCATGTGGCCAATGGATGATCAATAGTCACACAAAATGCACATTTCTTCATTTTAAACAGCATATGGTCACGCTTATTAACGATTTTGGCCACTGTTTGCTTAATTGTATGTGACTAAATACCCAAAAGAACATACTTTGTGTGACTAAATATTACAAAAGGCCACACAAACATAAACTTCATGTGGCAATTGGATGACCAATAGTCACACAAAATACACATTTCTTCACTTTAAACAGCATATGGTCACACATATTAACACTTTTGGCCACTGTTTGCTTAATGGTATGTGACTAAATACCCAAAAGAAACATGCTTTGTGTGACTAAATATTACAAAAGTCTACGCAAACATAAACTTCATGTGGCCATTGGATGATCAATAGTCACACAAAATACACATTTCTTCACTTTAAACAGTATATGGTCACACTTATTAACACTTTTGGCCACTTTGTGTTAAATTGTATGTGACTAACTCCAAAAAATAACACCCATTGTGTGACTAAATCATCACAAACGTTACATTTATTGTATATTCATGTGGCCACAGGACGGGAAATAGTCACACAAAATACACATTTACTTGAATATATCATCTCAAATGTCACATATATTATATATTTATGTGGCTAAAGGACGAATAATAGTGACTCTCAAAAAACATTCGTGTGACTATAAGGTGTTTACAGTCACTAATAATGACTAATCCAACAAAACTTATGCCTAATTTGTCACACATATTCGGGGTTTTGGTCACTTTTTTTCGATGGAAAAGGCCACGACCTCAACAATGTGACCATATGCCACCTATGGGGGACCTTTAGTGACACACAACGAAAAAAACATGTGTGACTATACGCATATCATCACACATTTTTGGCGTGACCAATACAACTTTTTGTACCAGTGGGTACACTGCCTGGAGCTATAATAGATATGGGAAGAGGTACCATGACAATTGATGATGGAGTTCTTAAGAATACTTACTATCCAAAGCCTAGAGGGGGTAGTAATGGAGATGATAATGATGAGGACCAAGAGGAGGATTACCTTGGTTGCTTTGAAGTAGGAAGAGATGAAGATGGTAGGCCTAAGTTTGGCCCATGCACACCTAGTTTCTTTGATATTGAAGATGAAATGGAAAGAGCTCTAGCAATTGAGGCTTTCTTTAATCCATTTAAAAATATTTTTGTGTTTAACAAGTTGACAGATTTTCTTGGATCTTTACCGGTCCAATTGAAGAACTTGGAATGGGGTTCCAATGGTCATAGCATTTACAAAAGAGAAGAAGGAGATGGTGATTGGCATTGCAAATTTGATATCACATGTCCTAGCGGAAGGAATTTTGCATGAAGTTTCAAAAGTCAAAAGACTACTAGGAAGTTGGCAAATAAGTATCATGGAGAAGACATTCTTAGGAATGAATATTTCTATGGATGAAGAAGAATGATCACAAGAATAAAGCACATCTTGTGCTAGTTTGTTTGTTTCGTATTTTTATTTTTCATGCATTTTATTTTATGTTTTTAGGTTTTATGCATTTCATGTATGAATGAGATTATCTATCTATCTATCTATCTATTTATCTTTTGATTTAATTAGTATAAGTTTTTAGTTTTTAGAGGTTAAGTTATGTTTTAGTCTTAAGTTAGAAGTAGAAGTAGATGACCAAATTTTTGGTAGACAAAGTGTGTTTGGAATACATACAAGATAATAAGTTTTGAGAAGACAAAGAACTACTAGCACTTGTATCAAGTTTAGTAGTAGAAAAAAACTTTGAAAAATCAATTTCATACCAAAACCGACCGGATGAATTCACAACTGATCGGATGGAATTGAATATATAAACCAAAATTTTCAAAAACTCAAGAAAACCACATACTCACAATCCACCAAAATTCGGGGTTAAAAATTCGACCATAAGAAGTTGTTAGAAGGTTGCAGGAGTGATAATTAATCATCAATGGCATCAAGTCAAGTAAGTTATATCATTAATTTTGTTCAATTAGGTTTTAATTCGGATGATTGAAATTAGGTCACGAATTGGGTATTTTTGAATTAGTTCGAATTGAGATGTAATATTTTGGGGATAAGTGATTATATGATAGGAGAAGGTATTGCAAAAAGAATTAGATCAATTGGTTAAGTTTTGAGTAAGACTTCATTGATTGAATTCTCGTATTAAATTGGGTATGATCTTTGGAGCTAGTTTATTTGCAATTGATGAATCCTAGAAATTACATGATTGATAATTAGTGATGTTAGGTTATTGCATTGTTGATTAGAGCACTAATTGGAAGATTTTAGTAGATGATGTTTTCCGTTTTTCATAGAATCATTAAATGATGATTGGAAATGTTAAGAATCGTTGATAGGAGAGTTTGGATGTTAGAAGTACTCAAGAATGGATGATTACAAGTTAGAAAGAAGATCGGATTGATTGGGAAACGTTTAGGATGGATTGAGGATGAATGTAGTATACAGAAACTCCAACCGAATCGGTTGCGAGTTGCAACCGATCGGTTGGGAATGTGCAAAAGTTTCATCTGATCGGATGGACCTCAAACCGATCGGATGGACGCCTCAGAAAAATTTGTGACATTTTTCAAATTGTGTTTTCTAGTTTCTAAATTGATTGGTATTAGTTTTTATACTTTTATAATAACATAATTTGAGATTTCTTTCAGGGAAATGTTGCAAGATTGGGACACAATCAAAGAAATCCAATTGTTAACAAGTATTTGAAAAGGAACGAGAGGAAGAGGATCACTTTCAGTTTGAAACCGGAGTCTAATGATAATGTCAAGTTCTCTAATGTGCAAAACAAAGATGAGAAGAATGCATATAGGGAACGTCTTTCAAAACTTCAAGAGAGGAAGATTGCTAAACCTAGGTTGACTGATTGGGAATTGCTTGCGGAGTATGAATGTGAGGATCAATTGAGGAGCATGATGACTATGATTTATGTGTATCCTGGTGATGGGGATAGATTTGAAGATTATTCTTGGGAAAGAGCTTTTAGTATTCGTGAGAATGTTTACAAGGAATGGTGTTTGGAGTTCTTTTCTACGTTCTACTTTGATAGAAAGGTAAATGATGTTCTTGGGGATGTTTGTGTTTGGTTTAGATTGTGTGGTCGCGAACATGTTTTATCTTTGCCAAATTTTGCAGTTGCCCTTGGTTTGTATGAGGAGAGTGAGGTTAATCATAGGTTGTTTGGACCACATTTTGTGAGTTTGGCTAGAGCTAATAATCAATACACGGGTGTTGATGCTTATTGGAATAGAATTGGTGATCCAACTTGTCTTAGGAGAAATTCTTCTAGGATTAGGAATCCGTTGTTGAAGGTTTTACAAAAGTTGATTTCTTAGGGATTGATACATAGGAGCGGTGGTCAAGACAAATGTAGTCAACCGGACCTATGGGTGATGAAGTTGTTGGAGGAAGACAAGAATGGGAATGTGGCATGGATTATTGCCGAATATCTTTCTAAGAGAGCACCGGGGATTAAGAAACAAAGTGATGTTTGTGGAGGTCATTATGTGACCGCGTTGGCTAAAAATCTTGGGTATTTTAATGATAATGAGTTGAGGAAGTGTAGAGTGAGGTTGGAGAGTGAGATATGGGATGCTTTTAGTTTTGGAAAAGCATTGGATATAGGAATAACAAGACTTTGGGACATTGGACCGAACCAAGTGTGGGGGTACAATCCGGAGCCTATACGGAAGCGCCATCACAACCTCAAATGGGAAGTTTTCCGGGGAATACCCAAAGTGGTTTTGATTCAGGATGGGGTGATTGGAACAGAGAGTTAAATGCTATTGAGTGTAGGGAAGTTTGGAGAGATTCTATGCAAATGAGGAATAATTACAACTATGATTATTCCATGCCTATGATCCAACATTTGGCACAAGATGCCAATTATGAGGTACCTCCCTACAACCCACCAAATGTTCCACCATACCCTTTACCATATTCTCCATATCCTGGACCATACCCCTACCCTTATCCTGGTTATTCACCATTTCCCGAACCATATCCTCCATACGGTAGACTTCCCGAGTATGGTAGTTCAGGTGTTAATGTGGGTGGAAAAAGTTTTAATCCTGGAGGATCGAGTTATGATGTTGGAGGTTCGTCATCAAGAGCTGGAAAGAAGAAGAGACGAGTGGTGGATGAGGACGATGAAGAAGATGTTGATGAGGAAGATGAGGATGAAGAGGAAAGCGAGACGAGTTCATTCGTTCCGATGTGAGTTATTGATGGTGACGTTTGATCACATGGATTATGGTTGGTTTTAAAAACAATTATGTGTCGAACAATTTCTATTTCTATTACCTTTAACTATTTCTCTTAGGATTTATAACGTAACTTAATTTTCTATTTATTGGTTTAGATTTGTTTTTGTTTGTTTTTGTTTGGCTCTTTCGTATATTTTGCAGTTTTCTTGCAGGAGTTTCGTTATGGAAGCATATAGTTGATCAACGTTTGGAGTCGATATACTCATTTGCTTATTATGATCAAATATGCATGTTGCATATTTAACTCCGGTATTTTCTAAATTTTTCCATTTCCTTTACTTTGAAGTTATTTTTATTACGTTGAGGACAATGCAACACTTAAGTGTGGGGGAAGGAAGAAAATAGAAAAATTGCATAATTTTTAATTTTTAAATTTTAAATTTTCGTTTTTAGAGTCGTGAACTTTAGTAACTAGTAGTAGTTCGCCCTTCATATTTTAGTTAAAATAAGGTTGATTTCATGGTAAATAATATTGATATTTTTGGAGAATAAATTCAAGTTTTAAAGAGCAATTCGTCTCGGAATTGATAACATTTGCTAGCACAATTTTATACTATTACTTTAAATTGTGAGGATTAGTTTTTTTATGTGAATAGTGTTTCTTATACTATTTACATATTTCATGATGAGTGTGCCGATGGCTGTGTTAATTCTAGAACTTGTACTTGTTATGCATTACGGTTAAAATCATTTTCGAAAGATAAGGATATATTCATATGATAAGAGGCAAACTTAGGAATAAAACCAAATGGCCATCCGTTTACAAAATAATTTTTGCTAACCACATCGGTTAGTTACCCTCGTATTTGGAACCCATTTGTTGGCGTTTATCTTTAGCGCTAGATACCCCTAGTTACACCCTCCGAGCCATCCTTTTCATTTTGTTAAATCCAGAAAAATACAAAAATATTTTACACTTTAAACATTAGCCTTACCTTTGTCAAAGTCTAACGATGGGTTGCTAGTTGCTTGGTTGTTGGATTGTTTTTTATGATTATTAGTTAGCCACACTTCACAATTCATGTGTGTGCCATTCCAACGAAGACGAAGAGTGCACTTTCTTATTTGTATTTTTTGTGGTGTATGCTTATGCGAAGTATGGGGGAGATGTAAAAAAAATAAAAATAAATAAAAATAAAAAAATAAGTCATCGCAACTATAAGGTGACAATTATAGCAAATGTGCTATATGTGAAGATGAAGTTATGTGATGTGTTGTTAGCCAATGTGCTAAGTTTGAAGAATATTTTTATGGTGAATCGATGTATCGACATGTGAAAGTTCGAAGAGGAGAAAGATTGTAACTATTGTCATTTTTGGGTTTGTGGTTTGTTTGATATTAGCAACTATGGGACTTAGATTTGATTTTATTTTTCTTTAAAACCAATTTCATAAATATTCTCATGCATTATCCTTACCTTTTTGACTTAGTGTAATTATTTTGCACGAAAGTTTATAAAACCCTTAGCCTAAACGTTACAACCTGAATAAAAGACCTCTTTGATGAATTATTCTATTGTTTTGATACTTGTACAAGCCTATGGTAAGAAACATAAATCATGATTGTGTAATGAGTGATCTATTAATCATTACACATATTGAGTGATGAGTGAATTTCAAATTATCTTCGTGAGGTGCTTAGAATTGTTATCAAGCTCTTTATTTACTTGATTGAGTTCAAATAAGATATTTGCACTATTGCCATTGAATTCAATTTTTTTTTATTAAGACTTGCTCGAGGGCGAGCAAAGCTCAAGTGTGAGAATTTGATAACGCTCAAAATTAACATGTTTTTAGTCGCGTTATTGTTTGTTTTATGTGTGGAAATTGGTCATATTTGTATATATTTGTTACTTAATCGTGGTAAAGTGTTTATGCATGCAAATATAGCCAAAAGCAGGTAAAAATGATTAAAAGATGAAAAAATGAAGTGGACATGCATTTTTGGAGAGTTTCAAGAAGATCAAGGAAGAAAGAAACGTCGCATGGACAAAAGGATTTGATAAAGACAAGTTTTCTACACGAAATTATCAAAGAAATATCAAGTTCTAATGGACAAAGTCATGCCACGAAGAAAAATAATGCATGCAACGTAAAAAGACAAAGAAAGAATGTTAAGACAATCTCCAACCGATCGGATGCAAATCGCATCCGATTCGGCTGGAAACGTACCAAAAGATTGACCATCCGATCGGATGGTGAGAAACCGATCGGATGGGGTTGACTGAAGTTACAAGTTTTGCATTTATGGGCGTATTTACTCCCCATAATCATGTGTGGCTGATCATTTCTGCTTATTAACTATTGAGGGACGTTTTTACTTGAAGGATAAGTGTCATTATGCTATATAATGACTACTTAGGGTGTAGAATTACTTGTACCACCAATATCTAACTTAGTATTACACCAAATCTTGTTAGTTTATCTTATATTGCCTGAAAGTTTACTAAGTGTTGTAAAAAAGTCCAGAACGTGTTGAGTTAGAGTCTCAAGCATTGGTTCGAGTGTGGAGTTGTTTAGTTACGTTAGTGAGCAATTGGAGGAGTGTGGTTGCTAAAGTTCCACAAGTTTATTATAATTCTCAAGACTAGGTACACCTTGATACTTATAATGAACAATTGTTACTTTGAATTTTATGAAAGTTTTCTTATTTACTTGTGTTTTAATATGATTTCTATGGAGTAATTTGTGATATACTTGTGTATATGATGTGACTGGTTAATAGAGTATTCCTTTATGAAAAAGGTGATGCATGAAAACATATCTATTTTATGAGTTTGTTGAAATAACATCTTTTCTTGCTTAATTTTTCGGTAAAAACAATCTCTTGAAAAATAGGTCCGAAAGGAATTTCAACTTGTTTTTATTCCAAAATATTAATGCACCAAATTAGTATGGAATAAGATGCTTGACAACCATCTTATTTACTTGTTAAAATGGATTTGAGACGATTTCATCACGAAAAAGGACCGAAAGGAGTCGTAGGAATTCATAAGAAAAGAATTGATTTTAAAAACAACCATGTGATTATAGGATTGTCATACTAATTTGATATGTCCAAAAGGAGTCATTTAGGTGATAGAATCCTTAGTGGTAGTGAAAACACGACATACATCATAGATTGTATAACTACTCATTTTTAGTTGCGCATCATAACAAGTTTTACACCAGACTTTGTACTCAAATTGTCATAATACTCCTAATTACCAATCAAGGAATTATACACAAGTATATGTTTAGTTTTTATTGAGTTTCTTTTAAATTAAGATTTTACATAAATTTGGATTGACAACCCTTATTTAACAAACGTTTTTCTTATTACTAAAACAACCAAATCCCTTAGAACGATCTCGACTTACCCACCTTTATTACACCGGACGAGTATACTTGCTCGTATGTGCTAGATAAAAATCGGATAATTCGTGTTTATAAATTTTAAAACTTGTACTAATAAAATGCACATCACCCTGCTCGGGATGGGAGTCATTTATCACAATCTGCTCCTCAGATTCCATATGCTCCGCTATATTCTTCGTAGGTTTTTGGTTACCTTCTTCATCCTTTTTCCTGGCCTCCTGCATTCTTCCTTCATCGTAGCTAGAGAAGATAGTTCCAATGCCATGTGTTGTTTAAAACTTGACTGTAGCGTGCACAGTGGAAACCACGATACCCATCTTTTGCATGGCTGTTCTCCCGATTAGCATATTGTAGGGAGATCTGGACCTTACAATAGCGAAATTGAGGATCTCAGTCCTTACAAACTTTCCTGCTCTAATTGTTACCTCCAAAGGTATTTCTCCCAGAGGCCATAAGCGTTCCTCCGAGAATCCCACCAGAGGCATCTTCGGCTCTACTCGTTTGGACCTAATTGAGGGTTTGAGCTTCATGAAGCAATGCTCGTAAATTATCTCGCAGGAGCTTCCACAGTCCATATAGACTTTGTTAACTTCCATGTTGGATGCTACGACTTTAACGATCACCGGATCCTTCGAAAGGGGCTTTCCTGCCTCGGTCGAGAACGTTATTTCCTCCGCTTCGAGTATTTCCCTTTCAGAGACCCTCTTCTTCAAGTTAGAGGAACCCCATCGAACCATGAGGATGGGGGCTTCCTGAGGAGTGGTGTCTTTTCCCAATTGTGTGTCGGTGATCTTTTCTTTGCCCTTCTTTATTGCCTTCACAAGGTGTGTCAATTGTCCGGCTTTCACCCCTTCATCTATCTACTTTTTTTGTTCTCAACAGCTATTCGTTTCATGGCCATAGTCGTCGTGGGAATGGCAATACTTAGTTGTATCCTTGTTCTTGCCCTTACTTGTCATGCGTGGGGGTGTTTCGAAGGCTTTCGCAGCCTTTTCCATTGCCAATATCTCCCTGGGGATTTCGTAAGGGCTCCTAACAAACCATGATTCGAGCCTTTGCTGTAAGGGGTAAACCTGTTATGGTTCTTGTTCTTGCTCTTCGATCCTTCCCATGGGAGGTGCTTTGCGATTTTGTTGCCTTCTACCGGAGCCCCATTGGTAGACACTTCCTTAGCCTCTATCCAAGTGTATGTCCTCTCCATTAGCCCTTTATAAGTTGAGGGAAGGTCTGTGGACAAGAACTCTACCAGATGAAGGTTTCGTAGGCCATGCACAAAACTAGAAATATGTTGTTCTTTATGTAGGCCCAGGATTTGCAGAGTCTCGTCTGTGTATCTTGTAACGAAGCTCCTCGTGCTTTCATTCTCCTTTTGCTTAATGTTATGCACTGTAAGGTGAGTCCTGGTGAACTTCTTCTGGTGACTAAAGTGTGATCTGAATTTAGCCTTCAGGTTGTCAAGGTTAACAATGCTGCATGGCTTCTGTCCATTCCACCAGATACGGGCAGAGTCTCGGAGTGTGTATGTAAACATGTGACAGGCTACAGGCATGACCACTTTTGCATCCTAATCGCTCCTTCGAACAAATGTATAAAGTTATCCGGGTCTCCCTTTCCATCATAGGTGCCTATGTGCGAAGGCATCTTTAAACTATCTGTTGGGAATTATAGATTTGATGATTACAAAACTACGTGTGCTTATATGAAGAAGAATGAAAGTACTTTCTGCTGAACTAAAGTACTGCTAAACCAAAAGTACTTTGAATCAAAGTACTTCTGCTGCAGTATATGAAAAAGAATGAAACATGAAGGACTAGCTTGCAAAAGAAGATTTATTTATTAGTCCTTCGTAGTATCTTGTAAACCCTAATCCTCTAGTATATAAAGAGGACATGGGTCATTAGGTTTAGTGTGCACAGAAAATATGTAGTCGACTTAAAGATGTGTGTGTGCCTAGGCGTCAAGTTCCAACAATGGATGCCTAGGGTTTATTAGTAACAGATCGATCTATGTATTAGTTAGTTTAGTCTCAAGGATCTTTTGATCTTGGGGATATAGTGAATAATGAAAACCTTGTTGAATAACATACTGTTTTATATTCCGCTGCGTATTTATGTTATTTGTAAAACATATCCTAGATGGGCTTAAACGATTCTCTACATGTGGCATCAGAGCTAGGTTAGGTCGTGATCTATGGATTTACAAGGTTTATAGTCGAAGAAAACTGTGTTGAAGAAAGTTTATTGTCGAAGAAATTTTTTTTGGTTCATTGGTTTCTGTCGTCTACTGTATGGTAAAGGAGATTACTGATTGAGGTATTATGTTATTGGTTTAGAATTATTATTCTTATCGTTTGAAAATTTAATACTGACCTCGTACGTCATAGTGGATCTGGTTGAAAATTTAATATAGATACCTCATGTGGTTTATTGGATTTTCAAAAGTAGCAAGTTGTTTTATTGGTCGAGGTGGTTATTCATCATGGTGTCGAATTGGAGGTTTGATATTAATTGATGATTCAGAATTGGTTGTCGTTTATCGGTAATATTTTAATTCAACCTCGTACCTTTATTGGTCATGGGTCAGAAGTACTAAATCAGATATTATACGAGTTGAGCTTGTGGGCTGGATTATTGAATAAATCGTATTATTATTGCGATTGATAAAATTGAAGTTTGTTGTTTATTGCATGTGATTCGCATTTAATAATCCTTGAACTGTCGAAGATATTCAAGTGCTCAATTATTCTCGTAACAATTCAGATCATGGGTCGGTGGCAGTTTATCCTGATTGGTTGAGAGTATTTAACATAGGTCGGTGATAGTGTCTCTGTTGTCCTTTGCAAAGTGATGAGGTTTAAAGGTTTATTTTATTATCGGTCCAATCATCGTACAATCATTGTGTTGTTATATTTATCATTGAAGGTTATTAGTTTTATTTGTCAACAAGCACAAGGATTATTATATTTGGGTCGACACTTAGTAATGCAAGGAAAGCGTGATCAGTGTGCCTCAAAGATAATACTGCTGCTACGCTGATTTTTATTCTGCTGCTACTTCTATTTGATACTACTGCTCATTCCGAGAATATTACTGCTGTTGCGTTTAAAGGTTACTACTGCTATAGTAAAATGTTTCTGCTGCTCGATAATGCTGCTTGTTATATTTTTCTAGTGCTGAAATATTTTTCTACTACTAGCATTGTCCGATATATAGTATTCCTATTGCTAGTATTATTTGATATCGGTCAAGTACATGGATTTGGTTTTCGGATGGAGATGGTTTTACACACACAGATTGGTCCACACACACAAGAAGTTGGTTTTTGTTCTTAATGGTTTAAAGGCTCGTTCTTATCTTTAATTGATTATGAAGAAAGGTGAATATCATTTATTTGAGGTTGTAGTTAAGTTTCACAGGTGCGTGTTCTTATCATATCTCAAGGTGGGTGTTACACTTTGGAGATAACTTGTTCGTGCTTTGTTGTTGTGACAAAGACTTGATGAATCTAGCAAAGGTGTGTGATCTACAAACTGAAGGTGCTTACTGCTCACATTTGCTATCACTTTAAGGAGTTCTGTTGTAGTGCTCAGTGTCTCATATAGTTGAGGATTTATCAAGAGGTTGAAGTCTACTTATACTTTCTAGTTTGGCATGAGTTTAGAGTCACGTGGATAGTACAAGATATAAGACGCAAGTTTGGGAAATTCAACTTCTTCATCAAGTTCGTTATATTCAGTTTTCTTCATCAGTGCTCATTACATAGAGCCTACAGAATTGAAGATTCAAGAGATGGTAAACATATTAGTTTCAGGGGAAGCTTATTGATTAAATGTTCAACCATCTACATGCACCATTTAAGGGGAAGTGTTTCGTTAATACTTCTAGTCATCATTAATACTGCTAGTTTAAAATTTCTATTGTCTTGAGTTCATTTTTCGCAAGCTTTTTGGTGTTCTTCATGGAGGGTAATTCAAGACATTGGAAAGATTGGATTGGAAGTTTTGATATATGATGTGGGGTAGTGACGATCAAAGTTGCATATCTTTACATGTTCCCTATTAGATGATTACAAAAAGGGGAAGAAGACTACAGAGATATGATTTGTAGCTTATTTATTTATATATGGTGACATGTTCAAGAAGATCTTAAGTCAAGGGGAAGCATTGAAGATTGTTTCATTCATGGAGATAGTTTTGTAATATCAAATAGGGGAAGATTGTTGGGAATTATAGATTTGATGATTACAAAACTACATGTGCTTATATGAAGAAGAATGAAAGTACTTTGAATGAAAGTACTTTCTGTTGAACCAAAGTACTGCTAAACCAAAAGTACTTTGAATCAAAGTACTTCTGCTGCAGTATATGAAAAAGAATGAAACATGAAGGACTAGCTTGCAAAAGAAGATTTATTTATTAGTCCTTCGTAATATCTTGTAAACCCTAATCCTCTAGTATATAAAGAGGACATGGGTCATTAGGTTTAGTGTGCACAGAAAATATGTAGTCGACTTAAAGGGGGGGTGTCTAGGCGTCAAGTTCCTACAATGGACGCCTAGGGTTTATTAGTTAGTTAGTTTATTAGTAACAGATCGATCTATGTATTAGTTATTTTAGTCTCAAGGATCTTTTGATCTTGGGGATATAGTGAATAATGAAAACCTTGTTGAATAACATTCTGTTTTATATTCCGCTGCGTATTTATGTTATTCGTAAAACATATCCTAGATGGGCTTAAACGATTCTCTACACCATCGGGTAAAGGATAGTCTTCAATCCATCTCATAAAAGGTGTTGAAGGGCCTGTAGACTTTGAATATAAACAATTGTAAGGTGGCATGTTTATGGGGACAGTGTTGTATGGATTGTGAGGAGGAGGCACCTCTGAAGGGGTTTGGTTAGGATAAGGAGCATAAGGTGTATTCGGGTTGAAAGGATAGTTATTACACATGGTGTACGGAGGGTATATCACGGGTTGTCCGTAGGGCGTAGTAGTTTGTGGGAAATGGTGATTACTCGGTTGTCCGTTTACGGGAGGATAAAGGTTTTAAGGATAACTCTAAGTTTGGAACTGGGGATACAAACCATTGGAAGGAAGGCTTCCTCCCATATTGAACTGAGGTTGATTGCCTTCTACGCTGGATGCGTGAGTAGGCTGTAGCGGAACCCACGCTTCAGTTCTCCTCAAATGAGCAGCTAGCAAAAGAGGTAGGTTTACCTCCGAGTTTTCCTTCGTTGGCTCCTCCCGTTTGAACCTTCCACTGATACTCCTTCCCTTCTTGTGGGAGCCCTCTCAGGGACTCCCTCAAAGCTAACGGATCTTCCTCCTGTCCTTTGACCAACAGGGGATCCAATGCGTAGGGCAGAATGAGTAGCCCCCATCGTATTCATCACTGGAGTATTCTAGCTCCCTTCGCATCTCTGTGTTACGAATTTTTCTCCTACGGGCCCTTAGCCAAGATTCCAACGCTTCATAATTAGCTTCAAAGAAGGCAGAGCTAATGACCGGTTCAGGATTGGCTGACGTCGAAGCGTGGTGATTGGGCGTTGTTTTTAGGTGAGATCGTGTTGTGAATGTGGATACCGTAATTTGTGGGAGACCGTTAGGGTCAGTTACTGGTATTGGGGTCAAAGTCGAGAAACCCGATGGGGGTGTAACTTTTCTTTCTTGATTCATGCCGAAAAAGTAGTAAGTATGTTTGACTAGTTATTTGCTTGGGAATAACAAGACCAATTGTAGCGGGTCCCACGGATGGCGCCACTGATTGTTCAATAAATTGCACGACCAGGCCTTCGATGGTGATCAAAGGATATAGGAGATGTTGTAGTTGCGCCAAGATTGTGTTTAACCTGAAATAAGAAATACGAAGACACTACGTTAAGTGATTGCGCAGGGGTTGGGGCCTGCGAACCACCTCCGGCGTGTGAATAAGTACTTGGTATGAAAAGTTTGTGAAAATGTAGTAAAGTAGGATAGTGGAGATTGCATACCAGACTTGTGACTTGTCCAAGACTATTTATAGGGGAGGAAAATAGCTTGGAGAGTGCTTGCACGTTTTTAGGAGATCATGGGAGTGTCTCATGATTTGTGGCAACCGCTAGGATTTAGTGTCCCACTCTTCCTGGTTTAGCGGGGGAGCTAAGGAGGAAGAGGAGGCGTGGGTAAGACTTGGTCTTATCAATGTTTGGACTTGGCATCGTTCCGTCCTTACAACTTATCGAAGGATACCCCGAAGGGCTTAATCCTTCGACTGGTGAATTCCCACTTGGTAACTATATCACTGGTGATTAGTTTTACACCAATGAAAGTTTTAGAAGGCTAGCTAGAGCCTTCGATTATGTAGGTTACGAGCAGGACCGAAGGGAGATCCTTCGACCTAGTCAAAGGGTACATTATCAATTTCTTACTTCATTATTGGTTCTGAAACTATTTTACCAATAAGAAACAAAGTTAAGGAACATATTTATTCATTTATTACCTTTTAGAGTTTTGCAAATTCAAACCTTAGACTTGTTTTCGCGTGCATCCCTTGGCAGTAAGGATTGTGTAGATGCAATGTCAAATGATGGGTATTTATATGATGGAATTGGAGTTTGTGTTACATTTAAATTTGGAAAAGATATGGGTAACAAAAAATATATCATACAAATTTAATACTTTATCACTATTTACTTTTAAGGAAAATATACTATTTTATTTTTCTAATAAATTTACACAACCGGAAGATACTTTTTTTTTACCACGAAAGTTCTATAAATCACACCCACATTCTTAAGCTTTTTTTGTTTTTTTTTTTTCCCCTTATAATTTTGACACATCTATGTTTGGTGGCTTTTTAATAAAATCATAAGAAAATCAAAAAATAATAATAATAATAATAATAATAATAATAATAATAATAATAATAATAATAATAATAAATAAATCTACGAGAATTGACCAATCAAAATGCTTAATTGCAAATTTGAAACCTCCAATTTAACTAAAAAACATATTTTTTTTAATGGTTTTCACCAATTAAATGAAAAAAAATGGACCTTCTAGCTCCTCTTCATAACACTTTTGGAAATAAATGGGCAGTCCAAGCTTTTCATGGTGTTTGTTTCGTTGTCTTATTGGCTGTTTCGAGATGGAGGAACTGAGTTGTTCACGCATTAAGTGATAAAAAAGATAGCATAAGGAACGAAGATATCTTCCCTCAAATTCAAGTTCTATCTCTCTTGTGGATCTCAAATCGATGCTCTCGTTTAGGATTTGACTGGAGTAGATGGATCAGTAACCCGAGAGGGGCTATGGAGAGAGTTGATTAAGTCTTGATATTCTAGATTCTAGGTTATAGTGTTCGGTGGTTTCTTGGTGTTCTTTGTTTTATTTTGATTTTTGTTTGTTGCCTTTGATCCCCGCTTTGGGGACCTCTTTGTTCTTTTTTGGTGCTTTATATATCTTGCGTTGCTTTAATAATAATAATAATAATAATAATAATAATAATAATAATAATAATAATAACAATTGGCATGTGTTGATTGGAAAAGTTTATGCCAGATGAAAGTATATTCTAAACAATCAACCATTCACAATTTTGTACTTTGGTCAATGTCATTAAACATGAACAATTGATGGAAAAATAGGCGTGTGATACAAAATTAACTCTGTTTAGGATTATATATTATGCATGCACGTCAGGTGTTTGATGAAAATCGTAATTGAGTTATTTTTTTCGAGTCGAATGTCACAAGTATACATTTAAGCAAGGTACTTTGATCCAACTATCTTCTTGACATTAGATTATGATTTTATAAAAAAGCATCAAAGGTCATGTTTCATGTTTGCTCTACTTTCTCTTCTTACTTATATAGGAGTATAAAAAAGAATGTTAGTGTACATGCGTCAATTCATAGACATGGATTTATCCATCAATATATTGTTAGTCCTTTGAAAATGTTTCCTTTTCATCATGTTAGTCCTTTGAAAATGTTTCCTTTTCATCATGCCAAATTGCAAAGAAGGACATAGTCAATTGTGGGTGCTCTAGGTAAAATTATATGCATACTTGATATTTTTTGAGCCTTTAGTTTTTGTGCATCATTTAAGTAATGAAACAATTTAATTTTCGTATTAAGAGACGTACACATAGATTTTGTATTTAGGGCACTAGGTGCAGTTCGCCATCTCCCTTCGCCAGTCCACCTTGGCACTTCGTTATGTCTCTTCACCACACCAGGTGGGCTTGTTTTTTCTTGCCACTTTGTTGCTCTTCGTCTGCACGACGAAGCAAATACATGTCCTTTTCGTCCTTGTTTGCCAGATTTGGTAGTTTACTCTTTGAGTAAAGAAAAATAAAACAGGTAGTGGTGGGCCTCAAATGAGTAAGTTGATGTTAGTTATTAGTGAGGGAAGTTAGTTGTGGTGGTTTGTTAAAGTGATGTGGCATCCCGTGGGTCCTAAATGACGTAGGGAGCTTCCTCACTGCACGTAGTGCTCTTAGATATTATGTCGATATAAGTATGTTGCTAATATAATGATTAGATTATTTATTTACGGAATGTATAAAGTCCTCACTTCAATTCGAGTCGCATATTAGTTTTTGTTTCTTCACTTTCTTACAACACTTGATTTGGATAAAATTCGTCTCGTAGTGTTTTTCTACTTTTAGGCATTGTTCTATTTAATTTAAAAGAGATGTTAATACTGTATTGTTCATGTGTTGCTAGAGGAGCTAAAGAGCTTCGATTTGTAATTCTTTCTTATGGCACCTATGAATTCTAGCCCAAATATCAATATATAACTCATATTTGCCATACAACCAATGAATCATTCCTATTCACTCATTTTTATTAAAAAAAAAAAAAAAAAAAAAAAAAAAAAAAAAAAAATCACCATTTTTTAAAAAATTAAATATCTCACAAACCGTAAATCGTTACGTGAAAAAAAATACCACCGCGACGATAATTAAATTATCTTTCTATAGATATGCATTGCCTTATACTTTCAACGAATTTTTTTTAGACGAACTTTTTTTTTTCAAAATTTCTGCCCAGAAAAATCATATGTGATTTATAAAAATCATATGTCATTCGTTAAAATCAAATCATATGTGATTTATACGAATCATATATGATTTTTACAAATCACATATGATATGAATCATATGTGATTTGTAAAAATCAAATCATATAAGATTTTTATAAATCATATATGATTTATCTGGGCGAAAATTTAAAAAAAAAAATCGTCGAAAAAAAAAGTTTGTCGAAACTCGAAAGTATATAACAATGCATATATATAGAAAGATAATTTAAATCTCGTCGCGATGGTATTTTTTGTAAGTTGAATATTTACCGTTTGCAATATATGTTGTTTTAAAAGAAAGTGAAAAATGATTTTTTTATTAATTTAGATAAAAAAAAAAATAAATAAACGGCTATGATTGGTACATTGATTTTATGGCAAATGTAAGTTCTATATTGATCTCATCTCATGAATTCTATATCTTGGTCATTACATAGTTGCCTGTTAGTAAAATTCTTTTTTTAATGCTACATTGGTACTGTCACACAATTTTATTAGAAGTGGTTTGTTAATTGTAATAGTTTATAACACAATTCTTCACCTAATTACACTCAAATCACAAGTAAACTACTTTATGTTAAGTAAATTTTTATTAGCCACCCGTGATTTATCACGGGTTTATAGGCTAGTTATATTATATAAAAGATTACCCGATAATCTATTTGGGCCCCTGATATCGTATGCGTGGTTAATTCTTTAACAACGTGTTAAACATTATACCATTTTGTAGTCATATCATTAATATTTTAATCACCATCATCAGCTTTATTAAATATTTTTTAATTTCAGTTACTTTTTCATTTGGACCCGATAATCTATTTGGGCCCTTGATATCTTATGCATGGTAAATTTCTTTAAATATACTAGCAGGTTTTCGCGCGATCTATCTGTGGGCACCTTGTAATTTAATTTTTTCGGTTAATAATTTATTTTATTTGTACATTTTTTGGCAATAGCTTTACTGGTTAGTTTTTTATGGTAAAAGTTTGATGAAATTTTGCTTAGTTTGTATTATTTTACTCGTTATAATGCCCGCGCACGCGCGGGTATTTTTTTTAATTTTTTGAATCATACATTTTTATTTATTAAAAACAAATAATTTAATCTTTGTTTTGTTTGATTTATGATTTTTAATTATAATTTTTTATTATTAAAGATAATTATTTAAAATTTTTAATCCTATTGTTAATTGCATCTTATCTATATTTTTTGTATTTATATACTACTTGTGTTATGGATAAATATAAAATGTTACCTAATAAGAAAATAATCTTTTTTTTAAATAATATTATTACTAAATAAGGTATGGTTTAGTTTATTTTAAATGGAAAAGTCCCCACTTGAGGTTTTGTTTTAGTATATAAAAGATTTATTATTTATTTTATGTTTTTTGTAGTAATTTGCTTGATTTGTACAATATGTGAACATATTTTAGTTTATTATATTTTTTTGACAATAAATTTACGGATATCAAAAATTTAGTTTAGCTCGTGTCCGTTCGGGCTCGAGCCCGTTGGCTCGTGTCCGTTCGGGCTCGAGCCCGTTTGACCCGTGCCCGTTCGGGCTCAAGCCCATTTGGCCCATTGCCCGCTCGGGCTTAAAAATTTGTATAATATGCTTTATTATTTGTGTTAGTGACATTTAATGCAGGAATTGTGTTTAAGTTGGTTGTACAATATGCTTGATAATTTGTATTTCTTATGTAAAGGGTATTTTAATAAGTGTATTAATTGTATTTATTAACTATTTAATTAATTGTATTTAATGTACCTAATTTAATTTTAAGTCATTAATTTTAAAATTTAATGGCAAAGACAAAGTAGTGTGTACATGAAGCTACTAAACTTGTACATGTCTAATTATATCTCATTTATTATATTAAATGTCTAATTTTCTTGAATCACTTGTACTTTTAGCATTAAATGTGTAATGCTTAATTTTAAGTATTCTATTAATAGTAGTCATTCATGCTTTATAATATAGTATGATTTTATAAAATTGAGTTGTGTAATAGATTAGTTGTTGCTTAGTAGTTTGCATACTTTTATTTTTTTAGACGAATACTCGTGTAAAGCGATGGTGTATGACAACAAATAATTACACTTGTGAACTTGTTGTTATGATATAACTTTTGATGCGATCATGTGCGTTTTTTTTCCCTCGGTTTAAAATTCGCATCGTTGCGAGCACATCGCACATCAGAGTGATGGAAAAAAATAAAAATAAAAAATAAAAACAATGGGATTTGTGATGCGAAGTTGTTCCAGGATGCACCCGGATGTTATCGCATCACTTCGCCATAATGTGATGCTCGCATCGAGTGCAATGGACGATTGAAACTTTGATTTTAATAAACTACTTGAAGAAAGATTTAAAGAAAGATAACTAGTTTGATTTTTTTTATTTTTTTTTATTATTATTTTTTTAAGGATAGTTACTTTAATTATTGGCAATTGACTATTGACATTGAAGATACTCATTAAAAATATGTAAGTGATTTATATGATGTTTAAAGATACTATGAGTATCAATATATAAGTGACTTGTTTGATGTTTAAGCATCGACTAGTAGAATAAATTAGTTGAAGACATTATTTTATTGTTTAATTACCTAGCATCGCGCGTCTATGATGCATTCGCAATCGCATCACGCATCGGGCATTGGTCTTTGGGACCCTTAGTGTAACGAATCACGATAAGCAATTTAAAACTAAGGAACCGGTTGCAACCGTGTAACCTTATATATATATAGTGTATCTTTATTTTCAGAACCCTGTTAAATGCGAGAACTCCAATTTTGCATTAGAAAACATGCATGTTCATATAAAACATGTATGTTTTCTTACATACACCTTAATACACATACATGCGTAACATACATGTTCATATAAAACCCTGTTAAGTACAACATATCAATGCAAAATGGTTTTATATGAACATGTATGTTACGCAGGTATGTGTATTAAGGTGTATGTAAGAAAACATACATGTTTTATATGAACATGCATGTTTTCTATTGCAAAATTGGAGTTCTCGCAGTTCACGCACTTAACAGGGTTCTGAAAATAAAGCCTCTATATATATATATATATATATAGAGATAGAGAGAGAGAGAGAGAGAGAGAGAGGCTTTATTTTCAGAACCCTGTTAAGTGCGTGAACTGCGAGAACTCCAATTTTGCATTAGAAAACATGCATGTTCATATAAAACATGTATATTTTCTTACATACACATGTCTGCGTATTAAGGTGTATGTAAGAAAACATACATGTTTTATATGAACATGCATGTTTTCTAATGCATAATTGGAGTTCTCGCAGTTCTCGCATTTAAAAGAGTTCTAAAAATAAAACCATTTTGCATTGATCTATTGCACTTAACAGGTTTTTATATAAACATGTATTATGTGTATTAAGGTGTATGTAAGAAAATATACATTTTTATATGAACATGCATGTTTTCTAATGCAAAATTGAAGTTCTCGCAGTTCCCGCACTTAACAGGGTTCTGAAAATAAAGATACACTATATATATATATATATATATATATATATATATATATATATATATATATATATATATATATATATATATATATATATATATATAGGGGAGCGTTATTGTGGTGACCATCTTTAAAATGAAAACAATAGGAACCGATGTGGACCGCTAGATCTTTGAATAATGATGTTATAGATCATAATTAATCCTAATTAAATGTATGGCATTATGGTAAATAACTTGAAATCAATGGCAAATTTAAAACTCACATTAACTAAAAAGGAAAAATACGCTTAGCATATGGCTGGCTTTTTTTTTTTTTTTTTTCCCTCCTTTAAATACCATTTTTTTAGTGACAACCTTTCCAACATTTTTGTCGTATATCAAGTGCTACACAGTTGTTAAAATGTTGATACAAAATAAGTATAAACTTGATGCATAAATATTGATATTGTGACACATTATTTTTATTATATTTTATTTATAACACGCTGAATTTAATAGTGACAAACTAATTATTTATACATATATAGTGACACTTCGAATTTTTTAATACATATATACATAAGTATTTATACATATATAGTGATACACTAGTTTTTTTTGACACATTTGTAGTGTGACATTAAATTTTCTTGATACATATAATGATACACTAAAATTTTATTATATATATATATATATATATATATATATATATATATATATATATATATATATATATATATATATATATATATATTGACATTAAATTTTTTGATACATTACTCATTAAAATTTTAGTACACTTTTAATGACACACAAAAAAAAATTAGTATATATTTAGTGACACACTACGTTTATCGCACAAAATTCCTTAACACATATTTAGTGACACACAAAAAATATTTACACGTTTGTCGTGAAGCACTAATTATTATAACATATTTTTAGTGACAACACTTTATTTTTTTTATTTTTTTTAAATACGATTGTAGTGAAACACCTGGTGCACATCAATTTCTTAACCACTAATTATTATAATACACATTCACGCTAAATTGCTAAGAAACTTGATTGATGCATCAAGATTTATAAGAGTTCATGCATCACTTACAACACAAAAGTAGATCTTAGAAACAAGATCCGGAAACAAAAGACTATACAATTAACAATTTTGTAACCATAAAAAACTGAGAATAACACATATGATATAAAATTAACAAAAAAAGCCCCGATCTGAAAACCATTCCAAAATTTAGGATTTGCCGAAAATTGAAAAACATGTGTCACCTTATCGGTGGCGGGGAGATTACGAACAGAAAAAAATTAATGAATGAAGGCTACCGGAGACGGCGACGATGAAAACGACGACCATGACTGACGATACGGATTCCAGTGGCCAGTGGCTACATACATACATACATACATACATACATACATACATATATATATATATATATATATATATCTATGTATGTATGTATATATATATATATATATATATATATATATATATATATATATATACATATATATATATATATATATATATATATATATATATATGTATATATATGTATGTATAGCGAGGATCAGGTGCAAAATTCTTTTTTTTTTTTTCGTGTGGAGGTTCGGACAGATCTGGGCCACTCATTCCAGATCTGATCTTGACTTTGTATAAAATAAAATTAAAAAAAAAAATCAATATCTGACGCAACGATCACGGTACCAATTGACAATTAAAACGATTTTTTTAATTTTTTTCCTTTTGAGCAATCCTTACTATTGTTGTCTTCTTTACTTTTTTTATGTTTTCAGATTTTTCTGAACACTTTTTGTTTTGTGATTATAAGTCCTACCGTGATATTAAGGATATTATGAGTCATACCATGATACTAACGATTTTTACTAAAAGAGTTACTTTGATATTAGTAAAAAAAAAAACTTAATATCACTGTTTTTTAATTACAATATAAAGAAAAGTTACGGTGATATTAAAAAAAAAGAAGTTAACTTTGATATTAAGAATGCATGAGACCTACCGTGATATTAACTATATTATGATACGGTGATATTTATAAAACAGTGATATTATAAAACCAATCATGATACTAAGCTTTTTTACATGTAAAAATGAACCGTGATGTTAAAAAAACACATGATAGTTACGGTGATATTAAGAAATTTATTAAAAACACATAATAGTTAAGGTGATATTAACAATTTTATTAAGAATAAATTTATGTGATACTAAAAAAAGTTATTGTGATAGTATTAAATTTTTTATTAAAAAAAAAAAAAAAAAAAGTTTATGTGATATCAAAATCAGACGCTAATATCACATACCTTTAACGATGAAAACGATTTTTTTTTTTTTTGAAATTTTTTCAGCGATTTTTAATAATTTGTTATCTTCTTTCTTTTTTTTTTTTTTTTTATTTTTTCATATGTTTTTGATTTTTTTTTTTTTCAGTAAAAAAAAAGCTAATATGATATTAATTATTTTTTTAAAAAAAAAAGACGGGATATTTATGATATTGTCACTCCGCTTTTTTCAGATGGTTGACTAGATAGAGGGTTGAGATTCGGCCGTACCATGCATCCGCACTAAAATCCGAAATCGTATTATGTTGATAATTACATAAAGTCAAATAGTACGCACAATTGATCAATTTAAAAGAACAATATCCTTCATCATAACCAAATCAATAACTCCTTCATGGATCTTTTCTATCAATATAAAAATTACACTTTCATTCTTGAAGCCTTTGCCATAATTACAGTCATCTACAGCTTATCATTCATCTACAAAAACACGAAAAAAAATCTTTCTGCACCTGAACCAAGTGGTGCATGGCCTATAATAGGCCACTTCAAACTTTTTAATGGTTCATCTGGTCTTCCACATGTAGCCTTAGCATCCATGGCGGACCAATATGGACCCATCTTCACTGTCCGGCTCGGCATACGCAAAATCATGCTGGTGAGTAACTGGGAGATAGCCAAGGAGATCTTCACAACCCATGATGTGATTGTTTCATACCGCCCCAAATACCTTGCAGCTAAGATTTTGGGACATAACTATGCTTCTTTCACATTCGCTCCTTATGGCCTATACTGGCGAGGAATACGGAAAATCATTTCATCGGAGTTGTTCTCGAGTAGTCAGCTCGAGAAGCTTAAGTACATTAGAGTAAATGAGCTAGAGAACTCGATTAAAAATATACTCGATCTTTGTCGGGAAAAAAGAGATGGGGATGTAAAAGTGTTAGTTGAGATGAAGAATTGGTTTTGGGAATTGAATATGAATACAATGCTTAGAATGGTTGCTGGTAAACGGTACACTAGAGCTATGGATGGTGAAGATGAGGAGGAGATGAACAAACGTCGTGAAGTAATGAGAGAATGGTTTCAATATTTGGGGCAGTTCGTGGTGGGCGATGCTCTTCCTTTTCTTGGTTGGTTGGATATTGGTGGATATGAAAAGACCATGACACGAGTTGCTAGAGAACTCGATTCCATGGTTGAAAACTGGTTAGAAGAGCATCGTCAAAAGAGGTCTTCTGGCGATAATACGGAAGTAAAAGACTTCATTGATGTAATGATACAAGTAACAGAAGCCGGTGACTTGGCAGAATATGATGCTGATACTACCATTAAAGCCACATGCACGGTACGTGTGTACTAAAAAAAACTTGGAGATTTACCCTCATGTTATATGCCCTGGTTTTGTCTGGTTATATATATTAAGTTGTCCAATTCGCGGTAAACACAATCACGATTCATTTATTTCTATCATCTATATTTATCCATACGTATATGCAGTCTAATGTATAGACTTACTTTTATCGTATATACTTATATAGTTATACTAGGTCTCTACCCGTCCGATGGACGGTTTACTTAATAGCTGATTAAAATCGTAAAACCATGTTTAAGCTTCAATATACATTAATTGTAGCAGAATATACACACATCGCGACGGTTAATATTAAAGGAGTCATAAAAAATAAGGTGATGTTTCGATTATGTGAGAAATCATATGTAATAAGAGTAAGAATATACGTGGAATCAATAAAAGAAAAAGGTTTAAGTTACTATTAAATGATATGTGTTAAAGTTGATGGTTGTAAAGAGATGTTCTATATGATTTCTTCGGTTAAAAAAATGACATAATTTTTTGTTCTGTTCAAACATATTCTATTTTGTTTGAAATAGATTATCATTTAGAAAAATTCTCTATGAATCCAAGTGTTTAAGTAACTTTTTTAGATTTTACATCTAGGCGTAAGAAAAATTAAGGTTTGATAATTTGTAATTCATCACATGTGTTTTATAAAATTAGCCTCCCATATTAGTATATAAATATACATTAAACAACGGGTCAATAAAAACAAACTATGAATGGTTTTAGATCGGTATACAACTTGAACAAAATTTATGTTCATTTTTTTCCTAGTTAATTAAAAATTAGTTTAAATTTATTTTTATTTTTTTTAGGAAAAGTTTAAATTTAATTCAACCCTCAAATTAACTCTAAGAAAACATTAAAATACCTAAAATAAAAAATCAGACATCCAGTTCGATTAACACTTAAAAAACACGTAGAATGGTTCAATTATTCTAGTGAAAAAGAGACTAATAAGAATGGGAGATGTTTGGAACACTCATAATTTTGATTGGTACACTCAACTGTACAAACAGATAAAGCATATTGTAAGTGTTGTACAAGTATCTAATGCATACAGTGGAGTGTCTCAATCAAAAGAGTGAGTGTGCAAATCATTTCTTAATAAGAAAATATAAATAAATAAAAGAACGGTATTTGGACGATATGTTTCAACATTCTTCAGTGTAATTTTTGTGGTTACTTGATTTCGGGTATCGTGTCATTTTCTTAAACATATTAAAAGAGTTTGTTATAAACATATTAATAGTACCACTAAAAAGCCTATTTGTTTATAAGCATACTATATTAGTGACTTTTTTTCCCCTTCAAATTAGTCATTAGTGACTTCTTTTCACTTTTGAACAAAAACTATATTTCATCAAAGACTTTTGAGCATGGTCAAGTCTTAGAAGAATGACTTGATGAAATAATCTCTTCGTCAATATTTTTACGAAATTAGCACAAGAAGCATCACATTCTTTACCTTTACATTTTATTTCAGTTGGTTCACTCTAAAGTTCACGCCTCTTCAAGGAAACATATAAATTTTTAGAGGTGCCACTAACAACACTTTTGCAAAAACTTTCAAGCTCGTATCAAGTACGGCAATAGTTTGCAAGATTGGAATAAAACCAAACCTTAACAACAGATCATGTCAATGACAAAGTACTTCTAGAAGTCACGAGTTGAGAAAGTCATATGACTAAATAGTTTTAGAAGTCATAACTAATACACAATGATAAGTCAATGATTTCAATAAACTGAAAAGATCACGACTAAATACTTTTATACATAATCTATGCTACTTTATAAATTGTTTAGGACATTCTAAATAAAGAAGTCTTAAAATTTTTAAGACCAAAAATATTTTTTTTAATATGAAATTAATAAGCCGTTAGTTAATGTTATTCACCATATAGCTTTCATGACAATTTTCATAAATAAATAGTAACATCCCTTCAAAGCACTTTGTAACAGCCTTAAAATATTTATATAGTCCATTAATAAAATTAATTATTTATAGTATATTAAGTGTCGAATTGTAACAGCCCAAACCTCAATGGTATATAAGCCAACCTAAAAACTCAAACACCAATACGAAATACTCTCTTTTCTTTTTTCAAGCACCGATAAAAAACACACACAAAATTAAATAAATCTACTCTCATTTTGGTGTTCGGTTACCTACAGTAGAAATAAATAAACTTTGTTTATCGGATTATAGCAGTAGAATAACAACTTTTATTTTGATATGAAATAGTTTGCATTGCTATTTATTATACTTGTTTTAATTAAAAGTTGTCATTCTTACAGTTAGAAAAAACGTAAGAATGAAAAACATTAGCTTGGCATAAAATTATGCACCGGGTACTCGCCGCAACATCGCGCGGGTACCCTTCTAGTTGTTTATTAATGATATGATGTGTAGAGTATAGAATTCACTCATTTGTTTCGTTATAAGTCAATGATTTTCAATTGTCTATCTACCTGTACGATATAATCAGGTTAACTTCCTTATAAAGCACCATATCAATCTACATACACACGCACAATCACATTTAATCAGTCTTTTCGTCTAGGCATTAAAAAGGGAACTCTTAAACAAAGATTAACTTGTACTTAATAGAACCATAGACACACAAATACAATCGGGTAGTTATACCACTGCCAATACCAAAAAAAAAAAAAAAAAAAAAATCTCACTTGCTTTAGCAGTAGCCAATACTCGTGGTGCCACTTTAATAGCCATGTCATTGTTCACAAGCTCCCTCTGACATATATCGCCAGGAGCACTGCCATCCATCACTTCTGCCAGCCGTTGTTCTTCTGGCCACCATAATTATAGTCTTTTTCACCACCATAGTTTCCATGCCCCTTATGGCCTCATTCTTATATCGAGGACCCCTTCCAAATGGAAACTATCCACACGATCATGCTAATTTCATGACTTTACGAATTTAACCCATTAGAGAGTAAGGATAACCCGAATGGCTCTTAGTACATATGTTCAACATACTATTAGTACATAACAGTGCTCTTAGTACACATTCTTGATCAACATAACGATGCCCTTAGCATCTGCAGTGTCAAATCAAGCACAATAAAAAAAGACGAACATGTCCAATATCGGCTCTAGACAAGAATAAAATACATTCATTAACCTACATTATTAATATATTAAGCTTAGAAAACAGTTAAAGCAACGTACTATAAGAGAGTATTAGCCTAAAATTGTGTCACATACTTAAATGTCAATATATTCATAATCACAATGGGCAACAGAAAGATGCTTCACTAATATAACGGAGCTCTTTCCATTCAATGCATGACCAGGGGGCAGGGGAAGGGGAATCATTTATATTGTTACTGCCGTAATGATCGCTAAGATTGACACCTCTATCAGTTGCAGTGTTATCATTATCTACCTTCTTTGTACAATTGTACCCACTTTGTCATCGTACACCAACCAAGCAAGATCCAACTTAAACTTACAATGCCATAATGCATAAACAACACTTGTTTTAAAAACTTTAGGGCCTCATAGATAACTCAAGTTAGAGAAAAATGTAACCATGAAGTTCTTAAATAATTTGTTGACTTTTCAAAGTCAAATTCAAGAATTGTTTCTTCTCTTTTTATAGTGGATATAATCTGATGGACTCATATGAATCACAACTAAAAAGTAGACTAATACGAACCTACCCATGGAATGAAGGTTGTTGCTAAAGTGAGTAACTCGTATATTTAAGATCCTGCCAACATGCACCATTAAAAATTTATGACCAATTTGTTCATTTCAATCCATTGGACCCATTTTCTTTGTGTCTTTGAGCTAGTTCCATGATTTTATGGATTTAGCCCATTTGAATCAACCCGATGATATATAATTGGGTTGAATTCCTTCATATATCTAATAGCATTTCAGTTTTACAGAAGTACATGAATAACCCCTTCTTAACACCATAAGCATGTACTGACATGGGCAAAATAGTAAATTTACCACTTGCTGCCGTCAATGCAGACGTGAGCTTCAGTTCTTGAGCCACACTTACAGAAGAGAAGATGATGAACGCATTGATTTCCTGACACAAATTCCAATCTTTTATTCAAAAAAGAGTTATAAAGACATTAAACCATATACCATTGTTTTTACTCGCATTTCTCATATTGTGTGCCTGTTTGATGAAGAAACTAACATTTTAACATCCATAAGAGAATTAAACCAACCCAACTTTTGTAATCTTGAAAGCAATCAGCCAGGGGCTAGGTGTGACATGTTTAAGTTAGGCATGTCATGACTACCTAAGCATATCTTCTAATCAACTACAAAATCTTCTTGACAATCAGTGTTTCATGTAATCTATAATGCGACCAAAACTGTTTTAACCTACAGGTACAATTACCAGTTTTGACCCGTCAATTTGACATCCTCTACTAATAATCCACTTTATGGACAGAAATTAAACAGATTGACAGGCAAACCTAGATTCAACAACATCAACATACCCAATCCCACCAGAGCGGGGTATGGGAACAACCAAACCTAGACTATAATATTTAAAAAAAAAATGTAGTTAGTTCAAGATTTTGAGATTTGGAGTAGAAAATGCTTAAAAAATAGAATCAGTAACCAACTATGATCTTCTCTATGTGTCATTGTGCTAATTAAATGATAGGTGATGACTTCTTAGATAATGTTTTAAGGCCAAATTAATAACTGAAAAACCTTCCCAACTAAAAATCTTTACTTTCTACAAATATAACTAACACTCGCTCTTTCATGTCATCAAAATTCTATAAATAATTGTACAAATCACTTCCCCAAACTATTTTATATAATAGTTCTCATAATCCCTTCCCAAAACACGATCATATTAAGTTTATACCATAAACTCAAAATCCTAGTACCACAAACACATATATACTATACAAAATATCATCTCTTAAGAACAATTCACATTAATCCGCTAAGATTACAAAAAGAAGAGAGAATTACCCAAAAAGCCGAAGCTGGCTAGACAGAAAATGTTTTTGAATCATGTGATCAGTGTTAGATTGGAAGCATGTGATTCAACCACCGCACGTAAAAAATAGTACAAACCTCTCCTACATTATTCGGTGATTGCTTGAGGAAAAAATCAAAGCCACAACACAGGATACATCGGCATAAGCAGCAAAACAAATAACTGGATTTTGAAAGTCAAAAGTTTACTATGTTTAGTTTATTCATGCCTCACTCAACATCCTGCATAACACATAGTGGACTGTTTTTTGGTTGTTTTTAGGGGTTGGTCTCTAGAAAGCAAACTTGCAAAGTTTGATGGGTTGATTAGATTTCATGCTTTGTAACCAAGTCATACCATTTTTCTCTTGTTTTCTAAGAAAATGTAAAACACCTTTTATGGAAAGAATGTACCTCAGACCATTAATTGAAATCCGCAACCAATCGACCACTAGCATATTACTATACTCTAACGAAATTAGCAATTATTCCTATTTCTTCAAGAAAAAACAATATGGTCCAGGCTTCACATTTCCCCCATATGACTCATCTGCATAATTCAAGAGATTGTGTAAACCAATTTATTAACCAAAATTCATTGCAATTCTTAATAAAACCATTTAGCTTTCAATTTTCATAGTGTGTCTTAAAAGTGAAAAAAGAACCATTTAGAAATCCAAAGCATTTCATCCAAACATGCTCTAAGAATTTGATCATAACAGCATGAAATGTCCCATTCACAGTATCGTATTTATTAAGACACTCTCGCCTTGACGTATTGGTACTACACCGCTACCAAAATGTGGATCATTATGCTTCGAATATAAATTTTAGATTTAGTAAAGATGATAGGAGGGAGAATAATACCCATATAATGCATTCGTAATATATTTTTGTTGTCGCTATTGCAAGTTTAGTGTATATAGATGCTCTCATATTCCTGTTGCACCACGTTCCCATTTTTATATTGTTGTCCTCTTTTTTTGTTATATCATCATATGGTGAGCAATGATATGTCATAACCTTATTTGCTTATTAGTATCTTTCATCATGTATTGTGTAATATATCAAATTATCAATGAGTGCTTATAATCTTCTCTTTATAACTCTTAATATATATAAAAGTTTTAGTAAGCTTACTTGAACCATGGACATAGACAAATAGTAAGAAAAGTTAGACTACAATTTTACAAATTATTTAAATATGATACCACAACTGTTGTAAGGATCCATAAAAGGTGTTCCTTCTCCTTTTTTTTACAAACACAAAAACATTACAAATAGTATACATTCAATGGCTAATTTCTTAGTGTGTGCATTGTTGGTGAACAAATTAATCATTGTTAATAACATATATTCAATAGCAAAATATTCAACTACCCTTCTTTTTAACAAACAAAGGGTCATATTCAATGAACCATCTTTCACAATCCCTATTTTCTTTTCATAAAACAAAATATTTAACATAACTTGTGTAAGCTTGACAATTAAACGTACCCTTTTTTTTGGATGAGTTGCAGAACATTAGAACATGATGATTAAGGTTTAGCAGTTCATATATTCTGCCAAAACAGCAAAATCGATCTTCCAGCAATATTTTACAAAGATAATGATCCTGTAAATTAACAGTTGACAATGAGATGTATATGGCAGATAAGATATGGACTATGAATAAAACGGAGATGAAAATTAACAAAATAAATTTGTAAAACCAAAACCGTGAAGGGTAAAAATTACCTACACGATATCTCCAACTGTTGGGTGTACAATCCCAATCCACAACGATAGAACTATAATCTCAATGTTAACATATAAGCTTGGTGGGCTACTCTTTCTATCACCAATTGGTTTTAGAATGAACCTCAGTTGGACTTGGTGAGATGCTGGGCCGTAGGAATATCTACACCAACTTTAGTTTCTTCCCAATTGAATAAAAGATTTAACAATCATATACAGTAGATTGATTTGAGTTTTAGATGATTTATCGTGTACTGAATAAGAAAGAGGAAAGGCGGTGTAGATGAAGCATGGACAGTTATTTTTTGCTATAGAACATGGGTGGTTTTTTCTTTTATTATCTTTAGTTATATTCGCTTTGCATATGAAAGAAGAACAAAATTGACGGAGAAGCCGACACGTCACAGAAAAGTTAGGTGGCATAGTTAGAATTTTGCCACGTACTATGTTATTATCTTGATTTAGTGAAGTAATAGATGCATATACTTGGCCTGCTATGATGCTCGTATAGTCATTAAAGCCAAACTATAAAATTTGAAGATCTAACTAATTAGGTTGTATTCCTAGTTTTTGTCTACACATATAAGAATTTAGTTGTATGCACTAAGTATATCCACGACTTGATACTTTTACAGTTTTACTACATATACTATGCGTATGTATATATGCATACTAACTTGCATGCTTTCAGTCTCTTATTGTTAGTAGCGCAGATACAACCACTGTCATGCTAACTTGGGCACTCTCATTACTACTGAACAATCGTTACGCTTTAAGAAAGGCTCAAAAAGAACTAGAGATGTGTGTGGGGAATGATAGACAAGTAAATGAATCAGATATCAAAAATCTAGTCTACCTCCAAGCTATAGTAAAAGAAACTTTCCGACTATATCCGGCTGGATTCTTAGGAGGTCCAAGAATCTTTTCGGAAGATTGCACTGTAGCCGGCTACCATGTTCCGAAAGGCACTTGGTTATTAATCAACATGTGGAAGCTCCATCGTGATCCAAAGATATGGTCTGATCCATGTGATTTTAGACCAGAGAGGTTCCTAACACCAAACCATAAAGATGTAGATTTTAGGGGGACAGATTTTGAGTTGATCCCTTTTGGTGCGGGAAGAAGGTCTTGTCCTGGAATTGCCTTAGCAGTTCAATTGTTACATGTGGTTTTAGCCACTTTGCTACAAAACTTTGAGATGTCAACTCCTGGTGATGCACAGGTTGATATGACCGAGAGTCCTGGAGTAACAAACGCCATGGCGAGTCCATTAGAAGTCTTGTTTGCCCCACGCTTGCATAGTACATTAAATGGTTGAACATTTACAAAGAAAGCAATCATTTCTGGTCTAAAGCATTTCTATTTGTTTATTGTTCCATAGCTTTGTTTCCAAAATACTTGTATGTCCGTGCCTTTAGGTTCATGTAATAACAGATGTGCAATCGTGTATTTTAAGCATTAAATTCAGTAACAAATATTTTGGCATGTTAAACCAGTGATTTGAAAAATTGGTCTCGAATCAACCCAGTCGAGTTAGATGGTCACCGGGTTACCGATTCGACTGCGGCGTCAACCTGGTTTTCCATTTAAGTATATTGCAGTATTTCGGTTAACCAACACCTATAAGACTTTTAATATTTAATACCCCCTAGAAATTACAATATCAATCACATAGTAGGTTTATAAAACACATATTATACAATACTGCTTTCGTCCAAGATCAAGCTCATGTTGGAAGGAGTTTTTTCATGTTGCTTGGTGGCACTTGTGGAATTTTAGGAATCATCTTATTTTTTACGCTTCCCCTCCGAGACGGTATGTGGTTTTTGATGACATTATTTCTTGTTATTTTTTATGGTGTGTTAATAGGTATAAAGGTTCTTTTTCTTGAGAGACTTGGTTGAAAAATCCCAATTTAATTTCCTTGTAATGTCTTTTCTAGCTTCTTGCTAGTTGTCAATAAATTTTTCCGTTCAAAAAAAAAAAAAAAAAAAAAAACATATTATACAATACTAAACACATGCAATTCAACAATACAAGTTTTAAATTTGAAAACAACATCATCGATCATCACGATCAATACAAACTTGTTGAAAAGTATCAAACATGGCCGACTTTGGTGAACCGGATTGACTTGGGTCACATGAAACTTGGTGGGTCAAACTAAGTTTTCAAGCCTCGAAAAACGGGTTCATTTTGGCTTGTCTTTTTGACAAAAAAACGGTTCAACCGTCCGGTTTCGAACCGGGTTTCAAAAGACTTTGTTAAACATGACATTGCGGACTCTTCGGAGGTCAAGTCTTCTTTTATTTATTATTATTTTTTTAGATTAAAAAGTAAGACTATTATTATATGAGAGTACATCCTCAGTTACCAATTTACATGAACATTTTGGGACTCTACCTTCTAAAATTATCTCGCCACTACATCCCAAGGCCCAAGTAGCTATACTATGAGCAACCTTGTTCCCCTCTCTTTTAACAAAAGACCAAGGATTCTTAACATCACCTCCCCCATTTGTGTTTCTAACGATCTTACTTGACGGGTCATCCCTTGGCTGTTAAGAGCCTTTATCAGGTTGTCGATTTTATTGGTCATCTAATTTTGTTGTTAGTTGAAATCGGCTTCAAGCTTTGTTAACCAAGCTTCCTAAGATGCCATAAAATTGGACATCAACCTCTCAAAGTTGTTAGAACTATTGGAATTGCTGGGAGGATTATTGTTGAAGGTACGGTTTAAGGACGAACCGTTTGATTGGTAACGATTAGGTGGATTGGAAAAATTGTTTTAAGAAGTGTTTTGGTTTTGTTTCCACCTAAAGTTCGGGTTATTTTTCCAAGACAGGTTGTAATAATCACCATAAGTGTTTTGCTCGGGTTTGAAAGTGAACCACTTTTCTCCCGCTTCGTCGGTACGCGAGGATGCGTAGTCCGCAAAAGCTGGTTCTTTCATGCAATCACGAGTGTCATGGGGACCACTACAATATTTACATGAAGAAGTGATTTTGTTCACTTAGCTTGAAGGCTTTGGAGCTTCGTAAGATTTCATGAGAAACTTGACTTGGTCTTCAAGTTCCATGATCCTACGGTTGGGAATGCTTGAGTTATTTGAAGGCAAAGATATTGCCTTGACCGTTTTGCTCAAATCGCGGGGGTCATTCCAACATTCATTGTCACAGAGAGCAAGATCTTCTATGATTCCCCACGATTCCTCCGCATTCTTGTCACGTAGCTTACCACCGGCCGCATGGTCAATGGTTTACCTTATGGATTGATTGACATGATCATAGAAAATTTGGACTTAAAGCAAAAGATCAATGACGTGATAAAGGACTTTTTGGAGTAAAACCTTGAAACGAGTCCACGCTTCGTAAATAGTTTCACCTTGACGTTGTTGGAACATCAAAATGTCATTCCTTATCTTGGTAGTTCTCCCCGGTGAGAAAAATTAAGCGAGGAATCAAGAAGTGAGATCATCCCAAGAGGTGATGGATCTCGCGGGTAAACGCTCAAGCCATTGACTAGCTTGATTACGTAGAGAGAATTTGAAGAAACGCAAGTGTGTCGTCTCTTGAGTTTCAATATCAAGGTCTATGGAATCAACGATTTTAAGGAAATCCTTGAGATGTTGGTTGAGATCTTCGGATCGAAGTCCATGGAATGCACATCCGCTTTGTGCCAACCGGATGGTGTTAGATTGCAAAAGGGACACATTGGCTCTTTGGAGGAGCTCAATGGTGTTTTGATAGCCTTGGTGGCTAGGTCGGGAGTACTCACCAAAAGTGCGGGCTTTAGGTTGTTCGAGTGGGTTTTTGTGGTTTTGTGGGTCTTGTGATGGTGGTTGTGGCTGGACAACGGGATCGAAGATGCCGTCATTCACCATGATGGCAAATGAGGAGATTTACGAACAAAAATACGAAGAAAAAGATAGAGTAAAGAAAGCTATAAAAGAAATAAAAATCTCAATAGATAGGAATCTAGTGAGTAGACCTAAACGAGATAGAAATCAAACCTAAGCAATAACTATTCCCCAGCAGCGGCCCCAAAAACTTGATACGAGGGTTGTGGCCTAGCAAAAGGTTTTACTTCTCATGGGATCTTGAGAAGCTTGTAATCCTCCAGGCAGTGCACCTGGTCATTATAGTGTAGTATAGGTATGTCCGGGGGATTAATCGTTCTTTAGGGGAATAGTGTCGTTAGGTTGAAGTGTATGACGATTTAAGCTTAAAGGTGAGGGATGTTTCTTTTTGTATTTTTATATTTTAATGAAAGCAAGTAAAAATCTCGGTTTTAGAAGAGTGGGCAAAATTAGCTGCTAATCAACTAACCAAAAAGCTACTTTTATAAAAACATAAATTAAAATAACAAGAAAATAAAAATGGTGAACTTCTTATAGTGAGACAAACGTGTTTACTTAAATTTAATTACTCACTAGTTATCTTTTATTGAATTGTTGAATGTCACAGTGCAGTTGTTTTAGTTGAAGCGTTGTATTCCTTAATACCAATCGTGGGGCTGTGCTAAATTCCCAACTCTATGAATATCAATTTCACCTACAACCGTAAGTCAATTATGGTATCATAAGATCATCAACATCAACTCATGCATTAAATAAAACGAGAAAAACCTATATTGAAAATATGGTTACGTTTTCTAAGACGTTCAAGCTAGTACACAAAGGAAGTCAGCCAGTTTTCTTAGCCTAACGTGAATCAATCAACTAAACAATAGACAACGCAACAATAATCAATAACTAGGTTTCATTAGATCTAAGCAAACACTAAATAACTTAAGCTGACATGTTAAAAGAAAGAAAAGATAAACATGTAATCAAATAATACATAGACATATTGAATAATTAAATGAATACTTAACTTCAATTGAACATGGAAGAAAAGAGGTTGCGAAGCCTTACAAAAGCTATAAAATTCGTCTAGGGTTTAGGTCTCCAAAGTGTCACACTAATGAATGAAAAATCAATAGATTTACAAAGCTGACGGCGTCAGGTTATAGATCCTGACGTCGTCAGACCGTCATAATTAGGGTTTCTTCTTGTGCAAGTCGACCTTCTGATGTCGTCGCTCTTTATCTTCTGACGCCGTCAGGTTAAGTCTGACGCCGTCCTTTATTAAACTTTCTGAGCCGTCTCTAATAACTTTAACAAGTGACGCCCTTCATCCAATTACACCTGACGTTGTCAGGTGTAAAATCTCCAAAAGTTTCTGAAGCCTCATGTACAAATTCTTCTAGCTTCAAGATTAAAGGCTGACGGTATCACAAGGTATAACGTGACGCCGTCAGGTCTTTTTTCCTGACAGGTTTTTCGCGACTTTGTTGTTTTCTTCTCTTTTTCTCCCAAAAACATCCAAAAAGCTCCAAATTCCAGAATTCTCGTCCCAAGTACCTAAAATGCAAAAAGAAACTATTTGAGAAAATATTTGATCATATAAACACGATTTTAGGTTTAAATGATGTGACACCCCCAAAATTTACAACGCAGCGGAATACCAATTTGGGTGTCACTTCATAGTTCATAGACACAAGTTACATAAAACGACCTCAAAAGAGACGTTTAATAAAATGTCACATTCGATTTGATAAATCAGATTACAAAGGTCCCAACAATTTCTATTTAAAAGTTAAGTTACAAGAATTAAAAACATGACACATATGTATATTTTAAAGATAAAAAGTTATCGAATGTGTAGAAAACAAGTCCTTCAATATTTGATATCCACGCGACTCCGATTGCTCCCAATGCTCAGCTAGCAAATAATACCTAGAAAATACATGCTAAAAAGTCAACATAAAGTTGAATGAATTCATAGAGTTTAATATGTAAAGAGTGAATACAAGATAATTCAGTTTAAAATAAGTTGGGCTACGTTGTTATACGCCCGTAATTAAGTTGACATGTAACAAATACAAGTCGGGAAATAAGATTTATAGCATTGAGCTCACGAAACCGAACCTTGACTATGTCTAAATGATGCCCCGCACAAGGGTAATCTTGCCAATTACCCTAAATTCTCAATATTATATGTCCGTTTGACCCACAGTTGTCAAATGAGCGCTACTCACCCGGACAGGCTTGTCAAGCCAAATATGCATATTTATAATACTAGCGTTCACACAAAATTAACGGTTCATGATGGGGACTTAAGCAAGAATACTCAATTTTAGATGTCCATAAATCATATAATCGGGTCTAGCATACCAAAAGCCACTTGTATTCAGTTTGCAAAAACTAGCATGTATCCCCCTCGCGAGGTTTTTAAAACATTTAAATGAGTAAAGGCGAGGCTATGAACTCACCTTAAGAGCAACGAGATCAGAAGTAAAATGGATCTTCGGACGAGTGCGAAGCATCTAAACACAACCTAAAAGACGTGACGCGACTTAGAATGATAAAGAAGAGCGATATGAAAAAGTAAATCAAATGATCATGAGATATGTTTCCAAGATAAGCATGGCATTGCACTAAGACTTAACCCAAGGTATTTTTACTCCTAATATGGTTTGTGACCTGATCTTATAGGTAATAAAACACCTACTAAGTTTCATTCCTCAATTCTTGTTTCACCTATGTGTATCTACATGTTTTAGATTTCAAGACAAGACTTAAAAACCATGTTGCTGAATTTTAGTCAACTCCACACCATCGTATCTCTTAACCTATAAAAGATACAAGGATGGGGCTTTCACCCCTGGAAATATACTTAAGTTTAGTTTCTAAAACATTAGGCCATTCAATCAAATCATTTACCAATCAACAGGGAGTGAGTTTTTACTAACTATAACTCCAACCAGAAAGTTCGCTGAAATTCTAACGCTTACGGTTTTGGTCATAAATATTGTTCTATAATAGCTATTAAGTTGAAACCAATTGGAGGTGAAAGCTTATAATTTCTAGTGTTGAACCATGTTTTAAAACCTAAGCTTAATGTACAAAAATCTGGAGCAAAAAACATGTTTTCCAACAGCAGCTCCAGAATTGACATGTTTCCATAAAACGACCATATCTCACTCATCCGGAGGAGGTATCACCCTATCCAATTCGACACATGTACCTTAAACTTATTTCCATAATCCAATCAAATAATATAGACCTTCTTAGGCCAAAAGTTTTCTGAAATTAACCCATATATGCTACTGGTCTGCAGCAGTCCCAACTTTTCCTACGAAACACTAATTTTAACGTATTTCCCAAACCGTGATAGTTATTAAAGTGATTCCACTTAGAGATGTTAGCATAAGATGTCTACTACAGGTCTCAACTTTTATTCCAACACTTTTAGTGTAAAAACCTGGAGTTAAACTCCTTTTTACAACAGTAGTTCAGAACTGATCAATTTTAGAAAAACGGCAATAACTCATTCATTCGGAGGAGTTGATAAACCCTCCAATTCGCTACATGAAACTAAGACATATATCTATCTAAAAATGTAATTTCTCAGCAGGCCATAAGCCAAAAATATTGCACACCAATTCGTTTTATCTGCTGGTCTAAAACAGTCCCTATAATCAACCTCAAAATCCATCCAAACATCAATTCTAACACTATCCAATACCATGCAATGCCATCTAAACCTCTTATAACATATCTCATACACCAAAACTCATCAAAATCAGAAAACCCATAATTAATTAAATAACAAAAACCATTTGCATGTGACAAAAATCAAAGAGGATGATGGGATATGCTTACTAGGAGTGAAAATCAATGAAACCTTCTCTAGGGCTTGGATAGAAATGACCAAGAGACACCACCACAAGCTAGGAACTTCTATTCTACTCTTCAAATAGAGCTTAAGAGCTGTGGAGATGGCTCTAAAATGATCTTGAGTAAGACTTCAAGAGAACTCCAAGAAATCACCAAGAATCTTCAAGAAAACCTTCAAAACTATGCCTCAAAGTGTCATTTTCTTCAAGGGTCTTCAAGAGGATGATGTGATGATGATTTTATGATCAAAATTAGGCTGAGATGGTGGTGTTGTTGTGGTGATTTCGGCAGCAAAGAAGAGAAGGAGGAGGGAGTTGGATGGTTATGAAGGTTGGTGAGATTTGCATGTAAAGAAAACCTTGAAAATGGAAAATGAGGAGTGTTGGTGTATTAAAAGGGAGGGGGTCCGATTTTGGGGGCTCCAAGGGTGTATTTTCTTTTATTTCTTTTGTAAAAAAAAGCATAAGTATCAAACGTATGATAAATATAAGTGTTGGAGTGGATTATGTAAGGTAATGAGTAGTTTTTTTTTAGGGGTTTTAAGTGGTAATTTGGAAAGGTGAAGAGTGGTGAATGACCCAAGATTGAAAAACAAAGATAAAGATCAGATTTTAATAATACTAGACAAGTACCCGTGCATAGCAACGAGATTTATAACGGCAAATAGGGTTGACAATTTTTGTCCGACACGAAACCCGACATGAAACCGACACGCAAATTAACAGGTTCGTGTTAAGTCTATAATAACTTTCTGGTCAGGTTTGGGTCGACCCAACTAACCTCTTTATTAAATAGGTCAGGTTCGAGTTGAAAATAAATTAAGCGGGTCGACCCGTCAACCTGTTTAAGATTTTTTTACATAAAGTAAAAACTATTTATATTTTATTATATAGGTTACATGGGTTAAACGGGTCGACCCGAAAACCCGTTTAACCTATTTAACTCATGTATGTGCGTACTTTTGTATATAAAACGTGTTAAATGGGTCAACCCGAAACCCGTTTAACATATTCAACCTGTGTAACCTATTTAACCGGCTAACCCAAGTATATATACGGGTTAAATCAGACAGGTTCGGGTTATGTGTAAACAGGTTAGGGTTGACATAGTTGACCTGATAATTTAAATGGTTCAGGTTCGGGTTGCGATTCTAGACCCGCTAACCTGTTAACCCGAACCCGACCCGAATTGCCACTCCTAGCGGCAGATAATTGTAGTGATATTTTGATTACACAAGTGGGAACTAAACATAATGTTTTGAAACCCGGTTCGACCCGGGTGGTTCAACCGGGTGAACCGTTCCGGTCAAAAAATTGGTCGATTTAAACCTGGTCAACTTGCTAGGTTGGGTAAAAAACGGGTCAAATTAAACTGGTTCAACCCGTCGGGTTTGAAGCGTCCCGGGTCAACCCGGTTTGTGATTTGTATTAATTGGTTGTATTTATTTTGGTAGATATGTTTTTAGTTGGTTGTACAATGTGAATAAATCATTGTACTTTTAAGTAATGGGGTGTTTTAATAAGAGTATTAATTACATTTCATAATTTCCTTTAATAAAAAATTTCAAGATTTTCACTTTTCAAGATTGACCATTTTTTCAAGATTGACTATTTTTCCATTATATGTAGTATAGATTGGATTAATATTTGGTGTATTAGTGTGTTTGAGGGGTTTAAAGCAAGCGTATGGTCTTAAAAACGCGAATTACGCAGTACCGGGCGACCTGAAAACGTGAATTTTAGAAAAGTGTTATAAAAATATTTTGAAATTTTTATGAAGTGTTAAAATGGCTAATTTTAATATTTCATGAGAGCCTTGGATTTATCGGAGTGTTTAAACGTCGTTAAAAATGAAACTGTGAGTCGAAAACACGTTTGGTGACACCGGTTCTTGATAAAAGTGACGTAAGCTATAAAAATGACACGACAAGTATAAAACTCTTTTGTAAACATGAAATAGTTCAAAAATTCATAAAATATGTAAATTATCATAGTCTAGGGTTGGTTCACTTTGTCAAAACCTTAAAACGTAAATTTAAATCGGGTAAAACGTAAAGGTGCAAGGTTTACGGTGGAATAACTGAAAAGTAACTTTTAAAATAGGATTGTAAGGAAACAGTGATGCATAAAAAATGTAGAATGGACGTAGTCTAGTCGCGGTTGAATGAATTGAACATATACGGATAACTTCCGACGAAGTTAATTAGTTAAAATAGAATATTTGAATAATAAACTATTAAAATAAATGACATGAATTTTTAGAAATGTCACAAATGACCCCTTAAAAAGGTATCAAATAAATCCTTATCACTAAACGTATGATCCGCACCATAAACAACCTCATATGAATCCTACTTTTCCAAGCCAACCTTCCACAAACTTTTTGGGTTGAAGCCTTAAACATGGCTATTCATTTAATCAACATCTTAACTTCCACAACCATTGCCAACGAAATTCCTTATACCCGCATGTTTAAACAAAACCCAGATTATAGCCTTTTATGCACTTTTGGGTGCCTATGTTATCCTCAATCATACCCTAATCACAAACTTGAACCTCGTGCCACACCCGAAATTTACTTAGGCCAAGCATCTAATCATCGTGGGTACTATTGCCTTACATTACACACCAATAAAATTATCATTTCTCGACACATCACCTTCGATGAAACCGTCTTCCCCTATGGACAATCTCCACCAACGCCAGCACCTACATACAACTTTTTAGACGATACACCGACATCATACATCCCTTCATTTCACGCACTTATCAAACAGTAGAAAAAACAGAACCTACACCAATTATTGAACCTACAACTCAACATGATGAACAACCTCAACCCACACCCCCTTCCCCCCACCACCAACTCTACCACCAATCACAAACCAACAACAACCCCTAAATCCAATAATCATTCCAGATCCCCCACACAACCGAAACCCCACCTCCACTCACTCCATGGTCACACAATTTTGTGTCGGGGCTAACCGTCCTACTCAACGTCTTAACATGCATGTTTCGTCTGTGTCTCCTTTACCAAAAACTTACCATGATGCATTTAATGACCCAAATTGGCAAAATGCTATGCGTGATGAATACACTACTCTTATTAAAAATGGAACTTGGACTTTGGTTCCTCGACCCAAGGACACCAACATCATTCGCTGCATGTGGCTATTTCGCCACAAGTATTTGGCTGATGGCACTCTTACACTGCGTTCCCGAGTTTTATTTTTGAAAGAAGAGAAAAGAAGTGGAAAGAAAACAAAATGAATTCGTGTTCCAGAGTTTTTTTTCAAGAGAGAAGAGAAGAGAAGAGGAGAGAAAATTTGGCAAAACTTCTCTCCAAAACTTTCTTCCCAAAAGTGGGATGATTTGGAGAGAAGTTAATTTAGGAAGCTTTTAATAAATGTAATTACTTAAATAACCTAATATAAAACATAACTATTATATATAATAAAGGGTATAATTGTAAAATCATCAGTTATCACTTCTTTTCTCTCCGAACTTGGGAACATGATATTAAAAATAAAATTTCATTCGTCTTCTTTTCTTTTCTGCCCATTTTTAACTCTTGTCTTCTTTTCTTTCAATGCAAAAACTTGAGAACAGAGTGTTAGTCGCTACAAGGGTAGGCTTGTAGCAAATGGTAGTACACAGAAGGGGATTAATGTAGATGAGACCTTTAGTCTGGTGGTTAAACCGGGCACTATTCAGACTGTTCCGAGCTTAGCTACTTCTCGAAACTAGCCCATTCATCAGCTTGATGTCAAGAATGCTTTTCTTCATGGTGATTTATCTAAAGACAGTTTATATGTATCATCCTTCGGAATTCTGGGACTCTGTGCATCCTGATTATGTGTATATGTTGCAAAGATACAATATCAAGGTATCAAACTTTAGAAGATGAACTCAAGCAGACAAAGATACAACATCAACATGATATCTCCAAGCTTCAGGGTCAGTTACAAACTATGCAAGAAGCGATCAACTCACAGAAGAAGCATAGGGCTACTCATCTTGTCTTATCTTCTCCATTTTCTACTCATGATGATGATTCTGATGCATCAGATGATGATATGGGTGATTCTCCTAAACAGGGGAGGAAAATTAATGCTACCTTTAAGGGGAGGAGGTTGGATTTTGAACAAGAGTTTAACGATCTTGATGATCAGGGTGATGAACAAGAAGAGGAAAATGAAGCAGTGGAAACTCAAGAAGAAGCAGTGGATACTGCTGATGCTGAATTTGAAAGAAGAAGGCAAGAAAAAGGGAAAGTTCAAATTTTGGAAGAATCAACTGAGCAACCAAGAAAAGTTAAACCAAGAATTCAAGCTCAGATTGATATGGACTATGAATTGGCAAGAAAAAGTGAAGAAGAGGATGTAGCAAGGTTCATGGAACAACAAAGAATTCAAAAAGAGATAGAACCTAAAGAAGATATTGTTCCCATTCCAAACACTAAAGAAGGTGCTTATTCATTAACTGAGAGCTGGAGTTTTGCTTGTAATGCTTTCTGCAAAGATCAGATGTTCAGAAAGAGCAGAAGTGGTAGATGATCTTGTTCAAAGAATCTACAATCAGTGTAGAAGGGAATCTGCTGCTCTAAGGAAGTGATAAGTGTTTGGAAGAATCCCCATCAACTTAGAAACTTATTGATTTGCACATAAATCATAAGTTTAGGGGAGGATTGTTGGGAAATAAATCATCAGTGGAAACTCATTACCACTGATAGGTTAAGCAAAGATAACTGCTGAAGAATTGTACTAACAGTGGAAACGTATTACCACTCCTAGTACAATATATTACCACTGATTGGTCTGTTTGTTTTGTAAACGGGTAGTTGATAAGTATAGAAAAGATTTAGTGAATATCTTATTTATTTAGCATAATACTTATCTTGTACAGGACTCCTTGTATACTATAAAAGGAGGTCCTGGGTTTAGGTTTACATATACGTATTGATAAGAAAAACTTCAAGGTTGTAACCCTAGTGATACAAAGATCACTCATATTATTATTAATAATATTGAGACTAACCGTTTGTTGAAACACTTTGTTCATTCTGTTTTACTTTCATACACTTTATACAAATCATACAAACACATCTTCTAAGTATCTTGTGGTAAATTTCGCGTGCTACAAGGTATAATATCAAGGTATCTATATTAAACAAGGTGTGTGTCCAAGGTCCATCACCCCTCGAGCATGGTTTCAGCGATTCACATCATATATCACCCAGGTTGGGTTCTCTCACAATCGATGTGACTCATCATTATTTATCTTCAGACAAGGGACATATACCGCTTACCTATTACTATATGTTGATGATATCATACTCACTGCTTCTTCTGAGACTTTACTACAACATATTATACATTCCTTGCATCAAGAGTTTTCCATGACAGATCTCGGTCCACTAAATTACTTTTTGCGCATTTCTGTCACTCGAGATTCTTCAGAGTTGTTTTTATCTCAGAAGAAGTATGTTGTTTAGATTTTGGAGAGAGCACACATGCTCAATTGTAACCCTTGTAGGACTCCCGTTGATACTAAGTCTAAACTAGGGGCTGAGGGTGATCCGCTCTCTGACCTGCCTTTTTATAGGAGCCTTGCTAGCTCTCTACAGTATCTTACATTCACTAGACCAGATATATCATATGTTGTTCAGCAGGGTTGTCTTTTCATGCATGATCCTCCAGAGCCACACTTCTCTGCTCTCAAGAGGATACTGCGATATGTTCAGGGTACACTGGATTATGGCCTGCAGTTGTATTCTTCATCTACTACTGAGTTGATTGCTTATTTTGATGCAGATTGGGCAGGTTGTCCCACTACATGACGGTCTACTTCAGGTTATTGTGTATTTCTCGGCAACAATCTCCTCTCTTGGTCCTCTAAGCGTCAACCGATGCTTTCTCGTTCCAGTGCAGAGGCTGAGTACCGTGGTGTTGCTAATGTTGTTGCTGAGACATGTTGGTTGCGGAATTCACTAAGAGAGCTTCATACTCCATTGTCTTCTACTACACTTGTTTACTGTGACAATGTTAGTGCTGTCTATCTCTCCTATAATCCGGTTCAACATCAATGTACAAAACACATTGAGATAGATATCCATTTTGTCAGAGACTTGGTTGCTATAGGTCAGGATCGGGTTCTTCATGTACCATCACGCTATCAGTAAGCGGATATATTCACGAAGGGATTTCCGTCTACTCTATTTGAGGAGTTTCATTCCAGTCTCAGCGTTCGGTGTTCTCCCGCTAGGACTGCCGGGGGAGTTTAGCCCAAATTTGTATGTTATTGTGTAACGGGCTCTAGCCCGATTCTAGAACATTCTTTGTATTGTTATATATATGTTCATTGTATAGATGATTAGTCTCGGTCATCTTCAATACCAAACAATTGCTACATGTTGTCCTTACATCTCGTCCCATGTGTTATATGCTGTTCATACATGTTGTGATCAAACCGCCTTAAGTATATGATAAACTACTTATAATGCCCGCGTTTTTTTTTAATTTTAAATGATATATTTTTATTTCTTTAAAAACAAATAATTTAATCTTTATTTTATTTGATTTGTGATTTTTAATTATATTTGTTTATTATTAAAGATAATCATTTAAAAATTTTAATACTGTAGTTAGTTGCATCTTATCTACTTTTTTTTTTTTTTTTTTTTTTGTATTTATCTTCTATTTGTGTAGTATATCAACAAAACAAATTTTTAAAATTTTAATTTAAAAAATAATAATTAAAATATTACCTATTAAGGAAATATTCTTTTTTCCGAAATACGAAAGTACCCACTAAGGGTTTTGTTTTATTATATAAATAAAAGATTTCAAAGTTTTGAATTAAAGTTTGTTAGGAGATCCTAATAATTACAGATGATCATGAATGTGCTCAACCATGTAGAGACAACTTCATATAGTTGTATTTAACTACTAGTAAATAAATAGTTAAAAATGCACAATGATATTATGATTGAAGTAACTAACACGATTGGATTAGTACAATAATAGTTATACTTAACAATTACAAAACTTATCATAAACTATTGGCAAGAGGTTGGATGGATGTCTAACATCAACATCATTGGTTAGAGATTGGTCAAACGAAAGTAAAATTTCCTGTTTTATATTTATAGGTTGAACAAGTGCTTTGCATTTGTACAAAATCAAATTGAAATGGAATGTGAAGTAAAATAATATTGGTCATCAAATCTTTTTGGGTTCCCTCACTTGGGCCATTTGTTTAACAAATATCCAAATCAGTGGTTGTTTGATCAAAGGTCTATTAAGTATTGTCAAATGGCCCATTCAATAGCCCTCATTACATTTGTTCACAAGTGTATTCAAAACCACTTATGCTAAAGTCCATAAATGATAAACTTGATCTTCAGCTTTTTTGTTTGCGAATAATAACATTCCATTAAAAACCTCAATGTAGCTACATCAGGAGTAGGACATAGGAAGATGGATTTCGTTCAGCTAAAGCTTATAGACAAAGGAAAAAATAAACGTGTTGTGAAAATGAATAAGTTGTCAATTGGTACTAGGACAAGGTTTACTATTTTTGAAAGAGTTGTTTATTGTCATAGCGAAAATGGCTTGTTATTAATATCAGCTTTACTCGACTCCTGGAGGTATGGAGAAGGTGAGATATAGACATCCTTACCCTTACCCTCGAAGGTAGAGATGACCTTTTTACAAAGGGTGAGGATCAAACTCTTGACTTTTGATCTAAAGTAGAGGTGTTTTCCAACTGATCCAACCATACTATTGAAAAAGTGGTTCTGGTTATTCATATTAGTTACAACAACAATACTCATCCCATCATGAGCGAGATGTGGGGTTAAGATGTAGACAACTATACTTCTGGCAAGAGTGTGTGTATGTGAATATGTGTACAGACATATATAATATATATTAATGTATATATGTGCGTGTGAGCATACACAATGAAAATACAATTATATGACTATAATAATAAAATCATGTAAGGACATTCATGTATAATTTTGTTTACATACAAACTTGTAGTTGTTAAATGTAAATTTTAGTATCACGATACTATAAAGAAAGGCAAATATATACATACTTATTTACCTAAGTTGTTTAGAGGAAACTACCTTTTAAAAAAGGGGTGAAAAAGTCTAAATATTATGTTCATCTATTACTAGCTTAAACACTTATTGACACCGGGTTATTTTTTAAAGAAATAGAGAAAATGAGATGATAAGAAAAGCAATAACGTAAACTTGTTCGATTAATAATATCAAATAAAGAATGACATAATTTTGGAAGGTTGGACGACGATAAATGACGATTTAGTTAATAAATGTCCATTCCGATGTTTTGTCCAAATCTGAGCATTAGATACGATAATACGTGATTTATTCGATAAACAGGTAGATACAATAAACAACTTAGTTTGTAAATAGTAAGCAAATAAACGTGCATGAATCATATTGTCCACCAGTTAGATACAATTATAATACAACAATGAGTATACTGATGATATAAAATGAATACACAAAGAACCTTGTTCATAGGCCTTCAAGTACTTCCTTGTACACAACATTTGTAGTAGTTTTAGACAAATTGCCATGCTCATCACAAACGACAACCTTCAAACCACTTTTGCTTTTAACTCTTGAGATAGCAACGTATAGTTGTTCATGTGTGAAAACAGGTCGAGGGAGGTACAAACCAACTCTTGCTAATGATTGAGCCTGGCTCTTGTTAATTGTCATTGCAAAATGAAACGAAAATAGGAAATTGTTTTCTGACAATCTTAAGCGGTAAACGCTTATCGGACGGAGTAACCCTCAACCTTGGTATGATTACTGTCTTTCCAAAGTTGGTTCCGTTAATGATACGGGCGTGAATAGAAGTTCTTGTTAATTTAAGAACTTGGAGCCTTGTCCCGTTACACAATCCATTGGCTTGATCAATGTTTCGCAACAACATAATCGGGACTCCAACTTTTAAAGTAAGTCTATGGTTTGGAACACCTGAAAACTTCAATCCATTTATAAATTCTGGGGAGAAAACGGATTGATCAATGCCGGCGCCACGTTCAGTTTTGTCAACGCTGTCACAACTAAGGTAAACCATTTATTCTCCTGGAAACTTGGCAAACAGGAGTTCATTTATGCTGTCTACGACTTCATTAGTGGGAGCAAGGATTGCCTTTTCTTGAAAGTAGGTCGGATCATCAATGTTATCCAAAAGGTTTGGATAAGTGAAGTCAATAATAGATTGAACCGGGTCATCAGCCGCATCTATTAAAATTTCACGTGGCACATCTATAGAAACCTCGCCGTCATTTGGATCTCCAACTTCTCCGTCTCCGAAACATCAGTTTTTGGTCGAGGCAAACAAAAGAAACATCGGAACACAACAGGTATTTTATTCTTGGAATAAGTATATACCTTATTACTTTATTAGTGTAACTTAAAATTTATATACTCACGATGATTTTCAATGACAGATGCTTGCTACGTTCTTTACCTAAAGATTGTATCCGAAAGATAGCTGGATATACTTAATCCACAATAAGGGAACAAAACATAAGGTGTACTTAAAAATGTTTGCTGGTCATTTGACGTTGTACTCACATGAATGGAAGAAGTTTTTAGAAGACAGTGAATACCGGAAAATACACATGTTTCATTTTATTCGTGAAGAACAGGACTTGTACTATGTGACATCGTACAACAATTCTGGCTATGAATGCAATGGATACAACCTGGCGGAGGTAGGTTATAGACAGATGAGATGCCTGCTTACTTTGGAACATATAAAAGAAGCGTCGGTAATTCGTAACTTTTAACCATTACATAATATATATAGATTTGAAATCTTAGTTTAACCAAAATCTTTGCTGACAAATTATTTTAAAAATAACTGTTTCGTAGTTCATTCCTTGGGGTTTCTTGGTAAACAATGACAATCCTGTATACCGCGTTCTTGTGGGTGGCATCGAGGTAGCAACTGTCACTCGCTTTTAAGGTTGAGATAGTGGAAGAAGATACGTTTAATGTGCATGTGTTCGGAGGACCGGGATGGCAGCAACTAATTCAAGTTGAAAACATCGTTCCTGGCACAAGAATGGTTTTTACTAACTTAGTAAACAATTCTCTTTCATTGATGCTATTTGATGGGGATGGGTTGGGGACGCGTCATGAGGTTGCTGAACGTATGGAACTCAACGATCTAAAACCATTTGTGAAAAGCCCAGTAGAGACTAAAGGTATGTTGCCTAAAATATTGTTGTTAAGTATACATAGGTATTTCCATTAAATCTTAAAGTTTGAGTATGATTATTTTAATTTTTATTTGTTTACTTCAAATGTAGAACTGAGGCTTGAACACATGTGTGAATGGGAAGATTATGAGCTGCACGATGATGAGAATGATGTTTTTTACGCTCCAATTCTGGCCTATGTCACAGACAGAGGACGTTTGGTAAGTAGTCCATACAGATTTATAATTTGATTGATTATGCACTTTATCGATTGTGACTAAATAGTGCAATAGATGCGCATACTTAGTATGTTGATGTTTGCTATTAGAGGTTTGCTATTATACAGTAAAATAAATGGTAAACCTTGACATATGTTCTTATTTGTTCCCTTATATAACTTAGATGATATTTTGGACCATTAGAATTTTAGTTGATGGACATATTTAATCTGTTGACTATATATTGGAAAAACCATATAAAGTTGAGTTTATTGGTTAACAAAACCGACCTTGTATTAATGCAGAACATATTCCATAAGTTTGTGAAGTCCCATGAGATGTGGAAGTTCCATAACGCACTCCTCAGTTACAAAACTAAGGAGTTCTATGTGGATCTTGATCTGGAAAGCCACAGTGACACGCCAAACAGCAAAAACCATGTGACGACAAAATCCAGATGGAAGGATATTGTTGCAAAGTGTGGTTGGGAAAAAGACAAAATGGTACGTTTCAAGCTTGTCGAAGAAATCCCAGATATGAGAGCTTTGGTGCATTCCCGTAAGCCAGTTATGATTCCAGTCTTCCACATGTGTTAAGAATCTACCTCATGATGCACCAAACTTTGTGTCTTTGTTTTACGTATTAATCTTTTGTGGTTAGACATCGTTAACAGTATGTACTTGGAATATCGTATTTATGTTTTGTGTTTTAGGTTATGTGCTTCATAGAAGCAGCAAACTATGGAAATGCCTATCCTTAGATGGCAATGAACAATAGATGCATAAGTATTTATGATATATTATGAATGACAAACGCAGAAATGGTAACTGCATGTGGTTTGCAGATTGGTATTTTGAATATGATTGTTTTCCTGTTTAGAAAATCTATTTATTTACACACTTTTTAGATGGGCCATTATGATGTAAGTTTCTAATATCTACATGGATCTGAGGGTACTTTGAATGGTGGCGTGGGCTTGTTTTATATGGGCTTAGCTTGTAATTATAAGTTTATTTAAAAACATTTAGAAATTAGCTTTAATATAGGCTTTGTGTAAATAAGGTTTATTAAAAACATGTGTGTTAGAATATGGAAACTTTCATTAAAAAAATACACAAAAACATTCTTAGAAGATAATAATGTAATTGGGTTTTTTTTTTTTTTTTTTTTTTTTTTTTTTGTGGGTCAAATGCTAAATGTGCATCTTCGTAATTGGGCTTTTTTTTATGAATGTTTATGAATTTTAGAAATGAATGTCGATAATTCATGTTAGAAGTTTGACAAATGATTCATGCCATAACATTAAATTTTAAAAATGCAAATGTTTCAAAACAATTATGATAACAAATACATAATCAATTCGAAACAACACTCATAAACATAGACAACTTTCAAAAGGTAAACTCATTATTTTTAATTTTGAAATTCAACTTTAACTATGGCGTAGGAGGAGAGCAATATGAGCATTCACATTCTCCAGGCGGGCATTTGCAAGTCCCTCAACAAACAGGGCAACAACAGTTCTCCTCCATTATACTTTTAAGTACATATGAATCTATAGAATCTGGTAATACAAATATCGTCTAAAAACGTTATTTATATTTTACGATCTTTGCTAAGTTTTGTTAATGACAAAGTATGAACTTTTGTTTATAGTAAAAACATCACTTTAGTTTTAGGTCTTGTATAACTAGATTTTACATTTCTCTTTTAAACATAACATTGTTTTTATTTCTTAAATAAGAAAGTGTCACATCACATCAATAAGCATTTATGGTAAGTTTATGTGTCTGACTATCCATAAGCTCTTACACATTTTGGAAGCATTCCATGTTGATTCAATGTGTGGTTGACCAAGTAATAACTTGATGTGACTTTGGTTGGTTGGGAAAGATTTATGGCAAATTTGTCTGTCAGTCCTGGCGGAACCCTCAGGGATCCGCCTGACTGCTGGTTTGTTTTGCTATAAATACCAAGTCACTTGCTAGTTTTTACCCATCACTTTAGGACATATATTTCACATATTCTCTCATCTAACTCAGTAACATTTGACTTGTGTGATTCTCTTATGTAGCAAAGGAGTTCACAAGTTCATCCAAGAAGTTACAAGTTTCAACTCAAAAGTTGCAAGACTTGTTAGTTTTGTTATGTATAAACTTTGGTAGTTTATACTTCATTTGTATCTTGTGTAGAAGTGATCGGTTAGTATTTTAGGCCTTAAAATACATAGTGTGACGGGAGTGGTTGTACCCTTGTAAAAGAACTCGACATCTAGCTTAGTGTCGGAAATAGTGGATAGGCGACGTTAGGTTGGTTCTACCTTGAACTAGGACTCGGTATCTAGCTTTGTACCGGATAAAGTGTAAGCGACGATTGTAAAGGTTTCTCCACCCGTGAAAGGAGCTTATTGACTAGTGCTTGAAACTCTCGAGTTGGAAACTCGGGGCGTGGATGTAGGGCAAGGAAAAAGAGTCCTTGTAGCCGAACCACGATAAACAATCGTGTTGTGGTTTGATCATTTCTTACTTTGTCTTTGCATATTACATATTTTCTTTAGTTAGAATCGTTAATTACACGTAAAGCTTTTCAAAGATTAACAAGTAATTTGAGTTCATATCTTTAATGAAACGTAAAGTTTTTAAAGGATAATTAATTTAAAAAGCGGTAAACTATTCAACCCCCTTTCTAGTTTTTCACAATTGGCATCAGGAGCTATGTTACTCAAGATCTTTAAAATATATTGTATTTTAAAACTTGGATCGATCCATGGATTTTGAAAATTTCAAAGAAGGGCAACCTATTCAAAGGCCACCGCTATTTGAAAAAGAAAACTTCCTTGAATGGAAAAGTAAATTTGAAAACTATGTGAAATCAATTGATCAAGATCTTTGGCATATTATTTCTATTGGTGATTTCAAACCAACGAAAACAAGTTTTGAAAATCAAGATGATTATCCTAAACTTGATAAAAACACTAAAGCTAAGATAATGATTTATAAAGCTTTACCAAGGACCGAATATGAAAAAGTGTATTTTTGTCAAACGGCTAATGATATTTGGAAAAATATGTTAAACTTTCATCAAGAAATATGTCAAGTCAAAGATGATCAATTTGATCTCACATATGAATTAGAAGTCTTAGAAAAATTAATAGATAGACATTTAGTTGAAATAAATACATGTGCTACTAGTTTAAATGTTTTAAATGAAGGTGTAAGAGAAGATGATTACTTATGTCGAGCTCAAAGTGGCCTTGCTTACGATTCATGGAATGACACGTATGAAGATGAAGCCAACTATCCGGTTTGTGATTCTCAACTAGATAAAACATCAAGCAAGGTACAATTTGAAACCAAACACTTTTGCTTTGACACATTTATCCTAGAGTTTTCTAAACTAGAAAATGAGTCTAAACTTTTATGCAACATGGACCTAAAAACTATCTTTAAAAATGAACATTCAAAATCTCTTGTGAACAATCTTGAAAAAGAGATAATGTTAGAAGATAAAATGTCTAGACTTGAAAGCAATGTTGAAATTGATCTAGAATGCAAAATATGTCAAGATTACAAATATGAAATTCAAAGACAAAATGAAAAAGGAAAAATGCTTGCTAAATTTGAAGAAAGTTCAAAAGCTCTCAAAAGCTTATTGAAAAGTCAAAAGTCATTTAGAGATAAAACCGGATTAGGATTTGACTCAAATGTACCATCAATAAGTAAAACAAAACAAGTTGTGTTTGTGAAACCTAGGAGAGAATTGTAAGAGTAATTCTATCTCTATTAGGAGCTCATGATAGAAGGATAAAGATATCATGTTCAATACTTTTATATGTTTGTCTAACCTCCTTGGATTCATAAGTATTTGAGTTTAGCTCTCTTACGATTCAAGATAATTTGCTTAAAGATTATCTTCTTGGTGGCTCATCTATGGAGCTTAAAAGGTACACGTCTCTTCAACTTACTTTTCATTGCTTCTTGTTGATTAACATTAAGTTTTGTCATGGGTGATATTAATAGTTTATTACTCTAAGGTGTTTATGTTGTGTAAGTAACAACAAGGATTAGATCCTCCGTGATTAAAGAATTTAGACACTACATCCAGTAGGAGATATAAGGTGTTTTACCTCTTTAAACTTTCCGGAAAAGACACGAGAAACTCTTGAGTGAGTCTCACTTAATATTTGTCTACAAGTGAGCTAACTAAGAATATTTAACAACCGACACTTTTGTGATGCTTGCAAATCTAGCAAAATCACAACATTTCATAAATGTTTGTGGTACAACATCTTTTGACATTATACCTTATATTTTCAATCGTGTCTTTAATTCAACCACTCTTTTTTTAAAGTTTCATATAAGACACATAAAGAAAAATAAATCATTTGAATACATTAGGATGATTGGGAGAAATTGATTTATAAACATCTAGGATTTGCACATTAAATTCGACCCATAGTCTTATGATGTTGTATCTCTTGGACATTTACACTCATAGTGTTTTAAGTAAATAAACCTAAAGAGTCGAGGAGTCGTTGAATTTAACATTCGATGAAAGATCACCTCCTTCTAAGATATCATCTTTGGTAGATGATGACTTAGTCGAAAGTCCAACATTAATAAGACAAGTAAGTTAAGATTAATAACAAGGAAGATAAACTATTAAAAATGAAAAACAACATCTTTTCGTCTTGTGTCAAACATTGAGTCAAGCAATATTGACAAGGTCATAAAAACTTGAATCATGGGTCATAGTTGTGATTAAAACAAATTTGATAAAAATAGTTTTTGGATATTAGAGTAAAGCAACAATTAAAACAAAATAGTTCTTTCAAAATAGAAAATAGTGTAAATCTATGAAAGACTTTTTAATAACCTAAGCAAGCTCAAAAAGCAAGGAATAATCACTCAAAGACATTCCTAGTTATTCACAAGTTCACAATGATTAAGTCTTTTATCACTTATCAAGAATGAGATTAGTGAATCTATAGGTAAAACTAAACATAGAGAAATGTTTGGAAGTTTACTTGTTCTCACAACAAATAGATCCAACATTATGTTTAGTGCTTATCTATGTGCTCGTTTTAGAGAAGATCCTAAAACAACTCTTTCGGAAGAGCTTGTTTGGATACATCAAAAGATACTACGCAACTAGAATAATGGTATCCCAAAAGAACAGGAATAGAAACCATAGTGTATGCCAAATGGAATTATGTCGGTAATAAGTTGATAAGAAAAGCACAAGTGGTACTTGCACTTTTATACTTACTTACCCAATGATTCTCCAAAACCCTTAAGGTTCTCAAATTAGTATCGGATGGAGAAGCACGTCAACAAGCTCCACTAGAACAAGCAAACTCGCGTCAACAACGGAATTCCTCTTATCAACATTTTTATCCCTTCAACAAAGGAAGCATGGAATTTAGCGACAACCAAATCCATTATGTTCTTAATTGACATATTGTGATCCGTCATCATTGTCTTGGTAAAAAATGTTCATTGAGGAACATCTCAACCAAGAAAGTCCTATACGATAACCATATTGTCGACGTTTTTACGAAACCTCTTGAATGAGAATCATTCATCCTCCCTAGACTTAGTTAAAGACTCATGAGACCTAAAACATTAGTTTTGAACACTAGGATAAAACCACAAAAATCAAGACAAATCCTTTTTATTTTTTCCTCTGTGTACCCGCGGAACCTTGAGACCAAACGGCCGGAACCCTCCCTTTGGTTCCGCCTGGTCTGCCGAATCTGCAGCATGTTTTATCTTAAATTCAAAACCAAACACCTCTTAACTCACAACTTCAATTTACAAACAGCTATCACTCACTCAGAAACACCTTACCACACGAAAATTAGGGCTCTTACTCACATCTCTTCCAATCCAATCAACTTTGTAAGTATTCTTATCAAAATTGCATTTTCAATCAAAGTCTAACATTTTCATTTACATACATTAACTAGAATCTTAGGGTTTATGCATAAACTTGTTGATTCATGAAAAACCTTGGTTGTAAACTAATCATAATTTCCATTAGTTAGGAATTGTATCCTTTTTGTTATTATCATGATGTACCAAACACACCAAATTCATTGTCTTTCAAAAATCACTAGAACACCACCTTTCACCACATTGTTAAAACCAAGGTTTTCAAGATCGAGATCCTACCCATGTTCGTTTTTGTCTTTGCAAGATCGTGATCGTAAGATCGGATCGGGATCTTAAGATCCTACTATAATGTCATTTTCTTAATAGTTTTGTAATATTATACAAATTTACAAATTATTATATATCATAAACACAAAATTATTATATATCATAGTTTTGTAATATCATTTTCTTAAGATCCTATGGTCAAGATCGAGATCCTATAAGATCTTAAGCTTTCAGAGATCCTATGTAAGATCCGGATCATTTTTGCTTTGTAGTATCGTAAAATCGTAAGATCCTAAGATCAGGATCGGGATCCTGACAACCATGGTTAAAACAAATGAAAACGTCATTGAAACATCACCTGCATAATGTCTCTTGAATGCTAAAGGTAATACATAACTAATATGTATTTTCGGGTACATTCAAACGAAGCTATATGGAATTAGGAGCGTTTGGGTTATCTTTTGTTTTGTAACAAAACTTGCATTACAAAAAAGTTTTAAGCATCAAAATGCGTCAAGATAACCGCACCTCCACATTGTTTTCATATAGGCACACACTAGATCATCCACATTATAAAAGTCATTAATTTAAACTTAAATTTTGTGTTCTCTAGGAATCAACATGCCTCCCGCAACATTCTCCGATCACAAGGAAACTCTTAATTACTTACCCAAACACCATAGGACCAAAGGCCTTACTAAAGATCAAGTTGAAACTTTTAAGGGTCTAGAAAAACGATATGTTCATGAAGGAAGAACCATTGATCCATCCTTCCTAAAAGGAACATCCAATCCCCAAAACTTTGCCGCAATCAACTTTGATTGCCTCCTAGACATCGATGAGCAAATTTGTCCTAGGTTCATCTTAGAATTCTATGCAACCATAAGCCTTTCCTCGGATGACGATGGTGAGATATCATTAACCTTTACAACCAATCAAGTACCAAATATCATACCCTTGAAAGATTTTGCAATAATTCTTGGTGTCCCTAATGTTGGTACATGTATCTACACGGATAAGTGGCCCCTTTCAAGTCTTGATTCCATTGAGCATTATCATCCATACGACACTCCTCCTGCTAATAAGGAAGAAATTCGTGAGCATCTCTTTGTTAGGACCTCAACAACTAGGAAGAATCGTTCGGGAAATGAGGTAGATAAGGACCCTTTTGGTATGGAACTCAATGAGCTTAAACCACAATTTAAGAAATGGGAAGAAATTCTTAGAGCCAGCGTTATAAGTTCCATAGGAAATAGAGATCATGTCAACACATGTCTTAGCTACATGCTCTATAGCATTTCCACCAGTCAACCTTTTAACTTAGCCTATTACCTAGCCAAAAGAATGGCCGACATATCCTTGGTAGGAACAACCGCTCTTCCTTATGGAATGCTTCTTACCCGCCTCTTTAGAGCAATCTCGCCCATTCCTCCTAACACTAAGGGAATGTACCTTGATTACTCTCTCGTTCCTCACATATTCGTCCCTCTAAGTGATAAAAGAGTCTTCAAAGTTAAGGGCAAGCGTACTCGCTCTCCTTCACCATCATCTTCATCATCCGATATAAGCGATGACGATAAACTTCCTAACTCTAAGCTACCCCCTTTAGACTACCTTCAAGAACTTCTTGTCATTAGCAATGCATCCAAAGAGTTCAAGCAAACCAAAGGAATATTCAAGTGCTTTGGAAGGTACCTAGGAAATCTCAAGAAGTAAATAGACCGGTTGTGAGATATGTGTTTAAGGAGTGTTTGGATTATGTTGCTTTTAGAACTTTGTACGTGTTAAACTATGTGATTTGTATTGCTTTTTACTTCCATGATTTGTTTTCTTCGTCAGATTATGTTTTGTATGAGCCTTTAAGCATATTGATTATATTTGAGGTATTTGTCAAATTTTCATGCTTATGGAAAATTTCACTTAGAATAGTGAAATTCGCTAGCCCCCGGTCAAAGTCCAATGGTATGCGTGTTTGCATGTCCAATTTTTGCATTTCCTAACCAGATATGAATTATATTTTTGTTTTTAGGAGTTTTTGAAAAATTTGAAAATCGTCCCGCGGGTCAAAACGAGGGACTGCCTTGTTTTTCAGGCCTGGCGGAACTGGCGGCTCCTTCAAACGGGTTCCGCCAGTGTAATTTTCTGGAATTCCAGAAATGGCCCAACGGACCAGCCGGAACCCTCAGGAGGGTTCCGCCTGTGTTATCTCAGGGTTCCGCCAGTCACCTGCAAAAAAAATTGTCATTTTTCTAAATTTCAAAATTTGTAAAATGTCAAATCTTTATCTTTAGTGAGAAACATCTTTCCTTACTTCCAATAAACATGTTAGGACCACTCTCACTCACTAGAACAATTAGGAAGTCATTTCCCGCCAAAAATTCAAATTCAAACATAACTAACCCAATGAACCCTTAAAAAGGATCCTTCAAAACCTTTAGAACATTTTCAACCAAATCACTTCCCATGATCACTTAGCATTGAGTGCATAAGTTAGTCTTTCACTCCACCCAATTCCATTGGATTGACATCCAATGATTTGACATGTTCTTGGAAATATTCTAAATCATTAGAAACCTCAACATTTGTATGGTAAAACATCAAATCCAAACACCCCTTCCAACATCTCTTTCACTCTATAAATTTGACAATCTTGCAACACTTCAAATCACACCATCACCATCAAAATCCCTTCTCTTAAAGCTTCAAAACCACACCTTTGAAATGACTAAATCCAACACCTCATCCGAATCATCAAAATCCCTTAGAAAAACCGCTAGGATTAGTGTAAAACTTTGTTGCTTCAACAAAACCAACAAATCAAGCTCATCATCATCAAGTGATGCATCACTTGACATTTCTTCACCTATCCAAGATTTCCTTAACCTTACTACCTCAACACCATCCACAACACCTTGCAATACCAATGTGATCACTATACAAGATTTGCTTAATCTTGCTACTCCAACACCCTCTCCAATACATTGCAACACCAACATAGCCACTATTTCGCCACCAACTAGACCTTCAAGTGATTCAACATCACCTTCTCAACAAACTCAACCATCAAAAACTCCATCACCTCAATCACCAACACTTACACCAATGGAACTTTTCCATACACCACCAACATCACCACTACCCTATTTGGAAACTTTAGAAGACCTATCACCTAAATCATCGAGCCCTCCATCATTGTCACTCTTTGACACCATTGCCGAAATGGAAACCCAACAACAACCAATGTTTCAACCAAATGAGTCATTGGATGATGCACCTCCTCAACCATCATTGATAGAGCGTTTGGCTTACCGTTATGCTACACCCTCTATTTTTCCACAAGATCAAGGTCATACACACCTACAATCATTTGTGTTTCACCCCATTTACAAAGACCTTCATGGTAATCCTTCCGGAGAACCAAGCTTCTGCCATTATGTTCAACAACATGAACCACAACAACAACAACAACCACAACAACAACAACCACCACCACAACAACAACAACCACCACAAGAACATTCCCAACACTTTGAATCTCTATTCCTTCTTATAAGAAAATAGAAGCATCCTTATGGGAAAAATCTCCAAACACTAGTGAAGAGCTCAACACTCATTTAAAACACCTTCATTCCTTCAAGAATATGGTTGACTCTCAAATCAACCATGTTATGGTTTTCCATACGGCATTACACTCATCTAGTGAAGGAACCAAAAACACCTCCCAACCATCCACATTTGCTCCTTCAAGTTCAAATGATCCTCCACCAACAAATCAAACCTCTCTTCCACTAAACCTTACCCGCCATGATTGCGGACATTGCGAAAGAACCGCTCACATTAGTGAAAGGTTTCGAACGGAAATTCGCGAGCTAACCGAAGAAATGAGGTTTATCCTAAACCACATTTTGGACCGTCTAGAATCCTTGTCTCACCCACCTCAAGTTTAAGTCTCCAACAATGATAGAGTCTCATCCGTAGTAGCACCAAAAACACAACCTAACAAGCCAAAACACTCATCATCATCTACCTTAAAACATTCTTTAGGAGGATGTTTCTCATTAAGGACTATGATGTTTTTCTTTTTATTTTTATTTTCCTTTTATTTTTTTCCCTTTAAAGTAGGATGTCATCTTCCTAGTTTCTTGTCTTTGACTTTCTAAAAAGTCATTTTACATGAAATGAATTTCATTCTACTATAAGGTATGTATTGTTTGTTGACCATTTAGGTATTAAGAGTAAACTTTGCCTTGCTATGGTAGCATACATATATCTTGTGTTTTAGAAACTAACCTTCCTTTTTGTAGGATCATTACCCATGTATTCTTTCCTTGATACTCCATTTAGGGGAGTAATATTCAAGGGGGAGCATGAAAATTGCATTATTCCGCTTCGCAACTCTTATTTATGTTTTAGACAAAAAGAGCTTTCATGACTTGTTCTACACTTGTCTTGTGCGGCAACTAACATTTTTTTTTGTAGGTTCAAAATCCATGTTTCCTATCTTGGCACTCCTTTTAGGGGGAGTATTGTCTAAGGGGGAGCACTTGCATCATTTCGCACCGCTTCTCTTCTTTTTGTTTCAACAAAAAGGGGGAGAATTTATATTAAACTTGTTCTCATCTCTTCTCTAACTCTTGCATATCACATCATCTTAGCAAAAACAAGTTTTAATACAAACTTTATACGACTTAACACTAAAAGTAGTGGCTTACTTATAAATAAAGTTTATGTTTTGTCATCAACAAAATGGGGGAGATTGTTAATACAAATATCGCCTAAAAACGTTATTTATATTTTACGATCTTTGCTAAGTTTTGTTAATGACAAAGTATGAACTTTTGTTTATAGTAAAAACATCACTTTAGTTTTAATTCTTGTATAACTAGATTTTATATTTCTCTTTTAAACATAACATTGTTTTTATTTCTTAAATAAGAAAGTGTCACATCACATCAATAAGCATTTATGATAAGTTTATGTGTTTGACTATCCATAAGCTCTTACACATTTTGGAAGCATTCCATGTTGATTCAATGTGTGGTTGACCAAGTAATAACTTGATGTGACTTTGGTTGGTTTGGAAAGATTTATGGCAAGTTTGTCTGTTAGTCCTGGCGAAACCCTCAGGGTACATGGGTGGAACCCATTCTAGGGTTCCGCCGGATGCGCCAGACTGCTGGTTTGTTTTGCTATAAATACCAAGCCACTTGCTAGTTTTTACCCATCACTTTAGGACATATATTTCACATATTCTCTCATCTAACTCAGTAACATTTGACTTGTGTGATTCTATTATGTAGCAAAGGAGTTCACAAGTTCATCCAAGAAGTTACAAGTTTCAACTCAAAAGTTGCAAGACTTGTTAGCTTTGTTATGTATAAACTTTGGTAGTTTATACTTCATTTGTATCTTGTGTAGAAGTGATCGGTTAGTATTTTAGGCCATAAAATACATAGTGTGACGGGAGTGGTTGTACCCTTGTAAAAGAACTCGACATCTAGCTTAGTGTCAGAAATAGTGGATAGGTGACGTTAGGTTGGTTCTACCTTGAACTAGGACTCGGTATCAAGCTTTGTACCAGATAAAGTGTAAGCGACGATTGACTAGTGCTTGAAACTCTCGAGTTGGAAACTCGGGGCGTGGATGTAGGGCAAGGAAAAAGAGTCCTTGTAGCCGAACCACGATAAACAATCGTGTTGCAGTTTGATCGTTTCTTACTTTGTCTTTGCATATTACATATTGTCTTTAGTTAGAATCGTTAATTACACGTAAAGCTTTTCAAAGATTAACAAGTAATTTGAGTTCATATCTTTAACGAAACATAAAGTTTTTAAAGGATAATTAAGTTAAAAAGCGGTAAACTATTCAATCCCCCTTCTCGTTTTCCACATAATCATCGGAATCATAGTATGTACTATTGTCAGGTTCAAATGGTTTTGGTTTAGCATATCCTGGTTCCATATTCAAGATGATTTTCTGTAGAACCGTAGAGGGAGGGGGTGAATACGGTTTCTTCGGCTTTTAAGACGTTTAAAAACTTTAAGCCACAAAGAAAACCAAGTGGTTGTATAATCAATCCAAACAACCACAAATACAATCAAAATATATAAAGAGAGTAAAGAGAGACACCACGATATATACTGGTTCATGATAGGGGGTTTATACCATCCGTACGTCCAGTTGCGAATCCACGACACTATACTATTTCATTAGTATAATCCTTTTGGTGGACTACAAACCGTTACAATTCACTTCACCGACATTCACCAATATCGATGCTCACAAAGAAGGAGTTACTCCCACGGTATTCCGCCCTCGGAAACCACTCAAAAGAATCTCGCGATTCAACTTCAACTAAGGTTACAAAGATCACTACCAAGACTTCCCACCGGTAGTATCAAACCCCAACTAGATCCCCAATGATCTAGGCTTGGTCACCAAGACACAAGACTTCCCTTACAAACAAATGAATGAATGAATATATGTTTGTTCAACCAAGCCCTAACCTAACCTAGAGACTCGATTGTAATAGAAAGGGTATAGAGAAGAAGACCCTCGACACAATCACAAGAGTGTATTAGGTTCTTGTGATTCTTCCCTTGCAAGTAGATGTGTTATTTCAAAGATGTTAGAGTGATAATCAAGAACACAAGATTAGAGATAGAGATAGAGATTTGAGGGTGTTTAGAAAGAAAGAATAATGGCAAGGGGTGAGGAATACAAGAGGCAAAGGTGGTATTTGTAGGCCAAGAACCCAACTTGGGAAAATTTTACCGAGGCCGGCGCGCTTCCCACGCGTTGACGCGTGGGTGACGCGCCAGACACCCTGGGAAAATTTTCCCAAAGCTTTGGGTGTTAGCTTTATAAATACCTTACCTTGCTAAACCCCCAATTGTACTTCACACTAAACCTTAACATTAATCAATCTAAGGTATAGAAAAGAGAGAAAGAATATGCCAAGGTATATTCCAATGCTAGGGGGAAGAATGTGATGGAGGGTTTAGATGAGATTGTTTGAATTGGATGGCTAGGATCAAAGGGAGCCTCCCTTGGTTTTCAAATTATTTGGCATGTGTTGAATATGGATGGTTGGGATGTGTTGATTTGAAATAGATGGCTAAGATCAAAGGAAGCCTAGGTTTAGATTGAGAAGGGATATTCCAAAGGAATATGCTTTGCTTGGGGGGGGGAAAGGGAAAATCAATGGTTGAGATGGTTTTGGTTTGAAATGGATGATGAGGATCAAACACATGTGATATTATAAAGAGGAGAGGTTGGATGGATGGTTAAGATGTGTTTAGTTTGAATTGGATGGCTTGGATTAGATGGAGCCTCTTTAGAATTCAAACAATTCCCATGTGTTGAAATTGGAAGGTTGAGATGTGTTGTAAGGGAATGGATGGTTGAGATGTAGTGTGTAAGGGCACGTTTGGTAGGGTGAAGTTCAGAGAAATGAAATGAAGTGTAGAAATCAAATCACAGAAATGAATTCTCATATAAATTCAGTATAAATTCCAGTGTTTGGTAACACCAGAGAATTGACTCAAGAAATCAGTATTATTATTATTATTATTATTATTATTATTATTATTATTATTATTATTTTATTATTATTATTATTATTATTATTATTATTATTATTATTATTATTATTATTATTATTATATTAATACATTATTATTTTATTATTATTTATTTATTATTATTATTATTATTATTATTATTATTATTATTATTATTATTATGGGAGAATTCATTTCCATCACTTTGTGAGTGGAAATCAATTCTTCACCTTTTACAAATGATACATTTTCAAAGAGTTGTAATTCTCCACTTTATTTTTTCATATGTGTACCAAACATTTGAAATGATTTCATTTCTATTTCTCTCATCTCAATTCCTTCTACCAAACATGCCCTAAGGGAATATGTAAGAGTGTAAGAGAATATTTGATTTGGATATGATTGGATTTGTCTTTAGTAGAAATGAGATTAAGAGAAGATTAAGACATAATCTAATTGTCATTAAGAAGAAAAGGCTTAGACAATCAAGATTATAAGTTGAGAAAATCATAGGTTATTTATAAGTTCAAGTAACACAACGTCGAGAATTCATAGGTTCATATCTTGTGACTTTCCGCGATTGGACGTTCTCAACTAATACCTTGGTTCAAACAAGTTAAGTGCTTTGCCTTGATGTAAAGCATAACCCAAGTGAGAAATGATGCATTTATGCAAAGTGACCTTTGACTTAGTTTGACCAATAAGGGAGTAAACCCGTTACGTAATTAGAGAAGACGTAAGCACGGGATATGAGCATATGGATGCTTCAACACGATGTCACGTGAAATATACAAGCTTCCTAGGTTTAGAAAAGCCTTGGCTAGAGGCGATAATTAGAAAACATGAGTTGGCGTTTTCCCGTAAATGGGTGTTTTAAAAGTAGGATCTCTCAAGTCTCAAAACTCGTTTTGAGTGTTCTCAATTAAGCACATAACATATTCATACCTGTATTGAAAGATCCACATTTGTCAGGTAAGGGGAAATCCGACTTTCAAAATTCGCCCGGAACCATACAGTGTCCTGGCGCGTCACCCGCGCGTTGACGCGCGGGCAGCGCGCCAGGAGCAGACATGGGCTCCAGAGATTTTGAGTTAACGTTTGTTATTTTATGTGTTTCGATGGTTTATTTGTCATCATTAAAACAAGAAAAGATCTTGATAATTTTGCCTCAACAATCTCCCTTTTTTTTATGATGACAAATAAAAACCGAAAGCAAATAAAATTACAAAACTTAGCGAAGACAAAGCGCGCCTTTGGTGTAGCTTGCGTCTTGACCTTTGCCTTGTAATTTCGTGAAGCCTTTAACAATTCTTGAATGGTTTTCACGCTCTTGCTTTCTTTCTCCCCCTTTTGTCGAATCAAAAAGGTGGGACTACCAATCAAGCCAGGTTTCGAACTTGGGCCTGTGGGATAAATGAGCTAGCTTGTATGTGCACCCGAATGTGCTCCCCCTTGAACATAGCTCCCCCTTGTTTCAAAGCGGGGATCCATGGGTCAAGAGCCTCACCTTTGCGGTGTCCTAGCTACACATAGAAATCACAACATGCAACAAACGAGAAATTCTCACATGTGAAAGTTCCAAAAATGGTTTAGGTTACCATTTGGAAACTTGCAACATGGGTTAGTTTAAGCATACCATCACATTTATTTGTGCACAATACATCATAACCTATGCATGTAATACATATTCAAATCATTATATTCCAAATGTTGATACACACATGCATAATATTACCGCATAGTTGTTCATACAATGGATCTATCAATCAATCATAAACATACCACTTACTTAAGTGAAGATAACAAATTTTCAAATTAGAGCACATAGTTTCACATATAAACATTTCAAGAGTACAAAGCAAGACCCAAACACAAGTTACTACCTAGTAACAAGTCAAGGCATACGGAGATACCTAAGTGAATGAATAACACCGTGTGTTATTCTCTCCCTATTGTCTTAAGTATGAAACATTCATCCTTAAATTTCCTAAGGTACTCTAGTGATGATTTCCTACTTCTAAGGGTATCATAGGACATTAAGGTGAGGTATTTTGATAGAGTAAAGAGTAACACGTGGTTTCTAAGGCATGACACCAAAACTTTTGGGAAATGGATTGCTCTGCTAAATTCACGACACATCACCTGTAACTTTTTGTCCTTCCTTTGGACGACCTCATTGGTTTGAGGAGGACTAATGTCCGAGAAGTTATGTGAAATTCCATGTTGTTCGCAAAATTCACCAAATTGCACCCTATGTTCAAATCTATTACCATGATTAGCTTGAATCAAATCACAAGTAGGTTTTTCTAAACTTCTTCCTAAGATCCTAAACTTATCTAGGGCATCTTCCTTAGCACCTAGAAATAGAGTCCATATATAATGTGAATAGTCATCAATTGTCATTAAAGTATGGAAGTTGCCTTTGTAACTTCAAATATGTGATGAACCAAACAAATCGATATGAAGTAATTCTAAAACTCTATTAGTCAAAATTGCTTTACTAATCCTATTGCTTGCAAGACCTTGTTTGTCTTAGTATTACGTAAATGTGCATTTAGTGTCTAATTAAATACGATACTTGAAAGTTGTGAGGACATGATCTACTATCTTTAATAGTTGCAAGCAATTAACATGTTAGCAATATGCATTAAATCATCTAGCATCAGGACAAGTGGGCATATAAGCAAATAATATTAAAACATGTTCCACATGCAAACATATGTTTTGTATTACCATTTAATCATTACGGAATGTAAGCACATAATCACATAACATCAAACTCAAAGAGCAATTAATCATGGCAAGTTGACATGTAAGCAAATAGCACCAAAACATATTTCTCATATAAGCACATTTCTCATACAACTACTAAGCATATGGCATTTTAGAAAATAACATTGTAGGGAAGCACATAAGCAAATAGTTTTAAAACATGTTTTTCATGCAAGTATACTTTTCATATCATCGCTTAATAACTTTAGAAAGTAAGCATGTAACCACATAGTTTCTAAACTATCATTGGTATTTTTAGTTTGTAATGCAATACCATACCGAATTCAATCCACGGGAATTCTCTTCAACTATGTAAATAGTTTGTATGCTTGCATAGATGTTTATATTTTCTTTTTCTACCCTAAAAACATAAAGCATGCAATTTTCACATAAATTGAACAAGTAGAAGTAGATATAAAATCTTTAACACAATTATGAATTGTGATCCGAAATTTTATCTAGTCTTTATAATTCGACACAAATGACTTCAAAACCTAACAAGTGTAGTAGGATGTTTCGTGTCAAACTTCTTGTTCATAGCACATAGTATGGACATGTAGACTCTAAGATATTATCATCCATCATTTGAATAATGCATTGATAGATATCTTTCCTCTCGGAAAACATTTATTTGTATTTCCTTCCATGCCTTCACATAAGTCCTAGTCACATAAGCACAAACGTTCTAAGAGCACACAAAAGGACCTTTCGAATGACCAACTAGACATCTCACTTCAGTTTGAATGATTTTTTTCCTATTTCTAATTATTTCTTGACTTGCTTTATGTTTAGAAAGACTTAATATGGTTCCAATGGAGTGTGTAAAACAAGTTTTAAGACTCATGAGCTCAAAACGAAAGTTTTTCAAAAATTTTGCAAAACTTTACCGCGGCTGGCGCATCAACGCACCACCAACGCGCCAGGAACAGACCCCAACTTACTCTCATCATGTAGATCTCCTTTTTCTCTTTCCGTGGTCTTTTAAATCAACTAAATCGGAGTTCGGATGAAGAAATTATGATCAAAATACTAACGCAACTTTTAAAACTTAATTTCTTCTTTTGGGTTTAGTTGTTGATTGTTTTTAGATGTTCTTAAAGATCCAAGACTTAGATTATGATGTGTTCAAGTTATGCAAGTTTTAAGCACATAACTATATTTCCTAAACACATAGCATTTTTAACAACTAACATTTAAGGCACATAAAGATTCATAAGCATAAGGAAGAACTTAGCTCGACTTTAATGGATGATTTTTGTTTCATGACCACGAGATAAAGATTTACCATTGATGTTTAGACTACCGACGACCTTCCTCAAAGTTTACTTATGTACACCATCATGCTCCTTATGAAGTAAACAATATTCTACAACGTCATGTGCTTGGAACAACCACTTAAAACGATCTAATAGATCGGTCCAAGCCTATACCTAACAAACATATAACTCAAAAACTTGGTCCCCAATTTTTGTTGGGTCCATTGTTGTTAGCATAAAGCACTCCCAAGTTGAACATCCTTGGGTCATGAAGCAAGATACTTAGTGTTTCAAGACCATAGTTTGAAAACATAGACCAAGGGTTGTTTAAAGAATTACTTTGGTTTTGAAATCTTGGTCCAAAGTTTTGATGATTGTGTGGTCTAAAAAATCTTTGGTTTGGGTAGGAGTTTTCTCTCCTTTGGTATGAGTTATATTCATGATGTGAAGATCTTTGATTTTTGTTAAAGTTTCTTCTTGACGATGATTGATGCTTTTGATAGGAATGTCTTTGGCTATATGACGGTTTCATATTTGGTGTGGGCAAGATAGATTTATGGTTGACTCGAGCTTGTGTGTATCCAAGTCAATTACGTGAAACCGGGTTGTAAAATTGTTTTGGGGTTTCTCTTCTTGTAAAGGGTGTTTGAGTACCTCGAGTATTTGCAAAAGGAGTTTGAGGAACAATTGATTTAACAAGAACATTAGACAAAACATTTGGTTTTTCATTTTTTCCTTCTTTTACAAACATTATTGGTTTGCTTAAACTTACGGAAGTGGTTTTCTCGATTTTTGAAAATCCAAGACCTTCCTTATCTTGGGACAATTTTTGTTGACTTAACATGTCATCCAAATCATTGCTACTTTTCTTAAATTTAGAAAAACTTAATGACTCTTTCTGAAGTTTGGATACTTTGTCATTCAAAGAGTTAACCTCATGTACAAGTTTTTCAACTTGTGCAAGGTTCAACCACCTCTTTGCGTTGAGTAAGTCTCTTTACTTCTTGTTCAAGTTCAAACACCTTGTCATTAAGAGAGTGTTTCTCCTCAACAAGTTATTCAATGGTTTTAAAATGTTCCTCATTCTCTTTTTTCAAATTACGAATACTTAAATCTTTATTAGAAGTAGAAGAGTTCGGAGATACCTCTTGAGTTTCCAACGCCATGAGACACGTTACATTCTTTTCCGAATGATCCCCGTCCTCACTATCACTCCAAGCTCCGCCGACGAATGCCCAATTTTCTTTAGGCTTTAGACATTCACTTATAAAGTGATTCTTGCCTCCACAATTGTAGCACTCGTGTTCGCGCCTTGAGCTTCCACCACCTTTATTATTATTATAGCCACGATCTCTTCCAACCTTTCTACCATTACTATCACCTTGGTTATCAAACCGATTACCATGCCTAGGGTTACCTTCTCGTCTAAAGAACTTCCTAAAGTTCCTTGCCATAAGGTTGAGCTCTTCATCATCTTCATCACTTCCTTCATCATTATCATCACTAGTTTGTTCCATAGTGACTTTAGCTTTGAGGGCTAGTGACTTAACCTCTTTCTTCTTTTCTTTAGAAACAACCTTGTCGTTTTCTAAAATCATTTCATACACTTTGAGGTTGCCGATTAGCTCGTCAAGAGGAAGTTCCGCCAAGTTCTTGGCTTCTTCAATAGCCGTCACCTTTGGCCTCCACTTAACCGGAAAAGCTCGAAGAAACTTTCTCACATGGTTCTTGTTGTAAAAGCTAGGATCTAGAGCCGTGAGGCTTGTGATAATAGCATTTAATCGTGTGTAACCATTGTCAATGGTCTCTTCATCCGAGATCGCAAACTTCTCATATTGTTGGATGAGTAAGTCGATCTTGCAATCTTTGACTTGTGAGTTACTTTGATGTGCGATGATGAGTGAATGCCAAATCTACTTGGCGGTCTTGCATATATGAACTCTCTCGAACTCCCTTCGAGGTAGAGCATTGTAGATTAACATCTTGGCTTCATCATTCTTACCAAGCTTTCTCCTCTCATCATCTTTTAGATCCGAGTTGGGCTTTTCCACTAACAACTTTGTTTCGGGGTCTTCCTCCATGAACACAAAGTTGCCATTTTGAATAATTTCCCATAAATCAAGATCTTTCGACCTAACATAGGTCTCAAACCGGGTTTTCTAAAAACAAAACCCATTGGTCTCTAGCAAAGGTGGTCTTTGCATAGAGCACCCCTCAACATAGTTCTCTTGAGCCATAGATCTATACTCTACTTTGCCAAAAATCTTAGTTAGGTTTTTAGATTTTTGGGAAAGAAGTTTTTGACTTAAAACGACTTCTCGGGAAGGTTTTAATGCTCAAGAACTTGAGTATACCGCTCTGATACCAATTGTAGAACCGTAGAGGGGGGGGGTGAATACGATTTCTTCGGCTTTTAAGACGTTTAAAAACTTTAAGCCACAAAGAAAACCAAGTGGTTGTATAATCAATCCAAACAACCACAAATACAATCAAAGTATATAAAGCGAGTAAAGAGAGACACCACGATATATACTGGTTCGGGATGGGGAGTTTATACCATCCGTACATCCACTTGCGAATCTACGACACTATACTATTCCACTAGTATAATCCTTTCGGTGGACTACAAACCGTTACAATTCACTCCACCGATATTCACCAATATCGATGCTCACAAAGAAGTAGTTACTCCCACGGTATTCCGCCCTCGGAAACCACCCAAAAGAATCTCGCGATTCAACTTCACCTAAGGATCACAAAGATCACTACCAAGACTTCCCACCGAAAGTATCAAACCCCAAATAGATCCCCAATGATCTAGGCTTGGTCACCAAGACACAAGACTTCCCTTACAAACAAATGAATGAATGAATATATGTTTGTTCAACCAAGCCCTAACCTAACCTAGAGACTCGATTGTAATAGAAAGGGTATAGAGAAGAAGACCCTCGACACAATCACAAGAGTGGATTAGGTTCTTGTGATTCTTCCCTTGCAAGTAGATGTGTTATTTCAAAGATGTTAGAGTGATAATCAAGAACACAAGATTAGAGATAGAGATAGAGATAGAGATAGAGATAGAGATAGAGATTTGAGAGTGTTTAGAGAGAAAGAATAATGGCAAGGGGTGAGGAATACAAGAGGCAAGGGTGGTATTTATAGGCCAAGAACCCAACTTGGGAAAATTTTACCGAGGCCGGTGCGCTTCCCACGCGTTGACGCGTGGGTGACGCGCCAGACACCCTGGGAAAATTTTCCCAAAGTTTTGGGTGTTGGCTTTATAAATACCTTACCTTGCTAAACCCCAATTGTACTTCACACTAAACCTTAACATTAATCAATCTAAGGTTTACAAACTCAAATAGCCAATTTGGGAAATGTTTTGTGAAGTGTTTATGAGAAAACAAATTACCAAGGGTATAAGGTGTAGATAGGGTAATTTGGAAGGGGTTGAAGTGTTATTCCTCACATGGCATAAAAAAGAGAGAAAGAATATGCCAAGGTATATTCCAATGCTTGGGGGGAAGAATGTGATGGAGGATTGAGATGAGATGGTTTGAATTGGATGGCTAGGATCAAAGGGAACCTCCCTTGGTTTTCAAATTATTTGGCATTTGTTGAATATGGATGGTTGGGATGTGTTGATTTGAAATAGATGGCTAAGATCAAAGGAAGCCTAGGTTTAGATTGAGAAGGGATATTCCAAAGGAATATGCTTTGCTTGGGGGGGAAGGGGAAATCAATGGTTGAGATGGTTTTGGTTTGAAATGGATGGTGAGGATCAAACACATGTGATGGTATAGAGAGGAGAGGTTGGATGGATGGTTGAGATGTGTTTAGTTTGAATTGGATGGCTTGGATTAGATGGAGCCTCTTTGGAATTCAAACAATTCCCATGTGTTGAAATTGAAAGGTTGAGACGTGTTGTAAGGGAATGGATGGTTGAGATGTAGTGTGTAAGGGAATATGTAAGAGTGTAAGAGATTGTGTAAGAGAATATTTGATTTGGATATGATTGGATTTGTCTTTAGTAGAAATGAGATTAAGAGAAGATTAAGACATAATCTAATTGTCATTAAGAAGAAAAAGTTTAGACAATCAAGATTATAGGTTGAGAAAATCATAGGTTACTTATAAGTTCAAGTAACACAACGTCGAGAATCCACAGGTTCATATCTCGTGACTTTCCACGACTCAACGTTCTCAACTAATACCTTGGTTCAAACAAGTTAAGTGCTTTGCCTTGATGTAAAGCATAACCCAAGTGGGAAAGGATGCATTTACGTAAAGTGACCTTTGACTTAGTTTGACCAATAAGGGAGTAAACCCGTTACGTAATTAGAGAAGACGTAAGCACGGGATATGAGCATATGGATGCTTCAACACGATGTTACGTGAAATATACAAGCTTCCTAGGTTTAGAAAAGCCTTGGCTAGAGGCGATAGTTAGAAAACATGAGTTGGCGTTTTCCCGTAAATGGGTGTTTTAAAAGTAGGATATCTCAAGTCTCAAAACTCGTTTCGAGTGTTCTCAATTAAGCACATAACATATTCATACTTGTATTGAAAGATCCACATTTGTCGGGTAAGGGGAAAGCCGACTTTCAAAATTCGCTCGGAACCATACAGTGTCCTGGCGCGTCACCCACGCGTTGACGCGCGGGCAGCGCGTCAGGAGCAGACATGGGATCCGGTGATTTTGAGCTAACGTTTGTTATTTTATGTGTTTCGATGGTTTATTTGTCATCATTAAAACAAGAAGAGATCTTGATAATGTTGCCTCAACATTTTCGTTTCAGTTTTCTTCTCATCAACACCTACTACATCATCAAAACGACCATTATACTTCTTCTCTGCACCATCTTCCTTATCAAATTCAACTTTTTTTCCTTTAATATATTTCTTATCAGACTGGTCATTTTGAGCTAAAAACATAAAATGGAAAAAGCGTATTACGTTGGGCAGGAAAATAATGTATTAAAAACTATAATTATAAACATAATAATTCCAATGAAAAAAATAATTATGAATCAAACTGACCAGAGTATTGAGGTTGTGAAGACATATTGATTTCTTTTCCTTACTACTCAACTGTTATTTCTTAATGACTTGAAGACTACAAATCATTCTATTTATATAGATAGAGGTTAGGTTTAATTTAATTAGGGAATTATGCTTTTATTTCTCCAAAAAATAAGTGCTATGTTAGGAATATGTGACAAAAACCAATATAATAAAGTATGGATGTTGACTTGTTAAAAAATATTACATTTTCATATAATAGATTTCCAAACTCTTAGACAGGCCCAATAGTTTCTTAACTTCTCATACAAAGAGCTACAAATTTAAATTATATTGAACCACAACAATGTTCTAAAAGTGTTACAATGTAAGCCTAATCCCAATATATATATATATTTTTAAATCTTGAAGTCTCAAAAACATCTGAAATACATGTAGTCTTCAATAGTAGGCCAATCACCATACCTTCATTCCACTTCCTGAATTTTTGTACCAAAACTTATTGTGCAAGTACCTGTTGAAAAGATAACCAAGGCAACAACAACAAAATCTAATATATTAATGTTAGTATATAAACTGCCAAGCATTGATACTCATATTAAAATGAAAGAGTCTAAAAAACTGAATGGGACTCCTCATTCACAAACAACACCCAAAATGTCTTGAACCATAATTCAAATGCAACAACCAATTGTCTAAAAAGTGATTGGGACTCTCCAATCACAAACGATGGAAATAAAAATGTCTAAATGCATAATCCATCTGCAATATGTTTTGAACAAATATCCATAAAATCAAATTTAATTCATAAAGTATTGTAGTCCATCCCTATTTGGATGCAAAGCCATCTTCAAGGATTTTTCTCCATTTTTATGTCCACAATTTGCCTTTTGGTCTTTGAACACTCAGTGCTTGGTTCCGCATCAGAAGCCCGTTTACCGCTACTGGTCTTTGCAAGAGGACTTGTGGCAGTACTTTTCAACACGTTGGTTGGTGTAACAGTCTCATCGGTTTGGGATTCAAGATCCTGCAAGTAAGTGGATCTTATGTTATTACATGTGTTACATAAACTTATTATCTTATATTACATGTATGAAAGACTAATGACTTTCCAAGGCAGATATCCCAACACACTTAGAACTTGTAGCCTCGCTATCTTGTTAATTTAAGATGAAAGAAAAGAACATGTTATATCTCGTTTCAAGATTACGTTAGGGACTCATTTTAATCAATGTACTTATTACCTTCATGGGCGTAACAGATGACGTAAGAGCACTCAGAATATCAACATCATCCGAAAGACGCAAGACAGTTAATACAGGCAACATCTTCTTCTGATTGTATTCATCAATAGAGACTTTAAAGGCAAGCCTTTTTCCAACCAATTCGGTGATTTCTTTTGGGAACACTTGTTGATCAGCACTCTACAAATCAATTTGTATTGTAGTCAAATGATATGTACTCAAAAACCACTGAGTTTTTTAATTTTAAAATAGATATTAGAATATATTTACCTTCAAGCCATACTTTTCGCAAAGTTGGTATGCTGATCTACCTGTTAAGGATTGCACTTCGTCGTTGAACAGAGAGAGCGACATTGTGCCAGACTCATCTTGAACACGGACTTGAAGGCGAAATCTACATACGATGTATTTTACAATACTAAGTTAGATAGCTATTCAATTCCCTAACTGTGCAGCTTTATTAAAGTAATGGTTCATAAAAAGTTCGTCCACTTACATTGATTTTATGCCTTTAACAATCTCATTGCACTTGGTGCATCTCCACTGATCAGAAGTCACACTCATTTTACCTTTGCTATCATCATCAAGATCAACAAACTCGCTCTCTTTCACCACTTTCTTGCTACACTTTTTGCATCCCAAATACCACCATCCCTCCTCTTCTTGTATCGCGATGATCGTTCCAACAATAACGGAAGTGATGTTCTGTAAACAATGCAAATAGATATAATCAACTAAAATTTTATTTAACTCTAATAATGACTGTTGGCTTTGAGTATGTTGTACCTTTTCAACATCCAAAAGCTCGACAATGTTTTTTACAAGATACTTATTTAGAAAATCATCCTTCGTCGAGAACTTTGAGCCAGCAGAAATACGCGATGATGTGTTCTCAGACGGTTCAGCATCTTGTCTTGAAAACAACCTACATGGAAATAAAATTAACTCGCTGTTCTATAACTTATAGATATGTATTTTTAAATTGCCTGTCGTGTTACCATAACCGGTATTCTTCAACCTCTCTGAATTCATCTTGCTCAATGGGTTGAGCAGATTGAACATAAACAGTTTTGTTCCATGATAACCGTTTTGGACACACATCTTACCTATACAAATTACAAATAATAACTTTGGTATTTTTCATCAAATACTTAAACATATTACCTAAGATATAGTAACAGAGGTGATAAGATGTTACCGTCCCAAGCTTTCATCATTGCCAATGATACAACAATCATGATTTTACCATGATCCACAATTGCGTTCAAAAAGTCATTGAATTGTTGTGCAAATACACCCCACAACATACAGTTGAGTTCATTCCCTCTACAACATATATATGCAGATCAAGACAGAATCATATAAAGGGATGAGGCTTGCAGAACCCGTGCTACGCACGGGCTTTTAATCTAATTGTTAATCGCGCGTATTGTTTTTGTGAATTGTCGAGTGCATTTGTATTTTTAGTTTAGTATGTTCTATGAAACTTTTTTAGTTTGTTGTTTAAAGATATAAAAATGGTTGATATTGTTTAGGTTTTTTGGTCTTTATATTTTCTAAATGGGGTTGTCGTTATTAAATTGTCATACGCTTGATGTAATTTCCTTTGATTGTTTTGGCCTACTACGTAACCCAACAATAATTTTGCATTATGTGGTTTTTGTATGGTAATACGAAGCACACTGGCTTTTTCTTATTTGTTATAATGTAATTTGTGTTATCATGTATATATAATAATGTCACATAAACTGTATAAAAATCGTTACAAACCTTTTTGGCTTCATCTCATTTTACTGTACAACTAATTTCATTGAAAATTAAAATTGATGTCTAACTAATATTAATAAATTTTATCAGTAACCTCAATTCTAAATAGCCAACCAAATAAATATTAATTAACACACTATCAATAATTCCTAAAACCTTTGGACTCCACTATTATGTCTTAAATTTTATTTTTTTTTTAATTTATTATTATAATTTACAAATGGGTTCGAGCAAAAATTATGTACTTTATCATTTAACCATTTAAATGTTACTTACAAATATTTACATACTAAATGTGATTTTGACCGGTTTATATATGTATTAATTAGGTTAAATCATTAATTATTCTTGCAGCCTTTTCAACTTCATCTCAGTTCATAACCGCCTTACAACATGTATATACTAAGTGTGATTTTGGCCGGTTTATATAGGCATGAATTAGGTTAAATCATTAATTATTCTTGCAACCTTTTCAACTTCATCTTAATCCATAACCGTATTTTAATTCTATACTAAGTACGTGATCAATTCCGGCAACCCTTGCACTTCCATCTCGATGTTGTATATACTTCACATTAAATTATGGGACTCTATCTTGAGTATCTTGATTACTCCGCATTATATTAAGGGACTCAATCTTATAGTATTATAAAGTTTGTGTAATCATGTATATATAATAATGCCACATAAACTATATAAAAATCGTTACAAACCTTTTTGGTTTCATCTCATTTTACTGTACAACTAATTTCATTGAAAATTAACATTGAATTCTAACTAATATTAATAAATTTTATCAATAAACTCAATTCTAAATAATTAACCAAATAAATATTAATTAACACACTATTAATAATTTCTAAAACCTTTGGACTCAACTCTTATGTTTTAAACATTATTATTTTTTTATTATTATAATTTACAAATGGGTTCGAGCAAAAAGTATGTACTTTATCATTTAACCATTTAAATGTTGCTTTCCATACATGCTTGTTCATAACCGTCTTTTAATTCTATACTAAATACGTGATCAATTTCGGAAACCCTTGCACTTTCATCTCGATGTTGTATATATGCTCGTGCACATTTTCTTGAATCAATTCGCACATGTGAGCTACATCATAAACTAATCACGCTAAAAATTACATTTAACCATTTAAATGTTGCTTTACATACATGCTCGTGCACATTTTCTTGAATCAATTCGCACATGTGAGCTACATCAATAGAAATCGCACATAAATTACTTGTATATGAAAATGCATTAACATAATACATATATCTATATATATGCTTACCTATAAGAATCACCTAAATATGTAAGAAACAAATAAAATAGTTGGTATCCCAATCTTTGGTTCCATTTATCTGAGCATGCATGATCTTGTGTGATTTTCATGGTACCTGTGTATGATAACAAAATTAAGAAAAAAGGAAGACCAAGTTAATTACAAATATCTAAAAGATGTGTGAATCATCTCCAAAATGTTGCAAAATAGAATTTACATACCGCTATCAACAATCAAAGATCTAAAAGATGTGTGAGTCATCTTCAAATGTACATATTAAATGTGATTTTGGCCGGTTTATATAGGCATGAATTAGGTTAAATCATTAATTATTCTTGCAACCTTTCGCAACCCTTGCACTTCATCTAACCGACTTTTAATTCTATAATAAATGTTATGTGATCAATTCGGGCAACCCTTGCACTTCATCTCCTTTCATGATTGTATAGTTATTATGATGCTGCATTGAATTCCGAACATTAGCAATTTGTACTATATGCAATCTTGACGCCTCCACATTAAATTTTAGGACTCAATTTTATATGTTTATAGATTATAGTAATTAAAAAGTATTCAAATCTATTAAAACTTAAGTTAAATAGATTGTAATAAAGGGATTATAGTAATTACTCAGCATCAATATGAGGCAATGGTTTCTTTTTGCCCTTGTTCCCATTCTTGTCAAAATTATCCAAATCTTGACATGCACTGACATGACCAATTACATCTGCTCGAATAACAAAGACAATGTAACCATTAGACCTTATACCATTTGAAGCAAATCGACCTATATATTAAAACTGCATTTGAATCTATATATTAAAAGGTATTCAAATGCATTAAAACTGCAATCAAACTATATATTAAAAAAGATTCAAATGCAATTTAACACATTTTAAAAACATAAATTAAAGTACATACCAAATTGGCCATCTTCTTCCATCTGCAAATCCGTTATGGATTTGTAGCCTCTAAAATCAAATCCATACATAGACCCAGTGAAATCAGTACAGGGCCCACACAATGTATTGCTAAAAAAGCTGAGACTTAAAGCATTGTCAACCATCCTATACTTGGGTTGTATTTCCCCAAGTGAGTATCTTTCGAGCTTGACAGCAGCGCCTTCAACCAACTTGTGCTTGAATTGATTCACATTCGCCATCCTGCAGGTGGCCTGCATTTTGGTATTCTGCTCAAAAAGAAGAAAATTAATTACAAAAATGGTGTAACCTTTAGCTACATATAACAAATGAAATTGGCAGCTTTGTCCTCTAACAATAGCTACATATAAAAAATCAAAATGGCAGCTTAGTCCTCTAACAATAGCTACATATAACAAAATATGTGGGCAGTTTGTCCTCTAACAATAGCTACCCATAACAAAATTATGCTTACATTTTCATCCATAAGTATCATTTCAAGATTTTTGGCATGCGGTTTATTGTAAATTACTTGAGTCCAACTCCTTAAAACACGGACTCTCAGGGTAATGTTGTCCTTGACAGCCGATAGGTCGTTGATATAACCTGACACAAACACAGCCATAGCTTTTGAATTGTTAGAGGACAAAGAACAGAGAAAAGGATGATGTGGGCAGCTAACACATATCATATGTGGATTATATAGGATCTAAACCCTAACATAACTTGACTAATTCACAATTTTAAAAAGGCAACTATTGCATTTCCTAACATTATGATATTAGGGTTCTTAAAAAAATAACAATTAAATTCAAAAAGTCAAATTAAGAAACTTACATGAGTTGGAATGTTGTCATCTATACCTAAAATAGATGAAACCAAGGGATCAATTAGAGATCAAAACCAAATAAATCACCATAAATGCTATAATTCCTTTACAAAAATAACTCAATCGGATCATTTGATGAGAATTGAAACTGAAAATTACCAAACACGTTTTCAATTAATGTGTGGATTCAAAATTAGGGTCCGGTTAATTTTGAATAGGTAGAGGACGCTCCTCCATTAAAGGCTCCGGGTGAGTTTTGAAGAATTGGAGGACGCTCCTCCATTACGAGTTTAAAATACTAGACGAATACCCGTGCATAGCAACGGGTTTCTAGTTTCAACAAAATTTCATCGGCAAATTATTGTTTTTAGGCATATTGTATTTGTAGCACCAGAGAATCTTTTTTTAATATTGTTTTTCTAATAGCATAGTTACATTGGGTTCCAATAATGTCAATATGTGTGTGATTTGTCTTTTTCGATAGTATTATTTTAAGATTGCACTAATAAAAAATAAAAAATTATAATTAAAAGCCGAGTATCCGTGTCTAGCTGCAAGTGTGTACCTCATAAAAAAAGTCAATTACGTCATTCGGCTTTTTTTTTTTTTTTTTTTTTTTGAGCAAGCTGCTTTCGTCAATTAACTTCAAGGAATATAAAGCTCATTTACAATACTTGGTACAAAATCCGCTTATCCTAAAATAACTATGCTCATTTTAGTAGTTTATATTTCTTTTTAATAAGTCAAATCCACTTTTTAACTATTGGAAAGTTGAAAACATATTTTCCTAAGGGGATAATATCACAGATACCGGATCCCTTAAAAAGCCTAAAAACTTTAAAAAGCCTGAAAAGTAATTACAACCGTCCGATCAAAAATCATGATCCGATCAAATTAAAAGAAGAAATCTAAACATAGGGGCATGTTGGTCATTCCGATACAAATAATAATCTGTTACATTTCTTTATTTCCCATCTCGTTCCCCCTTTATTTCCCACCATTGCACCGTCTCCATCACCATCACCATCACCGTCTTCACGCTGTCAACATCACCGGAACCGTCACCACCACACCGTCACCATCACCATCACCGTCACCACCACAACACCGTCTCCATCACCGTCTTCACGCCATTAACATCACCATATTTACGCTGCAACATTACCATCTCCATATCTACCGTTACACATAACTAACTAATCAATCTTCAAACTAGCTAACTAACCGCTAGTTCAGACAAACTAACAGATCTTCAAAATCATATCAATCGAACACAGTAATTGAATATCTGTTACTATCTTACTTACTGGTGTTCAGATCTAATTGATAAAGTGAGGGTGGGAGTTGATCTGATCGATAAAGGTCAGAGGTTATGAAAAGTTGGTGGTAAGATATATTCTATGATGATGTGAAGAGTTGCGGTAGTGTAAATATATTGTTGATAAAATGGACGAATCAATTGAAAGTGTAGTAAGTTGCTGCCTTTTTTCTCCCAAATAAAATGATAATTAGGTGTACTGTTTTTGTTCTTAAAAAGAGTATTTACGCATTATCAATTGAGATCGGGTTTGAGAGATGGATATGAGGTGCATTATCAAAATTATATTATTCTTATTTTTATAACGTTTATCAATTATTTTTCATAATGTTCAGCTGTTTTTAAAAAAAAAAATTAACATTCATCACTTATTTTTTATATGGTTCATCAGTTATTTTTTATTTGCTTCATCAGTTATTTTTTTGACATGGTTCATCAGTTATTTTTTATAATGTTCAGCAGTTTTGAAAAAAAATAACGTTCATCAGTTATTTTTTATATGGTTCATCAGTTATTTTTTATATTGTTCATCAGTTATTTTTGATAACGTTTATCAATTATTTTGTTCATCAGTTAATATGGTTCATTAGTTAATAAGGTTAATAAGGTTCATCAGTTAATAAGATTAATAAGGTTCATCAGTTAGTTAATAAGGTTAATAAGGTTCATCAGTTAATATGGTTCATCAGTTAATATGGTTCAACCAAAGTAACTGATGAACAAAATGTCTTTTTTAAAAATCAGTTAATAAAGTTCATCAGTTAATAATATAGTTCATCAGTTAATAAGGTTCATCAGTTAATATGGTTCAACCAAAGTAACTGATGAACAAAATGTCTTTTTTAAAAATCAGTTAATAAGGTTCATCAGTTAATAATATAGTTCATCAGTTAAAAAAAACAACAAAAAAAACAAAAAACAAAAAAAAAAAAAAAAAAAAAAAAGTTTTTTAATCTTACATTAATCAAATGACTAAAGGTGCATTGTTGTACAAAAATTAGTGCATTTAACTCGATTTTAAGACTAAAAAGCTAAGCTAAACATTTCATCAAACACGTTGTGTGCAACAAATATGTGTAAAACGTCATCTTTAACATAAGATATCTCACTCATATCATATTGGATTTGAGTGATTCAAATTTCTGGGTAAAGAATGGCCAAGAAGCTACAACTTTCGTGTTTTAAGTTTTGCAAAATTCGGCCTTTAAACTAGACAAAATTAGAGCCGAAAATGCTAAAATTTTCAAGAAAATCATGACCTAATTAATATGTCAAAAAAAAGTTTCGAAAAAATTAAAAAAATTTATACCCAATTAAAGAGGATTAAATTTTAAAAAATATGGTGAAATCGGTTTTTTGTAAAAGTTTGTCATTTGAAAGTTATTTGCATTTGAAATTTAAGGTGGAATTAAGAAAATAGATCAAATGACCAAAATACCCTCTAACTAAAAATATTAAAGAAAAAAAGGGAGGGAGTGGGTAGGGACACATGACATTAGCTTAGTGGTTAGAAATCTTTTTAGGCTTTTTAATTTTGATCCCCTTTCTAGGAGATCGCAACTCTAATATCACAACCAAATTTTAGACCACCGAAAATAACTTGGGTTATCCATGGTTTTCATCATCATAAATACATAATAGCTTATTTGTAACCAACCCAAAAAATAACAGATTGAAACATCATACGTATGTAATTTCTTTGCCACTTCCAAGCTAAGTAAACCAAGGAAACAACCAACACCAAAATAACCCAAACAAATTCAAGACTACGAGAAACATTTGGATCCAAGATCAGGGTTTGCTTTTTACAAATAAAAACATAAAGACAATAAAAAGACGCCTCTTTGGATCTAACAAACCATCAAATATATCGAGTAGCATGTTTCATATCTCAAAAAAACTATGATAAACACACCTAAAAATAGCATTCTTGGCTACAACTTAGCATCACACCCGATTGAACCGCCAAAATCACCACTATTTATTGAAAGCAACTTAGCACACAACCATCAATTCTCAAAAAATCTACACAACCATCAGATTTCGAAAACCCAAAAATCAGTACAAAAGAAGATAAAAAAAACAGATGTAGATCCAAACATAATATACCGTTCCATCTATTGATCCAAACATTATACCCTCATCATATCCAACTGGATATCAAGCACGAACCACCAAAACAAAAACCATAGAAACAAAGACCACCTGTCAAACCAACCTAAATAAAACAAACCAGCCAAAACTACCAATACCGGTCAATAATACAAGTGGCAGTGGCAGCGGCAGATTCAGATGAGGGTGGTGGCGGCGAACTTAGTGGTGGGGAGAGTTGGAGTTTTAGAGTGATATGTGTTTCTGTTCACTCTATGAAGCTAATGAAGCTGGTATAAAAATAACCAAATAAGTTGTGTCAACTAAGATTACAAATGAACATGAAAAAAAGAATTCAATTTCTAACCTCAAGATCATCATCTACGTTCCTTTGAAATACGCTAATGAACATGAAAAAAACGCTAATGAAATACGATAACATTATTATAGCCCTTTTCCTGTAGTGAAACACGGTTGAACTACTTATAATGAACATGTTGGGGGTGGTTTATATAGGCAATATGCAATGTTAATTTTGAGGGTTTAGAGTTTGAATTTAATGAACATGTATCATGGTGTACATCATTTCAATTTTAGTTGACCATTATGATTCCTACGTACAACAGCAATATGCAATAGTTAATAGGCAATAGTCTCCATGCATTCCTACGTTAAGCAATAGTTTCCTACGTACAACAATAGGCAATAGTTAATAGGCAATAGTTAATAGGCAATAGTTTCCATAAATAGAGGTTTCAAGAACATTGACCATGTTGAACATAAATAGTTAAGATTACACCATTTCACTTTTATTTCCTTACAGCCCATCGTGTATTTCTTTGTCTTTGTTACACCATTTCAACATTACCAAAATTACATTTTCAACATTTCAACTTTTCACTTTTATTAACTTTTCCACTTTCACCTTTGACCTTTTTTTCCTTTATAGATAGTAAAGATAACTCAAAAGAGATACTTTGACCATTTATTTGACTTTTTTTAAAGAAATTGTTGGCATGAATATTATGATATTTAATCTAAACATCCTCTTCATGTTTTGATAATGAAAAAGATGTAAGTTACAACATATAACGTAAAATGCTTAAGTTACGTATGATCACAATTCTTCTATGCATTCTTACGTCAACAAGCCTCGACATCTCAACGTCTCGAGTTTGCCTCAATAATCACTTAAGGTATGGATAAACAAGTGCTTAATACATCTCATGATCAAAGGGGTATTTAATTAACTAATACAAAGTTTATTTAATTATATAAACATATTATATATTTCTGAAAAACACTTTTGGTAATAAAGAAAAATGTTTTAATCATACTAAATATATGATTTCAAACTTTTAAACAAAATCAGTTAGTTTTTCACCAAATAAACTTCCCTCACTAAAAGACAAGAAAATCCAACGTTCTGAAAAAAAATATTTTTTTATTAGGCGGCCCCCTTAATTATACTAGGCGGTCCCCTTAATTATTAAGGGGACCGGCACCCAATTAAGGGGACCGGCCACGCTCCAGAACAATATTTTTTTTCCTATAAATACTGGTTCATCCCACAGAATTTTCTCACCTTTTGCACAAAAAATTTCAGATCCAATTCTCTCTAAACATCCTTCTAAAACCCTTTGATCATAAGATTATTAATCTTTGTTTCAAGTGATCCAATCTCTCATCACTCAAAGTGCAAGAGAAGAATCCTCCCTATCATAAACCCAAACATGTATTAGGATCTAGTTAGTGCTTATGTGATGTTGTGAGTTATGTATATGTAATAAGTATATCAAGATGATCTTACTTAGTAGTGATTTTATGTGTGAGTAAGAAGTAGTGGGAGGAAGAAGTAGTGTGGAGAAGACATGTAGTTGTGAAGATGTAGGTGTGTGAATTAGTAGTGGAGCTTAGAAGAAGTTGTGATGAAGTCGTGAAGAAGACGTGAAGTCATGAAGAAGTCGTGAAGTTGTGTAGAAGTTATGTAGTGATCTAAGTTGTGTTGTGAGATTGGTTCTAGCTACTATTAGAACTCGACATTTAGCTTAGTGTCGTTAAATGGTGTAAGCAAAAGTTGTGTACGGTTTTCTCCGCCAAAAGGGAGCTTGTTGAGTAGTGAAGAAAACTCTCGAGTAGGTGACTCGGGGAGTGGAGTAGGAACAAGGAAGGTGTCCTTGTAGCCGAACCACTATAAATCATTGTGTCCGGTTTGCATCCTCTTTCTCTTATCTTTTTACATTTACTCTTGCATTTATCGCTTTATATCTATGCTTGCAAATATGTGTTAGTTGTTGCTTATATTGATGATTGATTGTGGTGTAGTAACAAGTTAATATTGTGATAGGATATATAGTTGTATGATATGGTCTAATGGGCTTATATATATATATATGATTAACACTTCTCATGTTGAGTTTAACTTAATCGATAATTTGATACAAAATGCTTTAAGATTTTAAAAGGAAAACGTATTCACATAAAGATCGACCAAAGCTTCATCCAAAAGTCTACATATATAATTGATCATATTGATTATATATTGTTTTCATACTAAACTCTAATTGAAGGTTTTTAAACAAACAATTGAATATATTTGAATCAACATTTTGCAAAACCAAGTTTTTATAAAACGAAAAAGAAGGGAAAACTATTCAACCCTCCCTTCTAGTTTTCCAGAAAGTTACACACCTTTCCGAAAAGTCAGAAAACAATTTTTTACAAAAAATGAAATTTTGAGTACCAGATGGGCGGCTCCCTTAATTGTCAGGGCGGCCCCCTTAAATACTGGGCGGTCCCCTTAATTATTTAAGGGGTCCGCCTATCTGTTCGACAGTTTTTCGAAAACTTTTAAAAAAATCATATAAAATTAACCGTAACTCCGTAGAAGTTGTGCCACCCGGCGTTTTAAAGGTAACTGAGTCTACTTTCATTTAAAAATACTTACAAGTAACCATTACAAACTTAAATAAGTAAGAAAGTCAAAATAGTATACGGTGGTCAAAAATTTGTGTTTCGTTTTAACGTAAAACTTTTGTTTTACCTTTTCCTTCAAGTCGGGTATTCCTAGTTGATATACTTTTGAAAAATTAAGTATTTATGTTTTCAAAATATTGATCTTAGTTAAATTATAGAATGGGAGGAAACTATTTTATTTTCAAATATATTCGAGCTAAGTAAACGTTGGTGTATATAATACACAAAACGACGACAAGTGTTTTATGTGTTATGTGAACTTCTTTGTGATTTTATTTTCTTAATTGAATATATTAAATGATTGTTGCTATTTGAAGTTTAGCTATGTATATATCTATGCATATGTGCCTTATTAGTGTATAGCTAGTTTGCCGATTTATACTTAACTAGATCTTATGCTAGATTTCTTATGTTAGGATTGTTATAATATGATTGCATTGCATATAGGTATAGATGGCTTAATGTTACTCAAACATCTTGTAAATGAGTTCAATCTAGTCACCTAAACATTTCAAACAATTTAATCTACTCTTCACAACACACTTAAATACTTTCTACAAATTAGCTTGTTTTACCTTAAGATGTTTAATAAGAGAAATTGAATCATTGTAAAACATTAATAGTTATATAAAAGAAAAAATATTTTAAAAATCTAAGTGTGTTCATAATAAGTAAAAATGAAGAGTCTTTTACAAAAACAAAGCATATAACAATCATGAAATAATAAGTCAACTTTCAATCACTCACTAATTAATAATCTTAGGATTAATGGAACACACTATCAAAATGTTTATTTATTTCAAATGAGTGTCCGTGAGGGTCAAGAAAGATTTTGATATTATATCAATTCATTATTCAAATTATGGTTGATATATTCATCAAATCTAATTGACGTGTTTTTTAGTGTGGACAAGAAATTGGATTGCTATTTGTTTAGCTTCAATATTATATCAAATTACAACAAAAGACATAGTCTTGAATCTATATACTCAATCACACTAGATTGATATGAAAATAGTTACATCCTTTGTAGATAAAAAGAGTGTGCATTGGATCATAACTCACACTTGTGTTGATAATGTCATATTGAATCTACTTGTCCAATAATTGTGTTCCAAATATTAGAATAACATTTTAAACACATTTATAAAATATACAATGAAGTAGGATTGACGACTTGGATGTTTCGTCCGAAATATTCAAGCAATTTACATTGCAATGCAATGGATAAATGTGTCATATCCGAAAAACCAAACATGAGCAAACTAACAACATATGTAAACTTTGCTCAAACTACTTAATATCGTCACTTCAAGATAAAATATATATTTAAGAATAATACACACTATATATTCTATGTATTTCATTTCTTTGTAGCATGAATGGTTGTGTTACAAGATAATGCACTACACTTTCCTTTTTGAAATAATATAAGTTATTAGAAGTGAAAAATAACTTGTCACAATCCATAAACAAATAATTTTTTTTAAATACTTGTTAAAGTATGATATATAACATTTGCAAAAATCATAGAAAATAATATTTGTTTAAAAATATATTAATGTCTAGTTTTGATATCATTTGAGAATTACAAACTCATTTAAGATAAATAATCTTAATGAGATTCATTTCACAAGAGATGCTAAGGTTCACTCTTAAGTTTAGCACAGTTATTAAATCAAGTAATATGTCATCAAAACCAAACAACCGGTAAATCATGAAGAAAAGATTAAAACTTTTTGTTTACTCTTATCTAAACATTCAACACGTCTCTATTAGGATCGTGAATAAAATATATCATCTAGATTTACCTTCATTAAAACATGATGTTTGAGTCACATTAAGCCAAGTATTAGTGAATCAAGCAAACTTCATGTTTGGTAATCTTCGATAGGTAAATTTAGGAACTCAATTTCTTCTAAAAAGAGAATGACTACTGGAGAATCTATTGACTAGAAACTCAATTTAACCTAACGGTTGAATTGCTTCTATGTGAGAAGTTGGGTGTGTGTAACCCGTAAAAATGGTCGTGTTTAGCCTGAATTGAGCACCACTAGTAATAGTCTCATTCTCATTCTCCAACTTGATTAAATTGCTCTTCCTATATATACCTAACGCTAGTTTACTTTTATGAACTTTGCTTCTCATTAGATTCTTTCATTCCTAGATTTATGGCATATCGCATATATGTTGTTTCTAGATTTTTTTTTTTTTTTTTTTTTTTTTTTTTTTTTTTTTTTTTTTTTTTTTTATCCTATGTGATTTGATTGTATGCCTTTACATGCTTAACTCTATGTCCGGATGAGCACAAATTTAATGGGAAGGGAAAACACACTCACTCACATATATTCCTCTACCTTACACCCAAACATGTCATCTCCCAACAACCAAAAACCTAAGATTTCAAGAACCGCAAGGATCTCCATCAAACCCGTTTGGAGGAGGAAACTTGATTCTTGTCATAACTTAAGTGATGTTGTTCCAAGTCAACCAACTACTAAACCTCAAACCCTCACAACCTATCACCCACTCATTCCCTCATTCATGCTTCTTCTTATGATGAGCATGCTCAATCCCAAAACAACAATCTCAATCTCTCAATCAATACTTCACATGTTGCTCATTCAACAAAAACACCACTCACTCTTGGAGAACCTCTTCCACCCATTTCATGTTTTCATGACTACCCAAGCTCAACCATGTCTCCACCACCAAGAGTACCACCACCACATCCTACAACCTCACATGCCATTCCTATGTTGCATGTTCAAACCTTCACCCAAGACAACCATCATTTTCCACCATCATCACCTTCCTCCGAACACTTGAAGTTCGTTGAGGAGCTAAAAGAGGCTCATGAGCTTAATGCTCTTTTAGCATTACATCTTGCGCAACGCAATTTGGATCCAATCCAATCAAGCTCACCATCATCACCACACAACATCAACCAAGTTGAGAAGCATGTCAACAATTGCCCTTGTTGCATCTTCCTTCAACAACAAACCATTGCCTTGAATGAGCACTTCACTTGGATTGAGTATCTTCTTACAAGATCTCAACAAACATCATCACTTGAACAACATCCAAACTCTCAATCAACCTCTTCCGCTCCGAAATCTACACCCCTAAAAGTCAAGCGAATTTCTTTATGAAACGCATCTTTTCCACCTCCTAGCAAGTGAAGAACACAAAGAAGATATCCATGCTTCAAGTGTTGTCAAGCCATCACCACCTCATTCACATATCCATTTTCGGTCGTCAACCAACAAAACACCTAAAAATCCCTTGATTCCAAATCATCCACCCTTGTCAAATGTTATATTAATCTAAACCATATTTGTCAACCTTTTGTCATTACCTTCCCTTTTCATTCACGCTCATCCTTATTTATTTTTCTACGTCTTTAAAAGAAGGCATCATTATCATTTTTTTCTCTCTTTTAGAATATATATTTTGGTATCTTTTGCCAAAATATGTCGGTAGAATCTTTGCATTAGGTTCCAATCATTATCATGTCTTAAGCTTTGGTCATTATTTAAAACAATAATTACATGCGTCATATTTTTAGTGCATATACCTATTACGTCCATATATTGTTCCCCTATTAGTATCATGCATATACCTATCATCATCATTATATATATTTGCACTTGTCTACTAACTTTGTTTTGAAGGATTACTTCATCGCTCGATTCTTTAGTAGCCAAAACTAGTTTTGAGCATACACCAAGGGGGAGCATTAAGGTTGATTGGATCAAGGCTTCACTTACGATGATGCAAGCTCGCCTTTTACATTCTATTTCAAGAGTTCAAGCGTAGTAGAAGTCTCGTCTTAGAGTCCACCTTTTTGCTTCGACAAAAGGGGGAGAAGAAGTGTAAACAAGTAACTTATACATTTTACTATAAGTTATAGTTTACATAGTTTGTCATCATCAAAAAGGGGGAGATTGTTGGCATGAATATTACGATATTTAATCTAAACATCCTCTTCATGTTTTGATAATGACAAAGATGTAAGTTACAACATATAACGTAAAATGCTTAAGTTACTTATGATCACAATTCTTCTATGCATTCTTACGTCAACAAGCCTCGACATCTCAACGTCTCGAGTTTGCCTCAACAATCACTTAAGGTATGGATAAACAAGTGCTTAATACATCTCATGATCAAAGGGGTATTTAATTAACTAATACAAAGTTTATTTAATTATATAAACATATTATATATTTCTGAAAAACACTTTTGGTAATAAAAAAAATGTTTTAATCATACTAAATATATGATTTCAAACTTTTAACCAAAATCAGTTAGTTTTTCACCAAATAAACTTCCCCCACTAAAAGACAAGAAAATCCAACGTTCTAAAAAAAAAAATTATTAGGCGGCCCCCTTAATTATTAAGGGGACCGGCCACGCTCTAGAACAGTATTTTTTTTCCTATAAATATTGGTTCATCCCACAGAATTTTCTCACCTTTTGCACAAAAATTTTCAGATCCAATTCTCTCTAAACATCCTTCTAAAACCCTTTGATCATAAGATTATTAATCTTTGTTTCAAGTGATCCAATCTCTCATCACTCAAAGTGCAAGAGGAGAATCCTCCCTATCATAAACCCAAAGATGTATTAGGATCTAGTTAGTGCTTATGTGATGTTGTGAGTTATGTATATGTAATAAGTAGATCAAGATGATCTTACTTAGTAGTGATTTTATGTGTGAGTAAGAAGTAGTGGGAGGAAGAAGTAGTGTGGAAAAGACATGTAGTTGTGAAGATGTTGGTGTGTGAATTAGTAGTGGAGCTTAGAAGAAGTTGTGTTGAAGTCGTGAAGTCGTGAAGAAGACGTGAAGTCATGAAGAAGTCGTGAAGTTATGTAGAAGTTGTGTAGTGATCTAAGTTGTGTTGTGAGATTGGTTCTAGCTACTATTAGAACTCGACATTTAGCTTAGTGTCGTTAAATGGTGTAAGCAAAAGTTGTGTACGGTTTTCTCCGCCAAAAGGGAGCTTGTTGAGTAGTGAAGAAAACTCTCGAGTAGGTGACTCGGGGAGTGGAGTAGGAACAAGGAAGGTGTCCTTGTAGCCGAACCACTATAAATCATTGTGTCCGGTTTGCATCCTCTTTCTCTTACCTTTTTACATTTACTCTTGCATTTATCGCTTTATATCTATGCTTGCAAATATGTGTTAGTTGTTGCTTATATTGATGATTGATTGTGGTGTAGTAACAAGTTAATATTGTGATAGGATATATAGTTGTATGATATGGTCTAATGAGCTTATATATATATATATGATTAACACTTCTCATGTTGAGTTTAACTTAATCGATAATTTGATACAAAATGCTTTAAGATTTTAAAAGGAAAACGTATTCACATAAAGATCGACCAAAGCTTCATCCAAAAGTCTACATATATAATTGATCATATTGATTATATATTGTTTTCATACTAAACTCTAATTGAAGGTTTTCAAACAAACAATTGAATATATTTGAATCAACATTTTGCAAAACCAAGTTTTTATAAAACGAAAAAGAAGGGAAAACTATTCAACCCCTCCTTCTAGTTTTCCACAATTGGTACCAGAGCCACGTCGCTCAAATTTTCAAAACAAATGGTTTTAAAAATTGAGTACGATCCATGTATCAAATTACCCATTAAGGAGGATTAAATATGAAAAGTGTTTTGTTGATTGACTTGTATTAGTTTTGATGATATATACACTAATTATACTAGCTCGAAATAATATTATGCTTAAAATAAGTTTTATATGTTCGGTATCAAAATCAGAAAGTTACACACCTTTCCGAAAAGTCAGAAAACAATTTTTTACAAAAAATGAAATTTTGAGTACCAGATGGGCGGCCCCCTTAATTGTCTGGGCGGCCCCCTTAAATACTGGGCGGTCCCCTTAATTATTTAAGGGGTCCGCCTATCTGTTCGACAGTTTTTCGAAAACTTTTAAAAAAATCATATAAAATTAACCGTAACTCCGTAGAAGTCGTGCCACCCGGCGTTTTAAAGGTAATTGAGTCTACTTTTATTTAAAAATACTTACAAGTAACCATTACAAACTTAAATAAGTAAGAAAGTCAAAATAGTATACGGTGGTCAAAAATTTGTGTTTCGTTTTAACGTAAAACTTTTGTTTTACCTTTTCCTTCAAGTCGGGTATTCCTAGTTGATATACTTTTGAAAAATTAAGTATTTATGTTTTCAAAATATTGATCTTAATTAAATTATAGAATGGGAGGAAACTATTTTATTTTCAAATAAATTCGAGCTAAGTAAACGTTGGTGTATATAATACACAAAACGACGACAAGTGTTTTATGTGTTATGTGAACTTCTTTGTGATTTTATTTTCTTAATTGAATATATTAAATGATTGTTGCTATTTGAAGTTTATCTATGTATATATCTATGCATATGTGCCCTATTAGTGTATAGCTAGTTTGCCGATTTATACTTATCTTATGCTAGATTTCTTGTGTTAGGATTGTTATAATATGATTGCATTGCATATAGGTATAGATGGCTTAATGTTACTCAAACATCTTGTAAATGAGTTCAATCTAGTCACCTAAACATTTCAAACAATTTAATCTACTCTTCACAACACACTTAAATACTTTCTGCAAATTAGCTTGTTTTACCTTAAGATGTTTAATAAGAGAAATTGAATCATTGTAAAACATTAATAGTTATATAAAAGAAAAAGTATTTTAAAAATCTAAGTGTGTTCATAATAAGTAAAAATGAAGAGTCTTTTACAAAAACAAAGCATATAACAATCATGAAATAATAAGTCAACTTTCAATCACTCACTAATTAATAATCTTAGGATTAATGGAACACACTATCAAAATGTTTATTTATTTCAAATGAGTGTCCGTGAGGGTCAAGAAAGATTTTGATATTATATCAATTCATTATTCAAATTATGGTTGATATATTCATCAAATCTAATTGACGTGTTTTTTAGTGTAGACAAGAAATTGGATTGCTATTTGTTTAGCTTCAATATTATATCAAATTACAACAAAAGACATAGTCTTGAATCTATATATTCAATCACACTAGATTGATATGAAAATAGTTACATCCTTTGTAGATAAAAAGAGTGTGCATTGGATCATAACTCACACTTGTGTTGATAATGTCATATTGAATCTACTTGTCCAATAATTGTGTTCCAAATATTAGAATAACATTTTAAACACATTTATAAAATATACAATGAAGTAGGATTGACGACTTGGATGTTTCGTCCGAAATATTCAAGCAATTTACATTGCAATGCAATGGATAAATGTGTCATATCCGAAAAACCAAACATGAGCAAACTAACAACATATGTAAACTTTGCTCAAACTACTTAATATCGTCACTTCAAGATAAAATATATATTTAAGAATAATACACACTATATATTCTATGTATTTCATTTCTTTGTAGCATGAATGGTTGTGTTACAAGATAATGCACTACACTTTCCTTTTTGAAATAATATAAGTTATTAGAAGTGAAAAATAACTTGTCACAATCCATAAACAAATAATTTTTTTTAAATACTTGTTAAAGTATGATATATAACATTTGCAAAAATCATAGAAAATAATATTTGTTTAAAAATATATTAATGTCTAGTTTTGATATCATTTGAGAATTACAAACTCATTTAAGATAAATAATCTTAATGAGATTCATTTCACAAGAGATGCTAAGGTTCACTCTTAAGTTTAGCACAGTTATTAAATCAAGTAATATGTCATCAAAACCAAACAACCGGTAAATCATGAAGAAAAGATTAAAACTTTTTGTTTACTCTTATCTAAACATTCAACACGTCTCTATTAGGATCGTGAATAAAATATATCATCTAGATTTACCTTCATTAAAACATGATGTTTGAGTCACATTAAGCCAAGTATTAGTGAATCAAGCAAACTTCATGTTTGGTAATCTTCGATAGGTAAATTTAGGAACTCAATTTCTTCTAAAAAGAGAATGACTACTGGAGAATCTATTGACTAGAAACTCAATTTAACCTAACGGTTGAATTGCTTCTATGTGAGAAGTTGGGTGTGTGTAACCCGTAAAAATGGTCGTGTTTAGCCTGAATTGAGCACCACTAGTAATAGTCTCATTCTCATTCTCCAACTTGATTAAATTGCTCTTCCTATATATACCTAACGCTAGTTTACTTTTATGAACTTTGCTTCTCATTAGATTCTTTCATTCCTAGATTTATGGCATATCGCATATATGTTGTTTCTAGATGTTTTTTTTTTTTTTTTTTTTTTTGATCCTATGTGATTTGATTGTATGCCTTTACATGCTTAACTCTATGTCCGGATGAGCACAAATTTAATGGGAAGGGAAAACACACTCACTCACATATATTCCTCTACCTTACACCCAAACATGTCATCTCCCAATAACCAAAAACCTAAGATTTCAAGAACCGCAAGGATCTCCATCAAACCCGTTTGGAGGAGGAAACTTGATTCTTGTCATAACTTAAGTGATGTTGTTCCAAGTCAACCAACTACTAAACCTCAAACCCTCACAACCTATCACCCACTCATTCCCTCATTCATGCTTCTTCTTATGATGAGCATGCTCAATCCCAAAACAACAATCTCAATCTCTCAATCAATACTTCACATGTTGCTCATTCAACAAAAACACCACTCACTCTTGGAGAACCTCTTCCACCCATTTCATGTTTTCATGACTACCCAAGCTCAACCATGTCTCCACCACCAAGAGTACCACCACCACATCCTACAACCTCACATGCCATTCCTATGTTGCATGTTCAAACCTTCACCCAAGACAACCATCATTTTCCACCATCATCACCTTCCTCCGAACACTTGAAGTTCGTTGAGGAGCTAAAAGAGGCTCATGAGCTTAATGCTCTTTTAGCATTACATCTTGCGCAACGCAATTTGGATCCAATCCAATCAAGCTCACCATCATCACCACACAACATCAACCAAGTTGAGAAGCATGTCAACAATTGCCCTTGTTGCATCTTCCTTCAACAACAAACCATTGCCTTGAATGAGCACTTCACTTGGATTGAGTATCTTCTTACAAGATCTCAACAAACATCATCACTTGAACAACATCCAAACTCTCAATCAACCTCTTCCGCTCCGAAATCTACACCCCTAAAAGTCAAGCGAATTTCTTTATGAAACGCATCTTTTCCACCTCCTAGCAAGTGAAGAACACAAAGAAGATATCCATGCTTCAAGTGTTGTCAAGCCATCACCACCTCATTCACATATCCATTTTCGGTCCTCAACCAACAAAACACCTAAAAATCCCTTGATTCCAAATCATCCACCCTTGTCAAATGTTATATTAATCTAAACCATATTTGTCAACCTTTTGTCATTACCTTCCCTTTTCATTCACGCTCATCCTTATTTATTTTTCTACGTCTTTAAAAGAAGGCATCATTATCATTTTTTTCTCTCTTTTAGAATATATATTTTGGTATCTTTTGCCAAAATATGTCGGTAGAATCTTTGCATTAGGTTCCAATCATTATCATGTCTTAAGCTTTGGTCATTATTTAAAACAATAATTACATGCGTCATATTTTTAGTGCATATACCTATTACGTCCATATATTGTTCCCCTATTAGTATCATGCATATACCTATCATCATCATTATATATATTTGCACTTGTCTACTAACTTTGTTTTGAAGGATTACTTCATCGCTCGATTCTTTAGTAGCCAAAACTATTTTTGAGCATACACCAAGGGGGAGCATTAAGGTTGATTGGATCAAGGCTTCACTTACGATGATGCAAGCTCGCCTTTTACATTCTATCTCAAGAGTTCAAGCGTAGTAGAAGTCTCGTCTTAGAGTCCACCTTTTTGCTTCGACAAAAGGGGGAGAAGAAGTGTAAACAAGTAACTTATACGTTTTACTATAAGTTATAGTTTACATAGTTTGTCATCATCAAAAAGGGGGAGATTGTTGGCATGAATATTACGATATTTAATCTAAACATCCACTTCATGTTTTGATAATGACAAAGATGTAAGTTACAACATATAACGTAAAATGCTTAAGTTACTTATGATCACAATTCTTCTATGCATTCTTACGTCAACAAGCCTCGACATCTCAATGTCTCGAGTTTGCCTCAACAATCACTTAAGGTATGGATAAACAAGTGCTTAATACATTTCATGGTCAAAGGGGTATTTAATTAACTAATACAAAGTTTATTTAATTATATAAACATATTATATATTTCTGAAAAACACTTTTGGTAATAAAAAAAATGTTTTAATCATACTAAATATATGATTTCAAACTTTTAACCAAAATCAGTTAGTTTTTCACCAAATAAACTTCCCCCACTAAAAGACAAGAAAATCCAACGTTCTGAAAAAAAATTTTTATTAGGCGGCCCCCTTAATTATTAAGGGGACCGGCACCCAATTAAGGGGACCGGCCACGCTCCAGAACAGTATTTTTTTTCCTATAAATACTGGTTCATCCCACATAATTTTCTCACCTTTTGCACAAAAATTTTCAGATCCAATTCTCTTTAAACATCCTTCTAAAACCCTTTGATCATAAGATTATTAATCTTTGTTTCAAGTGATCCAATCTCTCATCACTCAAAGTGCAAGAGAAGAATCCTCCCTATCATAAACCCAAAGATGTATTAGGATCTAGTTAGTGCTTATGTGAAGTTGTGAGTTATGTATATGTAATAAGTAGATCAAGATGATCTTACTTAGTAGTGATTTTATGTGTGAGTAAGAAGTAGTGGGAGGAAGAAGTAGTGTGGAGAAGACATGTAGTTGTGAAGATGTAGGTGTGTGAATTAGTAGTGGAGCTTAGAAGAAGTTGTGATGAAGTCGTGAAGTCGTGAAGAAGACGTGAAGTCATGAAGAAGTCGTGAAGTTGTGTAGAAGTTGTGTAGTGATCTAAGTTGTGTTGTGAGATTGGTTTTAGCTACTATTAGAACTCGACATTTAGCTTAGTGTCGTTAAATGGTGTAAGCAAAAGTTGTGTACGGTTTTCTCCGCCAAAAGGGAGCTTGTTGAGTAGTGAAGAAAACTCTCGAGTAGGTGACTCGGGGAGTGGAGTAGGAACAAGGAAGGTGTCCTTGTAGCCGAACCACTATAAATCATTGTGTCCGGTTTGCATCCTCTTTCTCTTATCTTTTTACATTTACTCTTGCATTTATCGCTTTATATCTATGCTTGCAAATATGTGTTAGTTGTTGCTTATATTGATGATTGATTGTGGTGTAGTAACAAGTTAATATTGTGATAGGATATATAGTTGTATGATATGGTCTAATGGGCTTATATATATATATATATATGATTAACACTTCTCATGTTGAGTTTAACTTAATCGATAATTTGATACAAAATGCTTTAAGATTTTAAAAGGAAAACGTATTCACATAAAGATCGACCAAAGCTTCATCCAAAAGTCTACATATATAATTGATCATATTGATTATATATTGTTTTCATACTAAACTCTAATTGAAGGTTTTCAAACAAACAATTGAATATATTTGAATCAACATTTTGCAAAACCAAGTTTTTATAAAACGAAAAAGAAGGAAAAACTATTTAACCCCCCCTTCTAGTTTTCCACAGAAATATTGCATTAGGGTACTTATACATTTTGTTCTAAATAAGGAATTTTAAAGTTGTAATTAATTTTATTTTTTAATGCTCCTGCTTTAGGGTGCTTGTAAAAAACCTTATTTTATTAATTAAAATAGATAGATATTTTCAGTTCTTCAAGCATTTTATCAGAATTCATGCAACGAGATACAAGAAACTTCATCGTATTGATGATGATAGTCGCGAGTTCTGCTTCCACGCTAATGACATGGTCTTACTAAAAGTGCACATAAGTATTAACAACCTAGTTGTTTGGGCTAGGGGTGAGCATCGGGTCAAAACCGACTCGACCCGAAAATCGAAAGAGGAAAAACCTCAAACCGAACCGAGAAATATATATTAAAACCGAAACTGAACCGAATAATTCGGTTCGGGTCGGTTTTCTAAGGAAAAAAAACGAATCGAACCGAACAGAAACCGACAAAAACGAAATAAATATCGAAAACCGAAACTGAACCGAAAATGGTCGGTTCGATTAAGTCCAATTTCGATCTGTTTATCGTTTCAGGTTAGTTTTCGGGTGGATTTGCGCAGCCCTAGTTAGGGCTGCACAATCGTCTTTATAATCTACCTCGCCTTTGTCTTTTAAAGTTTTCCACACCATCCACATTAACAACTGTGGAAAGTTTTGTTTTTTCTTTTTTTGTTTTTTTTTTTTTTTTTTTTTTTTAAATTTACGGTGCAAAGGTGAATACTTATATAACTGTGGAAAGTTTTGGATGGGCTTTTTATTATTCTTTTCCTATCCAAAATAGGATTGATGCTACATTCATAATTGTTTAAAAAAAAAAAAATTTCACAAAAGATTGTGACATACATTCAATCATTCACAAGGAAAAGAAATTTTAATAAAATAGAAAAAATTGATTAAAATAATTTTTATTGGTGACAAATAAATTATAAAAAAAGAATTTTTGTAGCATTTTTCTCCAAACTTGCCTGGTATGTAAATTCATATTGGTTAATGCATTTTATTTGAGAGTAAATATAACATCAAAAATGATGTAAATCACTTATTGTGATACGAACATAATCACTTATTGTGATATGGACATAAACATCACCTCTCATGTTACTTGGATTATCATTATAAATAAATAAAAGTAAAACATAATAATTGACACACACATTATATCTTATCTTATGATATGATATGTTCCATAAACATTTTAGATTAAAAATAAAAAATAAAATTAAAAAAGAAAAGTCAAAAAAAAGAAAACGATCGGCACAAAAGTTATTCTGCGTAATTTCAACGCTACAATCTGATCAACACATAAAAATCAATCAACGGCTCACAGATCACCCGTCCCTACACACACACAAAACCCTAATAAATATACACACATCAACACAACCACCGCCCCAAACACTCTCTTCTTCTCTCATCTTGAACCAAATACCACAAACGCTCTTCCGTTCGAATTTATTTGTTTGAATCAGCCATGTCGGACGAAGAGCATCAATTCGAGTCAAAAGCCGATGCAGGTGCATCCAAGACTTATCCTCAACAAGCTGGTACTATCCGTAAGGGTGGTCACATTGTTATCAAAAACCGTGCTTGCAAGGTCTACTTTTTTTTCTTCTTCTTCTTCTTATTATTTATTAGTTTTTATGTTATAAGTTAGGGTTTCGATTTGAATCTGATTTTATTCATCGGTTTAACTTTTTTATTAGATTTAATGCTTATTTTATATGAATCTAGTAGGGCGTTTGGATTAGCTTATTTGGCCTCCTTATGGGCTTATTTGATTTTGGAAAAGCCAATAAGCTCACTTTTTAGAGCTTATTGGCTTTAGCATATTGGCTTAAGCCAATAAGGTGAAGTCGATATGGTCTTAAGCTTCAATAACTGAGCTTATCGGCTTTTTGAAAGTCAAATAAGCCCATAAGCCGGCCAAATAAGCTGATCCAAACACCCCATAGATCTATTTATTTTAGGGCCTGTTTGGCTAAGCTTATTAAACGTAAGCTCATTTGGGCTTATTTTTTTATAAGCCCCAATTTTACGGCTTATTTTTATAAGTTATAAACTTATAAAAGCCGAAAAGTCTCAAAATAAGCCACAAAATTGGAGCTTATAAAAAATAAGCCCAAATGGACTTACGTTTAATAAGCCGACACAAACACTCCCTTATTTAGAGTCTATGTTAGTGGTTGAATATTTGAAGTTGAATATGATAAGATAATGTTATGATTTGTGGTTTTTAGTTCCCGGAATGTTTCGGTTTTTGTAAGGTGTTATTTAGCTTGTTTTTTGAGGTTACTGAATAAATTATTTGTACTGGTATAGATTAGTGTTTTTGATTTGATTTTGATCGAATAGAATGAGGTTTGGCCTGTATCGGGGATGTGCAAAATTGTTTGTCGAAGGTGTTGTATCTATGTAGCAAGGATAGTATCTACTTTGAGGGTTGGTTTATTTTCCGTTGTAGTATGAGCATCATATGTATCTGTAGTTATGGAATAGTAACCAACTGGTGAAGTATATGCTGTTGATATTGAACTAGTGTAGCGTTTTCTTGTATTTTATTTGCTAACTGTTCTAGTTATATCATTGATGTACTAGATGAATTTATGATTCTTAAAATGATTTATTATTAGGTTGCTTGTAAACTGACTTATTGGTGGCCCTTATTTGTTAACAGGTTGTAGAAGTTTCTACCTCCAAGACCGGCAAGCACGGTCATGCTAAGTGTCACTTTGTTGCTATTGATATCTTCAATGGCAAGAAGCTTGAAGATATTGTTCCATCTTCCCACAATTGTGATGTATGTAATCACCCTTTTATCAGCTACTATGTTTTTGTTTTTCTGGATTTGGTTTGTTAATCAAGTTGTCCCTTTTTTGCAGGTTCCTCATGTCAACCGTACTGACTACCAGCTTATTGATATCTCTGAAGATGGATTTGTATGTTTTTTATTACTATTGCTTACATATATATTGTTTTTTGGAGTATTTTGATTTTGACAAGTGATAATTTATTTCAGGTGAGTTTGCTGACTGAAAATGGTAACACCAAGGATGACCTCAAACTCCCAACTGATGATGCTCTCTTGACTCAGGTATATTATGCAGCGCTTATTTTAGCTAGTTTCCTGTACTATTTTACATTATCAACTCTGTACTTTAAATTCAATGAAAGTTGGCTTCTTCAGGATTGATTTTTTTCGTGTTATAAAAGCGTTACAAACTCGTGGATGATCTTATAATGATTGTATTTGTGTGTGTGCAGATCAAGGATGGATTTGCAGAAGGGAAAGACCTGGTTGTGAGTGTGATGTCTGCTATGGGAGAGGAGCAGATCTGCGCTCTTAAGGACATTGGCCCAAAATAGTTTCCCTAATATTTGATCATCTGAAAGCCTTTGGGGTATCAGCAGAACTTTTTCTGTTGTAATACTAGCGTTTTACTTTCTGCACTACTATGACTAGTCCATTTGGGCTACGAACAGTGTATTTTACTGGTTTCGTGTACTTTGAATTTCTCTATCTTTGGTGTTGCAAAGCATTATTTTTCTTTTGTTTTGAGTTTTATCAAGATAATTCATATTCATAACCTTGTTTGTCTATCTTTTATTGATTAATTTACTGCATTATCAGTCTCTGCTTGGCACTTTATGCATAAAGGTGCGTATAGCCCACATGATGTCAAAACATCATCAACTGATGATGTAAAGATTACATTTATTTATATAATCAGTCTGTCTCCACATGATGTCAAAACATCATCAACTGATGATGTAAAGATCACATTTATTTATATAATCAGTCTGTCTTGACTGGTTTTCATTTGCTAGGATCCAGTTAATATTATGAGTATGTATGGCTAATTTAATCATTCATGCCAGGTCTTGGAACGATCGTTTTAAACAGGAATTGGATCTAATTAGTTATTGCTACAAGGTTTGTTATGTGTGATTTCAAACCAATACAAACTAGATTAGAAATGCTTGAAATCTTCCAATCTGATGTTCAGTGGCATACCATTGCACCATGTGGATGATATTACATCCCTCTAGAAACCATCCTCAATTTTAGATAGCATTAAGATATAGAAGCAATGTAATTTTAGAATTGGTATCTCTGCATTTTGATTTTAAGGACAGTAGCACTACAACCTTTGTGGTTTCGGTAACAATTTTGTTATCAGTTAAAGGAGTAGTGGAGCTCTTGTAGAGAACAATCAAATGCTCAGTTGAGCTGATACTCCAGCCTAGTTTCATAGGTATGTTAAGAAACTTAGATAAATTTAAGAAAGCTTTTTAGCTCTTACGGAATTGTTGACAATGTTTGGATTAAAAATCTAGGCAGCGTCCATTAGTAAGCTTAAATTACCAAGACATACTTGATTTTACCATGAAGGCACGAACCTGATGTAAATAGAGATTTGATACTGGCCGCTCTTGCTATGATAACTCAGTTTACCTGCTATGATAACTCAGTTTACCTGAACGCGGGTATTTTGTAATTACTTATAGACAAAATTGAATGAAGTGTACATGTCTGTATTACATCCTTTTTCTGTATGATCACATTGCAGTTAAGCGTCTTCAGTGCAATAGTTTTATCAAAATGATGGTCACTCCTATATATAAACCAATGTTACAAACACAAGCTTCTATAAATCTTCTTAAATTCAAAAATCACTTGTTATTTGATCAGTATATGATTTTAAAGTGGTAGTGAAAATCTTGACCATAGCTAGTTTCTCCAGTGTGAAAATCCATTCCATCACGTTTCAAATTAAACTGAGGACCACTCGGAACAATTATAGAGCTGACCCACATTTTAAAAACTGGGGACCAAAATCATAATTGAAGTAAATATTCAACAGTTCATTGTGATCACATTGGTAAATTGTGTTATAGATCCATTTGGGTATAAGAAGATCAAGATCAGGTTTAATGGCACTGTTCAAAAGATTCTTTAACCGGAAGCCTTTAACTGGATCACCTCCTTGAGATCACCAAAAGGGTTTATGGTATGTATGTTTGTAGAATATAGGAATCTGCTAAATGTGTTGTACTTTTTGTTATCTAAGGTTTGTTATTATTTAGGATAGCATCATTTGGACTAAATTGTTGACATGGGCCAGACTTGAAATCTGCAGAAAAGTTGCTCAATAACGTTTTTCTAAGCTTAATGACTAATTTGGTTACAATGGCCAGGATAAGGTTGTTATTCTATGACATTATGCCATTGAATTATTAGGAAAGGCAATGATGTAAATTTGATACATACACTAAGAGAATTATGCTAGGGCTATAGCTTTATATAAAGTCCAATTAGGATTATGTTATCCTGAAATGAAGAGTGCCAAGTCAATGAAATTCGGGTCTACCTTGATATTTGAAGACTGTATGTCCAAAATTTTAGAAATATTTCTTTTATTTGTTATGCTGAAATCACTCTTGACATACGTTTTTTTAATTACTGCTCCTCAACTGTACTAGAAGAAGATGAGTACAAGATTTATATGGGTCGTATTGTGGCTGAACTCCAGGAGTACCATCCTGATTCTTCTTTCATGGTTATTAACTATAGAGATAGTAACAAAAGGACTCAAATTTTTGACATATTATCGCAGTGTGATATGACAGTCATGGAGTACCCTTGGCAATATGAAGGGTTCCTGGGGTTACCATTGGATTTGATCCAAACACTTTTTACGATCTACTGAAAGTTGGCTGTCACTTTCAAGTCAACAAAACGTGCTGTTAATGCACTATGAAACGGGTGGCCCGTTCTTGCATTTACGATTGCAGCCTTCTTTTATCTATAGAACAGTATAAGGATTAGCAAAAGACTTTTGAAATGGTGTATAAACAAGCTCCTAAGAAGCTCATTCATCTCTTAATTGACACCTTTAAATCCACAACCTTCACGATTAAGGTATCTTCAGTATACAGAATATATATTTACGCTTGCATTTTCGTATCATGTGCTCTGATCTTGTCCTCTTGGGATCTCTACTCAGAAAATTAAAACACAGCTCCTTGGTCCAATCCTTGCAGTGTTCGAAAACTTTTTGGAGATATTTTTTGGCCTCTATTAGAAATTTTCTCTTAGTCTATCGATGCTAAATTATTCCTTTGACTAAGAGCTGGATTCTTTTAATCTAAACATTCAAATTGTCTTCCTTCTTTTCAGGATCTACAATAACACAATTTTGGTGACCCTGTTTTGCTGTCTTTTTTAGTATTCTAATCATTGACCCGAAATATTCTGTTTTCACAAACACTAGTAATATTTACAATGCACATTGAGCATCTTAAATACTTAAACTTTAACAAGTCTATAACACTGCGAGATCATGTCAAATTATCTTTTTTATAAAAAAGTATTTCCAAAAGAAAAAAGACTCCCATAACCCTTCTTAGATCCTTAAATAAGTTATTACTCCGTATTTAATCATTGTATAATACCAACAAAAGTCATAGTGGCCCAATTGAAACAGCCACTGAGCTGACCCCATACCACATTTGTTAAATAGTTGGGATCTAAATCATCAACTGAAGCTAAGATTCAACAGTTATAGTATAGGCGATGTATGAATATAAAACATATATGAAACAAATAAACGCAGCGGAACAACATCACCCACACGGATCCATATAGCCAATATGATTAATCAAATAATAAACACAACATGTTTATACCTTTGTAGCGTGCACCGGGAGTCACCAACAATCACCAAACCCACGTTTGGAATAAGAAACCCAAGAGATCAATAAGGTTGATCTCCTCTAAGAATGAAACACACTACACCTCCTTGGTTACCCCTTTGATGCTAGTCCTTAACCCCGTAACCTTTCTATTGCCTTTGAATGAACAAGATTCAAAGCAAGAGATCTAGAAAAACAAAACCCTAGGTGGGTTTGTTTTAATTGCCGTGAGATAGAGGGAGAGAGGAGGGGAGAAAGTTTTGGTAAGTGGTTAGTTAATTGTGAGGAGATATCTCACATATACCTTGACCAAATTTCAAAACCAATCCCCCTTGATAACCCCCCCCCCCCCCCCCCCCCCCCAATGGCCGGCCTCTATGTGGGCTTTTATGGGCCTCCCATAAGTTTTCCAAGTCTAATAAACTAAGTCCATTACTTAATTATTAGAAGCCCGATAGAGTTTCCTAGTTACGTAAGGTTATTTATATATCGTAAATACAATAAACACGATATATAAAGTGGTACCTAAGTGTATATGTGTGTGACCCCATAGGCTCACATATGTCTAGCCATATAATTATTTATTATGACACGAGCATACTCCAACAGCTCCCACTTGCGACGTCATAATAATAAAGTAATTATACAAGCAAAGGTTAGCGTCTAGCAACACGCCAATGCCCCTAGAAATATGTGAGGGTAGTTTCTTAAACGTCTCAATTAAATGGTTTTAATGCCATATTTCCTTTTGTTACAGATACTCTGTTGAACACTAGACATGGATCAAAGTCATTCCATTTGTTCAACTATTCTGTTTCTCGATCTAGATATTGAACAAGATTACCAAGTGAATTAAGATTCATCTTAATCTCATTTGGGTACGGCCATACAAACATCTGTTCAATTCATCAAGAGGCCCAATAGTATCTAACTCCATGACATGTGGAGGAACAAATCCTGTTTTGACTGCACGTGTCATTCATGTGTTTCAAATCACTCCTGAAAATTGTTTTTATAACTACCTTATTCAGGACAGCGTTTAACCATATCAAAGAATAAAATTCCGCACATGCAAGACCTACTTGCATCTCAAGTCTAAGGATAAGAGACATAACCATTTGCGAGATTCACTATTGACACCGATCCATGCAGTGAAATCTCAAAGGTTGGGTCGGTCCAATGTTCATCACAATGAACAACATATGAGTTTGGCAAATAAATCACCAACACGCTCACATTTGCCTTAATTCGATGATACTCCCGTATCGTCAACTGACAATGGACAATTTTGAATAATTAAATCATTCATGGATTAAACATGCAAAAATGGAATACAGTTGATATGTATGAAAACGACAATAACCATTACATCAATTCATTAAAGATATAAACTGTTCAACATTCCAATTATTTAAAATACTAAAAACAGATTTACATGAGACTATTAGCAGGTCGCAGCCCAATGTTCCTAGCATGCTCCACATGTTTGGTACAAGACATTGGTTTAGTAAAAGGATCAGCTAAATTGTCATCTGTGTGAACTTTGAGGAGACGAATATCACCACTTTCGATAACTTCTCGAATATAGTGAACTTTCCGACGAAAGTGTTTGGCACCCTTTAGAACACCTGGTTCATTAGCTATGATTATGGCACCGGAATTATCGCAGTACATATCCATAGGTCGTTCATTGCTGGGAACAACGCTAAGCCCAGAAATGAATTTCCGTATCCAAACTGCCTCCATTGCAGCTTCTGAAGCAGCTATATATTCAGCTTCTGTAGAGGACATCGCAAGTGTGCTTTGTTTGGCACTCTTCCAGTCAACAGTACCTCCATTCATGATGAAAACATATCCTGTTTGGGATTTGATGTCATCACGATCTGTCTCCCAGCTTGCATCAGTATAACAAGTAACACTAAGCTCACGTTCGACATCACCACCATAAACAAGAAACATATCTTTAGTATTCCGCAGATACTTCAATATGTTCTTAACAGCAGTCCAGTGACATTCTCCTGGATTCTGTTGAAATCTACTCGTTAGGTTCTGAGAGAACGCTACATCAGGTCTAGTGCACCTAACCGCATACATGATGAATCCCACAGCCGAAGCATAAGGGATTCCCTTCATCCTCTTCACCTCAGCGGGTGTAGAAGGTCCTTGAGCCTTGCTCAATTCCGTATTTGGTTGCATTGGAAGACTTCCACGTTTGGAATCTTGCATTCTAAATCTCTTCAGGATTTTTTCAATGTATGCACTTTGACACAAGCCGATTAACCGCTTTGATCTATCTCGATAGATCTTGACTCCAAGTATGTATGATGCTTCTCCTAAATCTTTCATATCAAAACACTTTCCAAGCCAGGATTTTACATCTTGTAGCATTGGAATGTTGTTTCCTATGAGTAATATGTCATCGACATATAAGATTAGGAACCGACTATACTTCCACTAGTGTTCATGTATACACATGGCTCATCGAGATTTTGAGTGAAACCAATCTTCTTGATTTCCTCATCAAATCTCTTGTTCCAGCTTCTAGATGCTTGCTTCAATCCATAAATGGATCTTTTAAGCTTGCATACTCTGCTAGGATACTTTGGATTCACGAAGCCCTCGGGTTGCACCATATAAACGTCCTCGTTTAGGTGGCCGTTCAAGAAGGCAGTCTTGACATCCATTTGCCAAATCTCATAGTCATAATACGCTGCTATGGCTATAAGAATCCTAATTGCTTTTATGTCTGCAACAGGCGAGAAGGTTTCTTCATAGTCAATTCCGTAGATTTGAGTGAAACCTTTTGCTACAAGACGAGCTTTATAGGTATGTGCATTTCCATCCACGTCGGTCTTTATCTTGTAGAGCCATTTGCTCCCAACAGTTTTAGCATTGGGAGGTAGTTCTACCTCGACCCATACATCATTGTCTTCCATGGATTTCATTTCCACATTCATAGCTTCGTTCCACTTCTCGCGTTCAGGACACGATATAGCTTCTCGATAGTTAGCGGGTTCACAATGATCCCCTAACTCATGTTCCTCAGCATCGATATAAAAAACATATCGTTCAGGTGCTTGAGGTATCCTTTCGGATCTACGAATGGGAGCAACATCTCGAAGAGGCTCAACATTTTCATGCTCAGTCTCATTTTGATGTTCACTAGTGTTACTAGAAGGTTGTGCATCTTCGCTTTGAAGTTCATCAAAGTCTACTTTGCTCCCACTTGCTTCTTGTGAGATGAGACTATTCTCAAAAAACTCAGCATATCGAGCAACAAATATTTTGTTCTCGGTTGGGTAGTAGAAATAGTAACCCATCGTTTCCTTTGGGTATCCTACAAAGATACACTTGATAGCTCTAGGCTCAAGTTTGTTTGGCGTATCTCGTTTAACGAGAGCCTCACAACCCTAGACTTTCAAGTAAGACAGATTAGGGACCTTCCCATGCCATATTTCGTAAGGAGTCTTTTCAACCTTCTTAGTTGGAACCATATTGAGTATGCGTGCAGCAGACTCTAGAGCATAACCCCAAAAGGACACTGGCAATGTTGTTAGACTCATCATAGATCGAACCATGTCTAGCAAGGTTCGATTTCTCCTTTCAGACACACCATTGTGTTGTGGTGTATATGGAGGAGTGAATTGTGAGACTATCCCACACCTTTTTAGATGATCTAAAAACTCTTGACTCATATATTCACCTCCTCGATCTGATCGAAGAGCCTTAATGGTCTTGCCAAGCTGATTCTCTACTTCACTTTGGAAGACTTTAAACGTTTCAAAGTCTTCATGTTTATGTTTAATCAGGTAAACATAACCATATCTACTGAAATCATCAGTAAAAGTGATGAAGTATTTAGCTCCTTCTCTAGACATTGTTCTAAATGGGCCACATACATCAGTATGAATGAGTCCAAGTAGATCTGTAGCTCTTTCTCCAACATGGGAAAAAGGCTTTCGTGCCATCTTTCCAGATATGCAAGAAATGCATTTATCAAACGACACATTGTCGATTGACTCTAAAAGCCCATCGTGTTGTAGCTTCGTAATGCGTTTCTTGTTTATATGGCAAAGACGACAATGCCATAAAAAAGTAGAATCCAAATTACGTTTGGATTTCTTATTGCTAACAGTATATATAGAACTATTGTTTGAAATAGGATCACGCATATCAATTTTAAAAATGCCATCACGTGGAATAGCATTAAAATAAAACACATTATCCTTAGAAACAGAAATGCCAAAATCCGTAAAAGTATGAATGTAACCATCATCTTTCAAATGCGAAAGTGAAACAACACCTCTAGTTATAGTAGGTGCAAAATGGCAATTATTTAAAACAATAACTAGTCCATTTGGGAGGATAAGATCAAAGCTCCCAATTGCTTCCACAGCTGCACGATCGCCATTACCAAGTACAGATGTAAAGCTCCTTGCTTCAGCTTTCGACTTCCCCTAAGCCCCTGCACATTATTACAAATGTGAGTACCACAACCAGTATCATATACCAGGTTTTGTTAGGAAAAGTATAAAGTTCTATAGTGAAGATACCTGATGTGCTAGCAACGCTAGCTTTGTTCTTCTTTAGCCCTTCCAGGTAGGCGTGACAGTTGCGCCTCCAGTGCCCTACCACTCCACAATGGTGGCAGGGGGTGTCCTTGGCTGGGTGCTCCTTCTTGGCAGGTGGGGGGATTTTGGGTTTGGGGGCATAAGCAAGCTTAGCCTTGCCTTTCCCTTGTCCCTTGCCAGGTGCATGCGGTTTTCCCTTGTTCTTTTTCTGAATTCTGCCTTGGTTGATAGCTAGGACAAGTGGAGCCTTCTTGGGCATGCCTTTCTCTGCAAGTTTCAGCATGTTATGCAGTTCGGCAATGGTTTTCCCCATGCTGTGCATGTTGTAGTTCTGCACAAATTGGTCATAATCCTTCGATAGTGAGGTAAGTATCATGCTCACTCCAAGGATCTGAGGCATGGGGTATCCCAGTCGCTCCATCTGATCCAGATAGCTTTTCATTTTCATGACATAGCTACTGACCGATTGCCATTCCTCCTACTTGCAGGCATGAAAAGATTTGACCGTGTCAAACAATTCTTGCTCTGCTTGCTGCTCGAACATAACTTTCAGTTCTCGCAGCATGTCAAATGCTGAAAAGTTCTCTAAGTTCTTTTGAAACTCAGGGATCATGCTAGCCAGCATAAGACAAGCCACTTCCTGTTGCTCGTTACTCCTACGAGTGTAGGCATTACGAATAGCAGCAGTAGCATTAGCAGCAGGTGCTTCAGGTAAAGCTTCTTCCAGATGGTAAAACTTTTGTTCAGCCTTGAGGACAATCCTCAAGTTGCGGGTTACCATTCAATTTCTCTTTCTCGAGAATTGATCTGATTGACGAGTTGTTCATGGTTGAATTTGGAGTTGTCATCTACAAAATAAACAAAGTTCAATTTTAGTAATTTTCAATAATTAATCCTTTTTAAAATTAACTACCCAAGTTTATTATATTAAAACAATTAATTTTACGAAAAGGCTAAGATCCTCATTGAGGTTCCACCATTACATCAGTTGATCTGCTAGCAATGGAGGATTCAATAGGTAGGTAACGTCGACCAATTGCATTACAAGTGCAACTCTTAGATCTTTATGGGACTCATGGCACTAGTGAACAAGCAACTAGTGTCAAGCTGGCATGTTTAGTCCCATCTTTGCCTCGGGTTAAGGTCTCACCGCTTAACTCGATTAAGTCATCCAATTTGAAAACGTGCGAGAATATATCTAGGTCCCACGCATAGAGAATAGTCACCTTGGGTTACAATTCAACCTAGGTCCCACGCATAGGCAAAAAGTAATTGCAAGTGTTCTCAAAATTGGACGGCGTGACTTAAATTTTGACGGGTAAAAGTTTTGATGTGGATCAAATGTGTATGAAAAGAGCATGCATTCATCCTTCGTAGCACAAGTTAAAAACATTTCTTAACTTAAGTTTAATCATTGTTTTAATTTATGTGTGTCAAGTTGTCCATTTTCATGGCTAATATTAAGCCTACATGGATAATAAAGTTTGGACAATACATAAATAAAATAACATACATAACAAGTTAAGGTGTTATTATAAAACAATGATTTCAAGTTTCATAAACTTAGTAAAACTAAATCAAAAGACTTAGTTTTGAAAATGGTTTGTGTTTCGTTTTAAGTTTTATAGAAAACTATTTGCAATTTTACATATGAAACACGATATATAAAAAGCAAAACAAACACACAACCACAATATGCAAAGCCTCAACCGATGAAAAAATCTATGCTTGGTCTCGTGAGCCATCACGACAACCAAGAGTCAACAAGGGACAAACCACACAACCACACGGAGGACTCCCACTTGCTCCAAGACAATCAAGAGCAAGTAGGAAGCCCATGATGTACATGAAAAGCAGTTTCTGTCCTTCCAGAATTTCTGTGTTAGAGGGCCCAAAAGTCCATGATGGAGGCTTCCCCGGGCTTAGCTCAAAACTAGAAAGTTGTAGGCCCATGTCTTGGGTACCTGCAAAAAAAATTTCAGCCAAAAAGACCTTACCAATCACCGGGAAACTCCGTTTTACCAACTGGTGTTCCAGCAGTCATTTTTCGGCAAAAACGTCTTTAACTCTTTCGCCTTTCACCACCAAGCCACGATTACATTATATTGAAAGTAAAATACAATTAATCTACTTTTAATCTACTGTAAAAGTGCCCAAACAATGGCTACAACCAAAAGAATATAATTACATAAATGCCGAAACAATGGCAAAACCCCAAAACACGAAATTAAACAACATAAACAACCATTCAATGCACAAGTGGTCTAGGTTTTCATCGAATTTGCATATAAACATAATAATACCATAATATTATGAATGAAACATGGTGTTGGCTAACTCCATGGACAAACATGCAAGTATTTGCCATGGAAAACAAAATAATAACAAGAATTAAATTGTTAGCCAACGAAAACGAAGAAATTAATTGACAAGAATTAAAACCCCGTTTGATACTTGTGTCAAATGGCCTTAGGTTCAAAACCCACTGATGTTAGGACCTTTTAATTATCTTTTTACCACAGAAAATTAAGCCATAGGGCCTGATTTGAAATCTGTTAATACAAATATCGCCTAAAAACGTTATTTATATTTTACGATCTTCGCTAAGTTTTGTTAACGACAAAATGTAAACTTTAGTTTTTGAGCAAAACATAATCTTAGTTTTTAAGATTTGCATAAACTAGACTTTTGCTACATTTAATATTTCATAAAACACAACACAAGTTTATTTCTTAAATTAGAAATAGTCACATCACATTTATGGCAAGTTTTGTCATTATGCATTTATGGAAAGAAATGTGTTTGACTTGCTTTGGTGTTGCTTACAAGTTTTGTGTTTGACTTGATTTAAGTGATGTGACATTGTTTGGTTGCTAGGAGTTATGAGACAAGACCTTGTTTGGTTTGAAGAGTTATTGCAAAAACCTACTGCAGACCCGGCGGTACCCTGGGGGTACAGATGGGTTCCGCCCGATCCGCCGAGCATACAGAATGATGTGCTATAAATACCAAGCCATAACTTGATTTTTGGAAAACCTCTTGAGATCATATTCTACACACATACTCATCTTTTCTTCTAACCTCTTAACATTGTAAATGTGAAGTTTCCTTTTGTAGCAAAGAAGCTCACAAGGTCATCAAAAGTTACAAGTTTCCAACACAACGTTGCAAGACTTGTTAGCTTAGTATTGTGTAAACTCTTATTGTTTACACGTCATTTGTTTGTGTATATTCTGTAGTGAGTGGTTAGTATTTTAGTCCTCAAAATACAAAGAGTGTTGGGAGTTGTTGTACCATAGTAAAAGAACTAACGGGAGTGGTTGTGCCCTTGTAAAAGAACTCGACATTTAGCTTTGTGTCGATAAAAGTATAAGCGACGTGTAAGGTTTTCTCCGCCGGTGAAAGGAGCTTGTTGACTAGTGAAAGAAACTCTCGAGTTGGATACTCGGGGCGTGGACGTAGGGCAAGGAAAAAGAGTCCTTGTAGCCGAACCACGATAAATACTCGTGTTGTGGTTTGATCGTTTCTTTCATTTACTTGCATGTTATATATATTGTTTGTGCATATATCTTTGATCAAACGGAAAGTTTCAAAGCTAACTTAACAAGTTAAAAAGATTTTAATCGGTAAACTATTCAACCCCCCTTCTAGTTTTCCACAATTGGTATCAAGAGCTACGTTACTCAAGCTTTTAAAATATATTGTGTTTTAAAACTTGAAACGATCCATGGATTTTGAAAATTACAAAGAAGGGCAATCTATGCAAAGACCACCACTCTTTGAAGCAAATGGTTTTATATATTGGAAAAACCGTTTTGAAACTTACGTGAAATTTAAAGATATAGATTTGTGGTATATAATTATTGATGGTGATAACGTAGTTACTAACATCAAAGATGATGATCAAAAAAAATTAATAGGTAAAAATAATGAAGCTAAAATGATGCTTTATAATGCTTTGCCTAAGAAAGAATATGAAAGAGTCTTTTTGTGTAAAACCGCCAAAGATATTTGGCAATCTTTAATTGTCACTCATCAAGGAAACTCACAAGTTAAAGATAACAAAATTGATCTTCTTGTTCAACAATATGAACAATTTGTTATTTCCGAAGATGAGATTATTGATAATGCCTTTGCTAGATTTAATACTATTATTACTTCACTTAAAGCACTTGACGAATCTTTTTGTAGTAAGAACTTTGTCAGGAAATTTCTTAGAACACTCCATCCGAAGTGGAGAGCAAAAGTGACGGCAATTGAAGAATCCAAAGGTCTTTCAAGCATGTCACTTGATGAGCTAATTGGAAACCTCAAAGTTCACGAAATGGTAATGGAAAAAGATTCGGAACTAGTTAGAGGCAAGAAAGAAAAAGTTAAGTCCATTGCCTTGAAAGCTAGAGTCCAATCAAGTGATGATGAAGAATCTACTTCGGATAGTGATGATGAGGAATATGCTATGGCCGTGAGAGACTTCAAGAAGTTCTTTCATAGGCGAGGGAAGTTTGTAAGGCAACCTAAAGATGACAAGAAAACCTTCCGGAAAGATCGTGATGATCGAAAAGGAAAAGTTGAAAGAAAATGTTATAGGTGTGGAGACACAAGTCATCTTGTAGGAGAATGTCCAAAACCACCCAAGAGCAAACCTCAACAAGATTTTGTGGGTGGTGCTTGGAGTAACTATGAAGGAGATGATGATGAGCCAAAGAATGATGATATTGCTCTCATGGCTCACAACTCAAATGAGGTACTCTCCGACTCATCTTACTCCTCTATAGATGATGATACTTTACAAAATGAATATAACAAACTTTGTGAGTTAAGCTTAATAATCATAAACAAAAATAAATTTTTGAAAACTAAAAAGGAGTTTTTAGAAAATGAAGTCTATGAATTAAAAGAAAAAGCTAAGAGATTAGAAAAGGGTAAAGGTATTGACACCTCATGCAAATCATGTAGAGAACTTAAACTTGAAGTTGAGAAACTTAAAATTACTCAAAATGATCTAATCAAACAAACCACAAAGTTCAAAAAGTTCGATAAGAGCATTTCATGTGCGGATGAAATTATGAAACTTTAAAAGTCACCTTTTGATAAAACAGGTCTAGGTTTCAGGAAAGTAGAAATCATTAAGGGTCAAACGAAACAAGAAAAGAACGCACATGAAACAAACAAAATTGCTACAGCAGCCCGCGGACCAGACGGAACCCAAATTAGGGTTCCGCCCGTTGGCCCCGAGGGTTCCGCCAGGTCTGCTGCAGCAGTAACTCCATCCACATCGGATCGTTCAAAATTTGTTAAAGTTACATATAAAAATGGAACAAAACCTGCCTTTAGAACTGGAATAGGACTTAGTAAAAATGAATTTAGAGCTAAGACTACTCAACCAAGACCTAAGACTCCAATTCCCAAACGCCCCTTTCCAAAGAGCAACTTCAACGCTCGACCAAACTACCAACAAGTTTGGAATCAAAACACTCCTGGACATTACCAAAATTCAAACTACATGCCATGGAACCCTTATGCTCTATTTTCTTATTTGGAACAAATTAATGATATGCTTAACCAAAATGGACCCATGAGAAATTGGGGACCAAATGTTTGAGTGTTTTTCATAAAATAGGTGTGCCTCAAAGTTTGTTTGGATCCGGATGAATGGATTAAAGATAGCGGTTGTTCAAGGCACATGACGGGTAATAAAAGCCTCTTCTCAACATATCACAAATGTGATGGAGGTAATGTTACGTTTGGTAGTAATGCTAAGAGCAAAATCATCGGAAAAGGTACAATCTCTCATGACTCCCTTTCTATAGATGATGTTGCTCATGTTGATAACTTAGGATTTAATCTGCTTAGTATTAGTCAACTTTGTCGTAATAAGTATAATGTCCTTTTTAGTGAAAACGGTAGTAAAATACTTAAAGATGGTATAACCGTAGCCAAAGGTATCCTTAAGAACAACGTATACGTCATGAAGTTGGATTCAACATCTAGAGACAAACTTTGTCTTACCTCATTAGATGAATCTTCAACTTTATGGCATAGACGTTTAGGACACGCTAACATGAGACTAATCCAAAACCTCTCCTCCAAAGACTTAGTTCGAAACCTACCCAAGTTGAAATATGACCAACACTTTTGTGATGCTTGCAAAGTCGGTAAACAAGTCCATAGTAGCCATAAGGCTAAAAACATGGTGTCTACATCTAGGTGTCTAGAACTTTTACATATGGATTTATTTGGTCCATCCGCTATACAAAGTTATGGAGGTAACTTCTATACTTTGGTCATAGTAGATGATTACTCACGTTATACTTGGACAAAGTTTTTGAAAAGTAAAAATGAAGCTTTTGATAAATTTGAGATTCTAAGTAAGAAAATTCAAAATCAAGTAGGGTCTAATATAGTGTCTATTAGAACGGATCACTGTCGTGAATTTGATAATGAATTTCAATTTGGAAACTTTTGTGATAAAAATGGAATTACTCATAACTTTTCGGCTCCACGTACTCCTCAATCTAATGGTGTAGTAGAACGTAAAAACCGGACATTACAAGAGATGAGTAGAACAATGCTTAATGAACAAACTATTCCACAAAAGTTTTGGTGTAATGCCGTTGACACATCAACGTACATTCTTAATCGAGTCCTAATTAGACGATTTTTGAATAAAACTCCTTATGAACTTTATAGAGGTAAAAAGCCTACATTAGGATACTTTAGAGTGTTTGGGAGTAAATGCTTCATTCTTAACACCAAGGATTATCTCACCAAATTTGACCCAAAGTCTTATGAAGGTGTATTTCTTGGATATTCACAAAATAGTAAAGCTTACATTGTTTTGAACAAAGAAACCTTAAGAGTCGAGGAATCGTTAAACGTAACATTTGACGAAAGTCCACCTCCCTCTAAGACATCACCTTTGGTAGATGATGACTTAGTTGAAAGCCAAGCAATTGAATGTCAAGAAATCTTAGGTAATGACAAGGAAGATGAACTATTAAACAAAGAACTTGTCAATGTCAAAGAATCTAAAAGTCATCCATTAGACGTTGTCATAGGCAACATTAACGAAAGAACACTTAGATCAAAAGTTCAAAATGAAAGCAACTACTTTTGTTTCGTGCCAACCATTGAACCGAAAAACATTAATGAAGCCATTAAAGATGAATCTTGGGTAATTGCAATGCAAGAAGAATTAAACCAATTTGTTAGGAATGATGTATGGACATTAGTTCCTCAACCAAAGAGTCAAACAATAATTGGAACAAAATGGGTCTTTCATAATAAAATGGATGAAAATGGAATTGTGTCTAGAAACAAAGCTAGGCTAGTAGCACAAGGATATAATCAACAAGAAGACATTGATTACGATGAAACTTTTGCTCCGGTAGCTAGGCTCGAGTCAATTAGAATATTACTTGCTTATGCGTGTGCACATAATTTTAAACTCTTTCAAATGAACATCAAAAGTGCATTTCTAAACGGAGTCATTAATGAAGAAGTGTATGTTGCTCAACCACCGGGCTTCATCGATTTTGAAAAACCTAATTATGTTTACAAACTTAAAAAGGCTCTTTACGGACTTAAGCAAGCTCCAAAAGCATGGTATGATCGATTTAAAACATTCCTAGTTGACCATAAGTATACCATGGGCTTAGTTGATAATACTCTCTTCACTAAGAAGAAAGATTCACATATTATCATAGTCCAAATCTATGTTGATGACATTATATTCGGATCAACTTGTCAAGAATTATGTGTGGATTTCTCAAAAATCATGCATGGCGAGTTTGAAATGAGTATGATGGGAGAACTCAACTTTTTCTTAGGACTCCAAATCAAACAACTAGAAGATGGTATCTTCTTTAACCAATCTAAATATATTAAGGACATGCTTAAGAAATTTGGACTAGAAGATTCGAAACCTATCAAAACTCCCATGTCCACGGAAACTAAACTCACCAAGGATGAAGAAAGTGAATCCGTAGATAGTACTAAATATAGAGGTATGATTGGTAGTCTACTTTACCTAACGGCTAGTAGACCCGACATAATGTTTAGTGTTTGTCTATGTGCTCGTTTTCAAGAAGATCCTAAAACTACACATCTCGAAGCCGTTAAAAGGATTTTTAGGTATATTAAGGGCACTACACATTTAGGTTTATGGTATCCCAAAGGAACGGGAATAAACACCATAGTGTATGCCGACTCGGATCACGCCGGTGACTATGTCGATAGAAAAAGCACAAGTGGTATTTGTACTTTTGTTGGACATTGTCTCACCTCATGGTTCTCTAAGAAGCAAACGGCTCTTGCTATCTCAACAACGGAAGCTGAGTACGTTTCGGCCGGAAAGGCATGTCAACAAGCTCTTTGGATGAAGCAAGCTCTTGTCGACTACGGAATTCAACTCAACGACATCACAATTCTTTGTGACAATAAAGGTGCCATTGATCTTAGCAAAAACCCGGTTCAACATGCTCGTACCAAACATATTGAAATCCGTCATCATTTCCTTCGTGACAACGTTCAAAAAGGAAATATCTCAATTGAGAAAGTTTCTTCCGAAGACAACATAGCCGACATTCTCACAAAACCTCTTAAACGTGAACCTTTTAATCTTCTTAGGCTAGGCTTAGGACTCATGGAACCTACATTGTAGTTCTGGACATTAGACAAAAATCACAAAAACCAAAACAAATCCAAAACCATTTTTCTCAGCAGGGTCGGCGGAACCCTCAGCCATAACGAACGGAACCCAACTCAGGGTTCCGCCGTATCCATCGACCTGCAGAAACATTTTCTTTGTTTATATTAAACCAAACACCCATTATCTCATACCACCACTTCAAGGCTGCTACTATTCACTTCACCACTCATCCACACCTACGAATTGTTGGTCCTTCATTCATTTACATTGCAAATCAATCATCATTGTAAGTATTCTTAACATGATTACAATCCTGATCTAAGTCTAGGAATTCTATTTCTTGCACAAAAACAAAAACTTGGGGTTATGCATTAACTTAAGAAATTCATGCATGAGATTAGGTAATTAATAAAACTAATCATGTTTCCCATAGTTAGGAATTGCATCTTTAATTAGTATAAACATGTTTGCTAAAACACCCCATGTCAAATCCTTTCAAAAATTTCTCACAAGTAGGACAAATATTTTTTCGTCTCACATTGAGAAAACAAAATCAAAACGTTATGCTTAAAACATCACTTGCATAATGTCTCTTGAATGCTAAAGGGAACACATAACCAATATGTATTTTCGGGTACATTCAAACGAAGCTACATTGAACTAGGAGCGTTTGGGTTATCTTTTGTTTTATAACAAAACTTGCATAAAACGATTTTGAAGCATCAAAATGAGTCAAGATAACCGCACCTTCACATTGTTTTCATATAGGCACACACTAGAACTTCCACATTATAATAGTGGTTTACGTAAACTAAAATGTGAAATTTTGTCGTTCTAGGAATCATCATGCCTCCTCTAACCCACTACGACCACAAGGACAACATTAAGTACCTACCAAAACATCACAAAACCAAAGGCCTTGCCGCAAATCAAGTAAACGTTTTCAAAGCCCTAGAAAAACACTATGTCCATGAGGGTAGAACCATTGACCCATCTTTCCTAGAAGGCACAAACCTTTACGCCGATTTTGCCACAATCAACTTTGAGTGTCTTTTGAATATCGATGAGCCTATTTGTCCTAGGTTCATTCTAGAGTTCTATGCATCATGCGTCCTCTCCACGGATGACTATGGTCATATGTCTATCAACTTTAGGGTTAGCGGTCATCAATACTCCTTCACTCTTGAGGAGTTTGCTCAAATCCTAGGTGTCCCAAACCGTGGTACTTGCCTCTATTCCGACTTACACTCCCTCTCAACTCTTGACAACCTCCAAGACCGTATCCATCCTTATGACACACCCCTTGTCTCAAAAGATGTACTCCGTGATCACCTCTTTGTTAGGACCACCACCACTAGGAGAACCCGTTCGGGGAATGAGGTCAATAAGGACCCATATGGAATGGAAATGAACGAACTCAAACCTCAATTCAAGAAATAGGAGGAAGTCCTTAGAGCAAATGTCATTAGCACAATAGGGAACCGCGACCATATCAACCTTTGCCTTTGCTACATGCTCTACTCCTTGTCCGTTAGGCAACCCTTCAACCTTGCCTACTACATGGCCAAGAGAATGGCCGACATTCCCGTGCATGGCACAACGGCTATGCCATATGGAATGCTCTTGACCCGTCTCTTTAGGTTCATCTCACCCATTCCATCAACTTCAAATGGTCTTCGTCTTGACTACACTCTCATTTCACACACCTTTGTTCCACTTAGTGATAAGAGAGTTTACAAAGCCCAAGGAAAACGCCCACGTCCTCCTACCTCATCTTCGTCTTCCTCAATGAGTGAAGATGACAATTTGCCAAACTCTAGGCTCCCTCCTCTCGAATACCTTTCTCAACTTCCAGATATTCCAAATGAGTCGGAGGAGTTCAAGCAAACAAAGGGGATGTTCAAAAACATCGGGAGATTCCTTGGAAAAATGAAGAAGAAGATTGACCGTCAATGAGTGCGGGTGTGTTAGGAGTGTTTGGCACAAGGTGCTATTTAAACAATTTGGTTATGTAAACAATGGTTCTCTTGAATTTATGTGTTGGTAGGATGTTTGAAACTTGTTTCAACTAACAATGATGCAGGGAGACAACTTTTGGCAAGTTGTCAAATTTTCAAGTTTATAATATTTTCTCTAAGTATAGTGAAATCCTCGACCTCAAGGTCAAAGTCCTATGTAATGCATGTTTACGTGTCTATTTTTTGCATTGCCCAACCAGAAATGCCTTATCTCTTTGATTTAAGGAGTTTTCGAGAATTTTGAAAATCGTCTCGCGGGTCAAAAACGTGGACTGCCACTTTTTTTTACCCCTGGCGGATCTGGCGGTACCCAAATTTAGGTTCCGCCAGTACAATTTCTGGGAATTCCAGATTTTGCCCAACGGACCAGGCGGCACCCTCACATGGGTTCCGCCTGTGTATTCTGAGGGTGCCGTCAGCAACCTGCAGAATTTTTTGTTTTCTTTTTCGCCAATTCAACATTGAAACACCAAAATCCAATCCTTTTAGGTAGAAACCCATTACTTGCAATGTGTTTAGCATAATAGGATACTCCTTCTTCCATGAACTTAACCAAAACCAATTCCCGCCAAAATTCAAATTTAACCATAACAACCACAAGGACCTCTCAAACATTAAGGAAGGAACCCTTTTAAGGGATCCTTGAAATCCCTGAGATTTATACTACCACAAATCCACCAAAACCACTATGCATTTAGTGCAAAACTTGTCTTCTCACTTCACCATTTTCATTGGATTGACTTCCATGATTTGACAACCCACAATTAGTTTTCCAAATCATTAGAAACCTCCATTTTTGTATGGACTAACATCAAATCCAAACACTCCTTTCCATAATCCATCAACACTATAAATTAAGCCATCCTAAACACCATCAAATCACACCTTCCCCAACACAATTTTTGAAACTTATAAACCATTTTTCACCATGACTAAGTCAACAAACACCTCTCAACCATCAAGACCCATCCGAAAAACCGCCCGGATTAGTGTTAAACCACTATGGTCCAATCAACCCATCAACCTAAGCTCCTCATCCTCGGATGAATTCACATCACCCATAAAAAATGAATACTTTTTGAACCTTGCATCTCCATCACCATCACCAAATGAACCAAATGAGCTCACTCCACCACCAACTAAATCACCTATTGACCCAACTCCACCAAATGCTCCAACTCAACCATCCAAAACTTCATCACCATCACCATTACCCAAAATTGAGCCAATGGAACTATTTGGGTCTCCTCCCACATCACCACACCCATTTGTCCAAGATCTTAATGATCTTCCACCAAGACCTACCCAACTACCACCTTTTGCTAATCACTCACCAAGGTCAATTCTTGACCTTGATGAAGATCTTGAACTTACCCAACCACCACAACAAGTATACCAACCACCTAAACCATTGTTATTTCACCCAATCTACCGTGAAATCCATGGTCCTCTTTATAGAGAACCAAATTTTGAAAACCATGATCACCCAACTCCACCACCTTCTCAAGCCCAAACCTATGATTCTTTCTTTCCCTCTTATGAGGATATACAAAGCATGGTTGACACCCACCTTCATCAAGCAATGAAATTTCAAACCACCTTGCTTGACTCAATACCAAATCAATCCTCTATCCAAGAACCAAAACCAAACCAACCCCTAAACCAAGAAACTAAAACCAACCCATTTTCACCCAACCATCCCCATATTTGCTCAAATTGTGAGCAAATGGGTAAAAGCATCGAAACCTTGCTTCACCAATTCCAAAATGAAACCCGGTTTGCATTCCAACATGTCATTGAACGTTTGGATGCACTTTCCCATCCCAACAAATCGTAGACAACCTATGGAGGCCGTTTGCCCCAATCTAGGAATGTAGGATTTTATTTTATTTTGTTGGTTATTTTTTTTTTTAGTTTTTGTGTACAAGTAGAAGAATAAGTCCACATTTCTTGTCTTTTGACTTTTATAAGTCAAAATTTTACTTGGAATGATATTTCTTTCTACTTACTTTTGTGCATTGTTGGTTGATCAATCTTTGGTTTGTCAATGTGGTTGCAATGTGTGTGGTAACTACAAGCTTGACTATATATATCACCAACTAACCATTTTTTTGTAGATCTCAAAATCCATGTTTCCCATCTTGGCACTCCATTTAGGGGGAGTATCGACCAAGGGGGAGCATGGCCATTATTCCGCTTCGCTACTCTACTTTTTGTTTCGACAAAAAGGGGGAGAAATATATTAAACCTTCAATACTTGATGTGCTTTTCGTCTCTTAAAGTAAAACAAGGTTAATATATTTTTTTTAAGTCTTGAAAACCAAGATTTTGCGTGTTACTTAAAAACAAAGTTTATGTTTTGTCATCAACAAAAAGGGGGAGATTGTTAATACAAATATAGCCTAAAAACGTTATTTATATTTTACGATCTTCGCTAAGTTTTGTTAACGACAAAATGTAAACTTTAGTTTTTGAGCAAAACATAATCTTAGTTTTTAAGACTTGCATAAACTAGACTTTTGCTACATTTTACATTTCATAAAACACAACACAAGTTTATTTCTTAAATTAGAAATAGTCACATCACATTTATGGCAAGTTTTGTCATTATGCATTTATGGAAAGAAATGTGTTTGACTTGCTTTGGTGTTGCTTACAAGTTTTGTGTTTGACTTGATTTAAGTGATGTGACATTGTTTGGTTGCTAGGAGTTATGAGACAAGACCTTGTTTGGTTTGAAGAGTTATTGCAAAAACCTACTGCAGACCCGGCGGTACCCTGGGGGTACACGGGCGAAACCCATCTGAGGGTTCCGCCTGATCCGCCGAGCATGCAGAATGATGTGCTATAAATACCAAGCCATAACTTGATTTTTAGAAAACCTCTTGAGATCATATTCTACACACATACTCATCTTTTCTTCTAACCTCTTAACATTGTAAATGTGAAGTTTCCTTTTGTAGCAAAGAAGCTCACAAGGTCATCAAAAGTTACAAGTTTCCAACACAACGTTGCAAGACTTGTTAGCTTAGTATTGTGTAAACTCTTATTGTTTACACGTCATTTGTTTGAGTATATTCTGTAGTGAGTGGTTAGCATTTTAGTCCTCAAAATACAAAGAGTGTTGGGAGTTGTTGTACCCTAGTAAAAGAACTAACGGGAGTGGTTGTGCCCTTGTAAAAGAACTCGACATTTAGCTTTGTGTCGGTAAAAGTATAAGCGACGTGTAAGGTTTTCTCCGCCGGTGAAAGGAGCTTGTTGACTAGTGAAAGAAACTCTCGAGTTGGATACTCGGGGTGTGGACGTAGGGCAAGGAAAAAGAGTCCTTGTAGCCGAACCACGATAAATACTCGTGTTGTGGTTTGATCGTTTCTTTCATTTACTTGCATGTTATATATATTGTTTGTGCATATATCTTTGATCAAACGGAAAGTTTCAAAGCTAACTTAACAAGTTAAAAAGATTTTAATCGGTAAACTATTCAACCCCCCTTCTAGTTTTCCACAAAATTGTTTCATAAATCGATCAAAAAACATGCGTTTTAGGCCATTTTACACGTACCCGATAATCATATGGCACATATGATGGCTCGTGATACCACTATAGGCGATGTATGAATATAAAACATATATGAAACAAATAAACGCAGCGGAACAACATGACCCACACGGATCCATATAGCCAATATGATTAATCAAATAATAAACACAACATGTTTATACCTTTGTAGCGTGCACCGGGAGTCACCAACAATCACCAAACCCACGTTTGGAATAAGAAACCCAAGAGATCAATAAGGTTGATCTCCTCTAAGAATGAAACACACTACACCTCCTTGGTTACCCATTTGATGCTAGTCCTTAACCCCGTAACCTTTCTATTGCCTTTGAATGAACAAGATTCAAAGCAAGAGATCTAGAAAAACAAAACCCTTGGTGGGTTTGTTTTAATTGCCGTGAGATAGAGGGAGAGAGGAGGGGAGAAAGTTTTGGTAAGTGGTTAGTTAATTGTGAGGAGATATCTCACATATATCTTGACCAAATTTCAAAACCAATCCCCCTTGATAACCCCCCCCCCCCCTGGCCGGCCTCTATGTGGGCTTTTATGGGCCTCCCATAAGTTTTTCAAGTCTAATAAACTAAGTCCATTACTTAATTATTAGAAGCCCGATAGAGTTTCCTAGTTACGTAAGGTTATTTATATATCGTAAATACAATAAACACGATATATAAAGTGGTACCTAAGTGTATATGTGTGTGACCCTATAGGCTCACATATGTCTAGCCATATAATTATTTATTATGACACGAGCATACTCCAACATATAGATCATTCTGGGTACTATAAAGTCAAAATGTCACGCTGTTCAGGCACTTCTTTAACCGGAAGCCACCAAATCACCTCCTTGAGATATCTGAAAGGTAATACGAACCTATCCCATACTAGGCTCATATCGGTTCATAAGTCCAAGTGTAGAACTCACTCAAAAAGCTAGCTTGTAAGAGTAGGGGACACCTAGACTTTATAAACCATCAACCAATCCCATACTTGACCGATGTGGGATCATAACAAAAGGGGTTTATGGTATGTGTATTCATGGAATTAGCTACATGGTTTGTAATTTTGAAGTTCCTATTATTTAGGATTGAATGATTGATAATTTTTTTGACAACATGGTTGATAAGGGTTAAACTTAAGTACAGGGAAACAACATAGAAAAATGTGTCTCGATTCCTCCCAGATGTGGAAAAAAGGCCAACTTGATAAAGCCTCATAAGCAGTTAAGGCCAACAAAGATACATTTCCCCATCAAAAGATTATCAAAATTATCTTTGAAGAAAACTTTAACCCATTTAATATAAACCTTTGCACTATTGGATGGAATACTCTCGAGCAATCAAACTGAAATTACCTATAAGAATTCGAATATAGCATGCTGCAAAAAACAAGAAACACCAACAAGAAGTGTTAGAAATGCTAAAATTAGTACTCTTATCAGTCAAACTTCTAATTAAAACTTGGTTGCACATTGACACCACTCACTTGCTAGCAACTTTGCATCAGCCTTGATACACAATTTCCTTATCTCGACACATGTGTTCCATTCTCACTATACAGAACTCAACGTTTTTGGTTCTTTTACCCCTGTTCCTCTAACATCTATATATTAAACTATTGTGGTTCTATACTTTTAAGCTTTCAACAAATTGTCTTCCTTTTTTCGCGACCTTTTTGGCTATCTCTTTTTATTTATTAATAAATTTTGGCCAGTGACGGAGCTATGTAAGGACCGGGAAGGGTCCCGACCCCCTAGACCTAAGCCCGTTAATGTATTTTTTTTCGCGATTTCATGTGTTAAAAAACTTTTTTTTTTTCATCTCGGCCCTCCCATCTAATGTATTTTCCCGAAAAAAAATTGCTTCAGCCCTCCCACAAAATTTCTCCTAGCTCCGCCACTGCCAATGATCATAAGTTTTTGTCTTCAGAAACACTAGCAATATTTTCATTGCTTGGCAATTCCCATGTTATAATTTTTTATTATCCACTATAGGAGTATTTTTTAAAACCAACTCTCCCTCCTATAAAACAGTCTCAGAAAGAAAGAAATACCAATAAATATTACTCAACCTTCTTAAATACATAAGAGAATCTCACTTATTATTTAATCATTGTTTCTGAATATTATAAGTGGCAGTTAAAAGGTTGGCCTTGAAGTTAATGCCATATGTCAACCATGACCACGTACATGGAAAATTGGAAAGAATTGATGACTGACTCACATTGCATTTCTTGAAAATTGTGGATCAAAATCATCAGTTGAAATTTAGATTTAACAGTTTGTTGTGATCAGATTGGTGGGTTTGTTAAAGATCCATCTCGGTTGACTTTGGATCAGGTCGGGTTTGTAACAGTGCCATTAAATGGCATTGTTCAGACGTTTATTTTACCGGAAGACACCGGATCATCTGCTTGAGATCTCTGAAAGGGTTTACGGTAATCTGCTAAATGTTTTGTAACTTTGACTTTTGTTATTTGAATTTTTGTTCCTATATTTGGGATAGCATCATTTGACTAAATTGTTGACAAGGGTTAGCCTTAAATTTTGGGAAAAAATGTTCAATAAGATAAATTAGGGGCTAGTAGCCTAGTAACTACAAACGAGGAAAATAACATTAATCCTTATTTGATGACTAGTTTGTTACATTGGCCAACCTGAAACATAGAGATAAGTATGTTGATACAAATACTAAGAACATTATGCTAGGTTAGCTTTATGAAAAAGTGTAATTAGGATCGTGCTATCGCTAAATGAAGAGTACCAACGGGTTCTACGCTGATTTTCAAGACAATATTGTCAGAAATTAAAATTTTAAAACTTCTGTATATGATGCTTGAGAATATGCTAGATTAAGTTTTGAAACGGGAATTGCTTAAGTTTAAATTTTATTAAATTAGTTGTATGCTGAAGTTGCTTCTCTTGACCTATGTTTGCAGTTTTTGATTGCTGCCTCTCGTCTAAAGTACTTGAAGAAGATGAGTACAAGAGTTACATGGGTGGCATTGTGGCCGAACTCCAAGCCTACTATCCTGATTCTTCCTTTATGGTTTTTAACTTTAGAGAAGGTGACAAACGGACTCAAATCTCCGATATATTGTCTAAGTATGATATGACAGTCATGGAGTACCCTTGGCAATATGGAGGGTGCCCGATATTACCATTGGAAATGATCCATCACTTTTTGCGAGCTAGTGAAAGTTGGCTGTCACTAGCTGAACAAAACGTGTTTTTAATGCACTGTGAGAGGGGAGGATGGCCCGTTCTTGCATTTATGCTTTCAGCTCTTCTTTTGTTTAGAAATCAATACAACGGTGAACAAAAGACTCTTGAAATGGTGTATAAGAAAGCTCCTAAAGAGCTTCTTCATCTTTTAACACCTTTAAATCCACAACCTTCACAATTAAGGTATCTTCAGTATATATCTAGAAGGAATTTGGGTTCTGATTGGCTACCTTTAGACAGGCCTTTGGCCTTGGATTGCATCATATTTCGGTTCCTTCCTTCATTTGATGAAAAGGATTGTCGACCTGTGATTAGGATCTACGGTCAGGTTCAACTTTAACAGCACCCAATAGGAACCCCAAGCTTTTATTTTCCATGTCACAGTCCAACCATGCTCTTTACTATCAATCGGTATGCATTCCTACCTCATGAGCCTTAAAGATATACTTTCACTATACATATTTTGTTTTTCAATATAACTAGAATATATACCTTCTAATGAGCTTTTATGAAGTAAAGTGTTTATGCAGATAAAACAAACCAATAATTTTTCCTCTAGTTTATAATGGGCAGGGAAATATAGTAGAGATAACATATTCCATTTATGATTGTAGGAAGAATGCAAGCTTGTGAAAATAGATATACAACTTTGTGTTCAAGGGGATGTGGTGCTTGAATGCACACACTTGGATCACGGCAGGGAGGAAATGATGTTTAGAGTAATGTTCCACACAGCATTTGTGCGAAGCAATAATCTCATCTTAAGCCGTGACGATGTTGATGGTATGTGGGATGCAAAGGGCCAGATGGCTGAAAACTTTAGGGCAGAGGTAAGCCTTTTGCTCTTTCTATAGATACCAAAATTGCTCTCATGTTGTAACCAGTAGAAGCTGAATGCATACTTATACATGGATCAGGTACTTTTTACGGATTGTGATGCTCTACCATCTAAAATTTCCATAGAAGGAGAATCGGAAGACGTGAATGGGAAAGAAATTAATATAGAAGCGTTTGCTAAGGTAAATGAACTTTTTAATAATGTGGATGGAATGCAAGATATTCTTTTATCAATGAAAAGTTGGATAGCTGGTGCATCAGATGACGAGAACCATAAACCTGATACTAAGATTTATGATTTGGACCATGTAACCGGTGGTTTAAAGCCCACAGTGACGGTTGCTAATGAAGATGGTAACAAGACAGATGGGAGGGAGGTAAATAGTAAGCTGGATATAGAAGAGGATGCATGTAAGATTAAGACAGATGGGAGGGAGTTAAAGAGTAAGCTGGATATAGAAAAGGATGCAGGTAAGATGTTAAGTCGAAATAATTTATTTGATAAAGGGTCTTCGATGTCAAGACCAAAAGAGTGACAACACCTCAAAATATCATTTAAAGAGACAGAAGTAGCAACCAAAAATTTCCAAGAGTATTGGAAAAGGTGGATATGGTCTTGTATACAAAGGAACTCTGTACAAGACTGGTAAATCCATCCCAGTTGCTATAAAGCGGTTAAATGAGCAGTTTGGACAAGGGCTAAAGGAGTTCTTAAACGAGGTTAACTTACTTACCGGGCAAAAACATCCAAATTTGATTTCTCTTCTCGGCTATTGTGAAGAAGAAAAGGAGAAAATCTTAGTTTATGAATATGCACAACGTGGAAGTTTGGATCAATATTTGAGGCGTAACAATACCACTAATTATACTCTTACGTGGAATCAAAGACTCAAAATATGTTTTGGTGCGGCTCGTGGGTTGGAACACCTCCATTATCATGTTGGAGAGCACTTAAGCATAATCCATCGTGATATAAAGAGTGCAAATATTTTGTTAGATCAAAATTGGGTTGCAAAAGTCTCTGATTTCGGATTGTCTAAGTTAACTTTTGCTGGGTTAAATAGAAGCACTATTGTTTCCCTTGCCTGCGGCACAATGAGCTATATCGAACCAGAATACATGGTTACTGGCATCGTGAAGAAAAAATCAGATGTGTATTCTTTCGGCATGGTACTATTTGAAGTATTATGTGGAAGATTGTGTACTACCAAAGACGATGATGGTATCTTATTATCTGGCCCTTTGGCTAAAGAGTTCTATGAAAGGAAGAGATTGGACGAGATTGTTGATCCTAGTTTGAAGGAACATTTGAATTCAGACTCTATGAATAAATTTTCTGCAATTGCGTATCGATGCTTGCATTATGATCGAAGGCACCGACCTACTATGGACCTTGTCGTGAAAGAGCTTCAGGACTTGCTTCAGATCGAAGAATGAGTTCTCTGTGCAAATGACGGGTTGCAACAGCTGTTATTAAAAACGCTATTGCTTGGTTAATGTCATATACTCGTAATAACAACTTAACTCATTGTTACGTTTTGGTGTTAATATATATTTTTGTCCGTTTTGGTATACAACTATATATACTTACATTTGGTGGTCAACATTGGTAATTTAGTCGTATGGTTACCGGCTGAACAAGTTAAAGTTGATGAGTACAATTATGCTGATACTCGGGAGTTGAATAAGTCTGAAAAGAAACTTAAATAAATGTAATTAGCTGTTTAGGTCTATGAAATTGTTGGCAATGTAATTAAAAATTTAGGCAAAAAGTGATCATCAGTTCATATTTAACAGCTAGAAGGATAAAAGAAGCTTATACCAAGACATGCTTTTACACTTGTTTTTAGTACTTTTACCAAGAACAACATGATGTAACTCATGTACGTGAACATCAGATATTGCCCATCGTTGTTATGATAACTCAGCTATGATGTTTACCTGACCTCGGGTATTTCTAATTACTTAAAGGCTAAAAGGGGGTGGAATATATCATGCCACTAATGTCTGCATCAAATGCTGTTTCGTCTGATGATGCTCCACCTTGATGATCAACAATGAAGCTGTACTCGAAGATGTGGATGGGTCCGGAAGTGGTTCACAAGTAGTACCTTATGAGGTTGAAGATAGTTTCAACAATGTAGTTGATGAGTAATATGCTGAACGAATGGAAACCTGATTTTGGTAAGGTGATCAAGTCAGTAGCGCATGTCATGTTCTCCGGTTATATTTTTGAGAAATTTATGGCACAAGACATGTTTCAAGCCACATTGTACAATTTGGACCGATTTTCATGAATTTACATATTTGGACTATTAGTCCCCGCCGAAATCATAAAGGACAACACGGATGAATCATTTAACATACAAATCGGAAACGGTGGCGATGGGCATGGAATATATTGTTGGAGTGTACCAATAACCAAGTCAAACTTTGAGGTGTCAGCCTCGTATTGGACCTGTTAGCAGATTACATATTATGCATATTGGGCCAAGTCGATATGATGTGTCCATCAGTGATTTATTGTATCAAACCCTTCATTGTGATATGGTGTTTTGGAGAGGATGTGGCTGTGATACCATGTTAAATGTAATGTGATTTTGATTGATTCACAATGAATGGTTCCCATTATCACTGATCGTTATTTTTCCATAAATCCACGTATAAGTAAATCTTTATTTGCCTACTAGAAATATTCTAAACCTAGTATCCTCGTCCATTGTCATATGTGTTGTTTCCTCATAACCAACAACATAACCATGGAAAATACATACCACAGTAACTCCTGTAACCAACATCTCTCTGTCGGACAAACTGTTCGCTGTCCAACCATCTATCACCATTTTCATCCCGTTCAAGCTCGATGTTACGAAAGCTAACTACTCGTCTTGGTGTTTTTTCTTCAACAATCAAGGATGTAAAATAGATAAAATTTTAACAACCAAAACACGTAAAAGGATTTCAATTTCTAGTATTTTAAATTACCCAGAATTTAAGATTCCACATAATTTGAAATTCCACAAACCAAACACGGTGGATAAAGATGGAAATCCAAATTTCCCACTCTTTTAAGAAATTTGAAATGACCTCATTAAGCAAATTCATAGAAATTGAATATCTGTCAATAGGCCAAACTAGGGGAGAGCAAAACCGACCGACGACCGAAAACCGACACAAACCGACGGAAACTGACCCCGACCGACACAAACCGAGCTATACTCGGGTTGGGATTTCCAGGAAGTCTGGACTCGGGTCGAGTTGGGACTCGGGATAAACCGACAAAACACAAAGAAAACCACACAAATCGACCGAAACCGATCCCGACCGACACAAACCGACCTATACTCGGGTCGGAATTCGGTTAAGGATTTCCATGTTGTCGGTTTCGAGATGGGTCGGGCTTGCGTCGGGACGGGTCGGTTTCGGCCCGATGTTCAGCCTAGGCCAAACAAACATAACATGAAATTTCAAATTCAAATGCTCTCAAATTCTTCAATTTCCTGTGACCAAACTCCCTTAAAAGAAAATATTCACCAATTTTTTCTTAAAAAATAGTCAAAATATAACTAATTTAAAAAAAAGTCAAGAATCAAAACAAACGCCAATCATTATTCCCTCTGATAGTCTCCTCAAACACAACTAACAACAACAAACACAGACATCAAAAATCCACCTGGAAATATTAAGGGACAATGGTTTCACCAGAAAACAGAAAATGGTTATACGAATACAGCTTAATCCCCCCTAGGTAATCTGTTTTTTTTTTTTTTTTTTTTTTTTTTTTTTTTTTTTTTTTAATGACATAATAACATTTGGTTGGTAGATGTAGCTTATTGGATTGATATTAAAACTGCTAATTTCCTTATTAAACCGGGTTATGTGCTTTTTATTTTGGTTGAAGATGAAGAGGGCCAGACATGTATCCGAGAGAAGAGGTGATATGAAGTCTGTAAAAAAAAAATCTGTAAATTTGAGGTGTTGATCAGACTTGCTAATAATTTGTTAAGTGGGAAGAAGTCCTTTTTACGTCTTATGTCTCAAATAAACAAACACTATCGTGCGTGCACTTGCTGACATAAGAGATAAAAACAAACGCTTTTTTCTTTTCAAAAACATCTGCAACGACGTAAGAGGAAAAAAAACACTTCTCTCAAAAAACAAGCACAACCAATGCCCTTACATTAGATACGGGGGATTATGTTAATTACACCGTACCATGTCATCTGACATATACACATAATAGGAAATTATTAGACAAAAGGAAATGCGTCGATACATTTTTCCCCTATTACCCTTCCTTATAAACTTACTCATCCCTCCTAAAACAGTCTTTTCAAAATGAAAAAGATTTACTCTGACAAACCTTTTTAAATCCATAAGAGGATCTCAGTCATTATTTAATCATTATAAAATTACAAATTTGTTAGAATATTTCAAGTGGTAGTTAAAAGGTTGACCTTGTAGTTTCTCCAATGGCAAATGCCATATCACCAATAATCCAAGTCAACCATGGATCACTTGCAGCAATTAATGTGCTGACCCACATTACATTTCTTGAAGTTGAGGATCAAAATCATCATTTGAAGTTAAGATTCAGCAGATTTTTTAAATCAGATTGGTGGGTTGTGTTGAAGAACCATCTGTGTATTATAAAGTCATCATTTTTAGTTGAAAGAATTTGACTTTAAGAAGATCAAGGCACTGTCTTGAGATTTCTGAAAGGGTTTATGGTAATCTGCTAAATGTTTGGTAATTTTAACGTATGTTCTTTGAATTTTGTTCCTACTGTATTATTTAGGATAGCATCATTTGACTAAATTGTTGACAAGGGTTTGTTAGCCTTACAATTTTAGGACAGTTGTTCAATAAGATTAAATTAGGGGCTAGTTCATATATAGGATTAGATTAAATGTCGGGACCACCTCCACCGCCGGGAGGTCGTACACGTGGACCACCACCGCCGCCCCCTCCCCCTGGTGGCCGTGCACCTGGACCTCCTCCACCACCTCCACCCAGGCCTCGGTCACCAGGACCAACTCCACCACCTCGAACATCTAATTTAAAGCCATTGCATTGGAGCAAGGTCACCCGAGCTGTGCCAGGAAGCTTGTGGGAAGAATTACAGAGACATGAAGAATCCCAAAGGTATTCCACATTCTGCGCCGTTTGACGTTACTTTTGAAGAAAAAAAAAGAATTACACATATTTTTTTTCTTTCTTTTTGATTCATGTTGTTTTCCCTATCTTCATAATGGTTTTCATTCTAAGACTGGTATACATTATTGAACTCTAGTGCACCAGATTTCGATGTCTCAGAATTTGAGACACTATTCTCTGCAGTAGTTCAAAAGAAAGATACCTCTAAAGGAGGACAGCACAAGTCTACTGGTCCAAAAACAGATAAAATCCACCTGGTATGCTTCTATATTAAATAAAACAATTTATCCTTGAAGTTACTCAGCATCCAATTTGGTTTTTTTATTAGGTTGATTTGAGGAGAGCCAATAACACAGAAACCATGCTCACAAAGATTAAAGTGCCACTTCCTGACTTGATGGTAAGTGAACAAAAGATGTTGATGTATTCGACTATATATTTGGATTAATATGAATTTTCAATTTTTCTTGCAACGTTATGCTGTTTCTAGTATAGGTCTAATATTTATACTTGGCATCTGCAGGCTGCTGCTTTAGCCATGGATGAATCTCTCTTAGATGCTGATCAAGTAGAGTACCTTATTAAATTCTGTCCTACCAAAGAAGAGATGGAGCTTCTGCAGGTAAAAATATACCTAGTTGTGTATTGATGGAGCTTGTTAGCTATATTTGTTTACTCGGAATAATCACTGGACATGCTTATTATTTCTAGCTTTCTGTGGTTGGTAAATACCGCTAGTTGTGTTTTGATTTTTGCATTGTAACTGTTCAGAACTATGAAGGTGACAAGGAGATGCTGGGCAAGTGTGAACAGGTTGGTAGCCAGGTCATGTATTACTAGATCTTTTTAATTTAAGTTTAATTACTTGAGAATGTATCTAACTTGCCACTTTTTACTGTTGTGTGTATCAAACAGCTTTTATAATATGATGACATGGCACCGATTATTTTCCTACGTGGATTTTTATGATTTCCCAATACTATATGTATAACCAAACACTCTTTTATCTTCTCTATATATATGTATTTTTTTTTTTTTTTTTCCTTTTTTTTCCAAACATGCTTCTTTCCCTGCCCTTTCTTCTTCCCCATCTTCTTCAATCACCCAATACAGCCAAATTGCTATAGCATAAATCAAATGAACACAAATTGCTATTTTGTGTTAAAAACGGGGACGGAGCCGGGGAGTCCCTAGGGGTCACAGGACACCTATGGATTTTTATGGCGTAGTGCAACTTTATGTAATAAACTCCATTTTTCTTAAGCACGCCCCGTCCAAAGGAAGTGTGTATCGCATCTTGTTTAGTTTTTCTTAAATACACCTGGTCTATTTTGTCCTGGTTCTGTCCGTGGGCCTTTAAATAATGCTTAACAGTTAACACACCCATTCTCATGCTTCTAATAAGCTTACTGATTAAATCGGTGAAATTTTCTGTTAGTTCTTCCTGGAGCTCATGAAGGTGCCACGTGTGGAAACAAAGTTACGAGTTTTTCTGTTCAAAATTCAATTTAACACCCAGGTAACTTTTTTATGCTATAATATGTGTGTTTTAGTCCCATTCTGATTTCATTGTTCTTTATACATACAATTAGTATCTCATTTTAATTTTTCATTCAGCTTACAGAATTTAAGAGTAGTTTAAACACTGTAAACTCGGCATGTGAAGAGGTACGCTAAATTCACATTAACGCTAGTTATAATCTCTATTATTTTGTACCTTATTCCAGACCTTTTGGTGGTAATAGATCCGGAATTCCAGAAAATTAAAGGAAATCATGAAGACGATCTTGTATTTGGGGAATACGTTAAATAAAGGAACTGCCAGAGGTAATAACATTAATCTTGAATGTTTCATGTATCTTGCATATCTGAATAATGTATACGTCACCTTTGGTTCTATAGAATGTTTTCAAAATAACATTCCTTCTATACAAATAATGCAGGTGCTGCACTTGGTTTCAGGTTGGACAGTCTTCTAAAACTGACTGATACACGCGCGTCCAACAGCCAGATGACTTTAATGCATTATCTCTGCAAAGTACATGCCACTTTTCGTAACATTCATATCTATACACATTTGGTTTCTCAGAAACGCATGAAGTATATCACTTTTTTATAGGTTCTTGCTGCCAAGTCACCCGCCCTTTTAGATTTCCATATGGATCTTGTTAGCCTCAAGTCTGCAACTAAGGTTCACATTCACCTATTTTCTTGAAATTCGATCTATTTATCTTTGGTAAACAAAATACATAATCCAATATCCTTTCTTTCAGATACAATTAAAGTCTTTAGCAGAAGAAATGCAGGCCATCAACAAGGGACTCGAAAAGGTTAATCAGGAACTAAATGCCTCTGCAGATGATGGCCCCGTATCTGAAGTTTTCCATAAGGTAAGTAAATATTTACACATTTCCTTTTTTCTTTCAAAATCTACATTTTGTGGAGTAATTCTTTTATCTTGAATCGTTAGAAACTGAGTGCGTTCATTGGGTTTGCTGAGTCAGAAGTGCGATCTGTAACAAATTTGTATTCTGTGGTGGTAAGAACCCTTTTAATTCAGTTTCTACATATACGTTATTATCTTATATCCACTTTTGTGTCATTATTTATACACATATTGTATTACAGGGTAGAAATGCTGATGCGTTGGCCTTATATTTCGGTGAAGACCCTGCTCGTTGCCCTTTTGAGCAAGGTAATGTTTTGCAAATATAATACAGATTTTTCGTAACACTGTGTTTGAATAAATAACAGAAGGGCGATATGTATTGATATGGTTTATAACCGTGCAGTTTCTCAGACCCTTTGGAACTTTGTGAGGCTCTTTCGAAAGGAGGTAGAAAGTAAACAAGATAAAGAAGAGGGTATGGAGACGCAGCTGAGTTGAAAAAATATATATATTTAATACAAAAGTAATTTGGAATCCTCCTGATAAGGGGAGTTATACTAATTCTTTGCATGACTCGTATCTGCCTACAGGATATAATATGACAGATGGGAAGGAAGTAAAGTCGAAGGATATGGAAAGTAAACCAGGTAAAGGGTCGATGTCAAGACCAAAAGAGTGGCAACGCCTCAAAATATCATTAAGAGAGATAGAAGTAGCAACTAAAAATTTCAAAGAGTGTATTGGTAAAGGTGGATATGGTCTTGTATACAAAGGAGAACTCGACAAGTCAGGTAAAATTATCCCAGTGGCTATAAAGCAATTAAATGAGCAGTTTGGACAAGGTCTGAAGGAGTTTTTAACCGAGGTTCACTTACTTTCCGGGCAAAAACATCCAAACTTGATTTCTCTTGTTGGCTATTGTGAAGAAGATAAGGAGAAAATCTTAGTTTATGAATATGCACAACGTGGAAGTTTGGATAAATATTTGAGGCGTAACACTACCACTAATTATACTCTTACGTGGCAACAAAGACTCAAAATATGTGTTGGTGCGGCTCGTGGGTTGGAACACCTCCATTATCATGTTGGAGAGCATTTAAGCATAATCCATCGCGATATAAAGAGTGCAAATATTTTGTTAGATCAAAATTGGATTGCAAAAGTCTCTGATTTCGGACTGTCTAAGTTAACTTTTAATGGATTAGATAGAAGCACTATTGTTTCCCTTGCATGCGGCACAATGAGCTACATCGAACCAGAATACATGGCTACTGGCATCTTGAAGAAAAAATCGGATGTGTATTCTTTCGGCATGGTACTATTTGAAGTATTATGTGGAAGATTGTGCACTATCAAAGACGATGATGGTATCTTATTATCAGGCCCTTTGGCTAAAGAGTTCTATGAAAGGAAGAGGTTGAACGAGATTGTTGATCCTAGTTTGAAGGAACATTTGAATTCATACTCTCTGAATAAATTCTCTGAAATTGCTTATCGATGCTTGCATTATGATCGAAAGCAGCGACCTCGTATGGATCTTGTCGTGAAAGAGCTAGAAAACTTGCTCAAAATTGAAGAATGATTTCTTAATGCGAATTGAGAGTCAAGAAAACTAACTATAAAAATGTTTATGCTCAAACATACTGTTTTATTCTTTGGATTAATGTTATTAAATAACAACTTACCTTTTTTTTTTTTTTTTTTTTTTTTTTTTTTTTTTTTGTCATTTTGGCATATATATATTTTTTCTGATTTGTGAGGTTACTGGCTAAACAGGTTAAACTTCATGAGGTTGCATATATTTTTCTAAGATTTATATGTTGGTATGGAATTAACACAAAACCAAGAATCCAAACAAAGAAACCAGGCCCAAAGTCTGTAAGGTAGGCCACATTAAAAATAGAAAACAATACCAAACACCAGACAACACTTACAAACAAACTAATCAACCAAGAACGCAACAGACAACGAGCCAAACAAAAAACAGCTCCTATCACGAGCTAATGCTGCCTAACGTGAACCACACGAACAAAACAGCTAGAAGACATGAAAACTGAAATGTTAAAAATATGAAACCAGGTAGTTAACTCGAGAAGGACGAACTTTTACTTCAATCGAACCAGTTGATGTTAATCTTTTTCGATCTGCGTAAGAATTCAAAAGGACATCAACTGAATCTTAAAGAAGATATCATCAGCCACATGTTTAAACTGAAAAATCTTTACATTATGTTTACCTTGGAATTAATAATGCTTACACGGATTTAACTAAATCTTTTTTTTATGGTGTTACACTGTTATGTTTTTGATGGTACACTTATTATGGTATGTTACTATATGTCGACTGTTAACTAAATAATCAACAAAGAACAAGAAGGTGGTACTTATGAAAACAAAGGGAATGGAAAAAAATGTTAGTTGGGACTTGCAATTGGGCATGTGAAATCCAAGATCCACCAATAGATATATTGGAAATGGGGTCCAATTGATCCAATAAATGTCTATCTCTATGCAAGATGTGATGCTAGTTTTCTATTATTTCTATAGGTGCAAGACAATGATTGTAGTATGTGACATCCTGATGACTGATGATATAGAAGATATGATATGCATAAAGTAGTCCAAATGAGTTTAAACTTGGGTAGTTGGTACCCAACATATCTTACAAGCAGAACATGCCAAAAAAAAGAAGTGATAAACCTCTACATATTCAATGAATCATAATTTGATACAACATGTTATTAGCTGGTTTTTATCATCACTTGATAATAAACATAACAATACAAGCAAATAACACAACAAGAAGGTTTGTCTATAAATGAAACATGAAATAGCATTTTCACAAGACCTAACTTAGTAGTGGTTGGCCCAAGGTTTCACACGTATAGGTATGAATTTATGATATGAGGAAATGCATCTCCAATCAATGCTCTTGGACAATGATGTCTTCCAACTTAATCATCTAGTTTAATGTTTATTCTCAAGATAAACTCATATTCAAGTAGTATCATGACACATTAACAACGTATAACGTAGCATCATTAACTAAAGTAAAACTTAGAGTATGAAATTGGAACCATGCTACTTTCAGATACGCGAAACAAATGATTGGGATTCTTTACGCGAAACAGATGAAAGACTAGTGGTTGTTGGATTCCATGATTTTCCGTATTCATGGAGCTTTGATTTACCTGTCACGTCAGCAAAGTCGAAACCTGTAAGATTAATAAAGGATAAGTCGTAAAGTATAAATAACTAATGGAGAATAGTGCCAAACTCAATAGTAAGAGGGTTCCCCATGGCGAAATATCACTATTTGTGCTTCATCTTGCAAAAGTATCTTCCTACTTGTGTATCTTCAAAGCAAAGATCTTCGGTTAAAGCTGCCAAGTTTTTATCTTATATTTCTTTACCAATTACCATTTACTTTAGACAATGGAGAACATTAAAGATGAACTTAAGTGATCTTAGAACATAATTTAAGGGACTTTTCATTAACATTTATAGCATAATTATTGTAACATCAATATTTTCTACTATTACAAAAGCAAGTCATGGTAAATATGATTTATAATTTAAACAAAAATCAATAGCTAAATTGTACTTGCCCATATATAAAAATATAAGAACTCATGTTATGATGTTATCAACAAATCAACATGAACCTTAATTATTATAATAAATTTAGTTAATGAACAACCATTAAACCATACCAAACATGCAACGCATATCTATAAATTCTCATTTCTTTATAAATAAATGCTTGCTTGTAGATGTTAAAATATGTCTCATAACAAGGTTTTTAGGTCTATGCTTATATTGGTCATAATATATAATTGCTTATAAAACAATATTAGGAGTAAATTTTAGTTTTAATTAGGACTTATACAAATTATTAGCATACTCAACCGAGACGGGACGACTTTACTTGTTTCTTAACATGATTTGATTTGACTCTTACATAACGCGTTTTATATTAAAGTTATATTACGTATTTGATTATATCCGATTCAGACTAACTCGTGTAACTTCTTATTGTCTTGTTTTCTTTGTTTGCTTTCATTTAGAAATAAAAGTGAGTGAACCAACTGGCCTTAGCTTAGTTGGTCACCTGTGGTCTCCTAAAAAGCTTTGGAGGAGGTTGTTTTCATGAGGTCTCAAGTTCGAGCTTCACTGGGTTTTCCTTCTAGGTAAGAATCTGTGTTGGGCTCCGCCCACTCAGATGTGTCGAGTCTCTGACTCGCTAACCAATTGTGTACTAACTTGCCGTTCTTTAAAAACATAAGTGAAAGTGAGTGCAACAAAACTACTCCATACTAGGGGTGTCAGTCGGGTCGGGTTGGTCGGGTTCGGGTCAAAGTCGGGTCAAGGGTAAAAATAATATACTCAAACCCGACCATATTTGAAGTCGGGTTCGGGTCAATTCTAGTCAGGTCACCTCGGGTTCGAGTCAATCTGAATACGAGTAAAATAGTCATAAATTTGCATATTTGTTCTAATTTATATGGATAATCTATAAAATAATATATAAAAAAAATCGTTACTCGGGTCAAACGGGTCGATCCGAACCCGAGTTAGCCAAACAATTTTAACCCGATACCTGACCCTATTTAGTATTCGGGTTACTCGGGTTGACCCGAATAACCCGAAACCCGACCCGAATAGGCTTAGTCAGGTTCGGGTCAGCCGGCCGGGTCAGGTTTTTTGACACCCATGCTCAATACCCCTCTTGACTTATCAAAGGTGATTTGCCTTTAATAACATGGTGATGGTTAGAACTTTTTGATGTCGTCCAAATTTTGTAAAAAAAACACGTGCATCCAAAGTTGGTAAGTACTCGTAGTAGTAGAACCAGGGCTGTACACCAGCGACTTTCATTTTGTCTGTCACATCAGCTTTCTATCTTCGACGACCTACATACGATTTTTTACTACATCAAGGCGACATTCATTATTTTATTTTTTTTATAATTTTTTTAACAACAAAATTAAATTTCATTAATAATAAAAACATTACATAATAATTCAAATAACATTAAAACATTACAATAATAAAATGAGTAAACTAGTTTTGATTTGCACAATGCTAAATGTCTTCCACCAAATCGGCCTTTAGGCTTAGATGAGTTGTTCTGTTGATTATTTCCCGAGTAACTTTCAACGATTCTTCATGCATTCTTACAGGATCATAATCGTGGTGTTGCTTCCCTCGAAAAAATGTGGGAGATATTGTCCGCTTTTTGTTTTGAATTATCATATTATGTAATATGATGCATGTGCACATTATATCTTATAGTTGACCTCGGTCCAACCCTGTAGCTAAAAGTTTAATCATTAGCCACTGCTTCTTTAATACACCAAAAGCTCGTTTCACGTCTTTCCTTGCTGCTTCATGCTTCGTCTTATATAATACTATTTTGTGATCATTTGTACCCGGATTTGAAATGGACTTCATAAGAACGGGCCATTCTGGATATATCCCGTTAGTAAGATAATATCCCTTTTATAAGTCACGTTGTTAGCCACGAATGAAACATCTGGTGCTCTCCCCATTTTGAGATCATTGAGAAGAGGCAATTGACGTAAATACATTCACGTCGTTATTCATCCCGGAGACACCAAAGAACGCACGCCAAATCCATAAATCTTGAGAGGCGATCACTTCCAATAAAATGAATGGATCTGGTCCATGATTACCTCTAGCAAATTGAGCTATATAAGCTTGTGGATGATTCGCCCACGACCAACCTGTAAAATCATTGCTTCCTATCAGCCCAGGAAACCCATGCTTTTGCTCGTGATGAGCATAAAGTCTTTCAATGTCAATATATGTTGGCTTTCGCAAAACTCTTCACCATATAACTCCATGATGGCCTTACAAATTTTCGGAAACACTTACGAGTTATTGTCGCACCCATTTGCAGATATTCGTCCAAAACATTAGGATTGGCTCCATATGCCATTTGACGAATTGCCAAAGTACACTTCATCAATGGGGAAAGACCAAGTGTGCCCGCACAATTGGTAGTTTGTTGAAAATAACAGGAATGATCGGTTACCTCTCGAACAATTTGTGTGAATAGGTTTCGGCTCATTCGGGAATGCGTACGAAGTGTTTTTTCTTCATACACTGGGTGTTCGGAGAAGTAAGCCGCCACTAAACAATTATTAGCACAATAATGATCCCTGCAAATGTGGGTTCGTGGAATTTTTGGCTTTGACACTTGAAAAGCCTTCCCACAGGCTTTCGCAAAAAGCACAAGCTCGCTAGTAACTTCATCTTCATCGTCTGAAGATGAAGTGCCAAAAATATCCAGTAAGAAATTATGTAGATTAAATGTGTAAAAGTGTTTAGAGAGAATGTGTTTAAATGTGTATATTAGAAAAAGTAAAGTAACTCCCAATACCGTCTTCCACGGGTTATGGGTCCCAATACCGTCTTCCACGGTGTATGGGGGAGGTTGAGACGTAGACAACCACACCCCTACCTAAGGTAGAGAGGTTGCTTCCGGTTCTACTTAAAGTAGAAAAGGACCTCCGGCCTTTTGTAGGGAGTGAGGATCGAACCCTTGACCTCTAGGTTAAGAGGCAAGGGGTTTTCCAACTGATCCAACCCTACTTGTTTAAATGTGTATATTGTAGTTTAAATGTGTATATTGTAGTTTAAATTTGTGAATAAAATCGTGAAATGAGTGGGTTATTTATAATATTAAGGTGTTCAAAATTTTAAAAGTTAAAAAAGTATATATTTTTTTTTTAACCAAGCGGTCACATTTTAGTATCAATTTGTTGTTTTGTGCTTGTTTCACTCGGTCGTACCTGCGATCAATTACAAAAATAAACTCGGCTGACCAAAGTCGACCGAGTATCCACATCAATGGGGACCAAATGGTGAATTAGTTGACCCACACTCAACCGATATTGGTGTACATAGCCTAAATGATAGAGTACACATATTTCTTTTAACATTAGAAAAAATTACGACTAACCACTTAAAGGTGGCCTAGCGGTAAAAGGGCTTTGGATTATCACTTTAAAATGTGTGATGTCACAAGTTCAATTCTTGCTAAGTGCAAACAACCTTAATTGGCCACACCAACCTCCTGAAAAGGGAGAGCTTTAACTGGTTTAAGTCTGTGTGGTGGTGAGTTCAAACCCTGTGGATTAATTGGATAAAAGGTCAGAAATTACGGTTACCATAATAATAATAATAATAATAATAATAATAAATTAAAAAGTTACAACTTTGATTAAAATGACTGGGATTCATAAAAATTTATTTCACTTTTAACTTGTTAAGAGACTACTAAGAAATAAATATAATCGCTATTTAGGCGAGTACATTTTCCATAGTTAAGTGTTTGTTGAGCTGAATTCAACGAGAGTCCCTTGACAACCTGAATTCTCTAAGTCTACACCCGTATGGACTAAAAAGAACATTTAGGCACTATCGTGAATGCTCGACCTTGTTTGGACTCGAACCGCATTCAATTTACACTTTCAAACTTTAAGATCATTAACTATGTTTAGTTGTGGAGGCTGATCTAGGCTCTGAGCAGAAGCTCAAGAAGGCTCCGAGATATAGGTTCCGAAAGCTAGGCTCCGAGCGAAGGCTCCGACAGGCGGTCAGAGGCTCCCTGCTGGGCAGAAACTGGAATGCGCTCGGCCCATATGTAGTTTGTCCGGGCTTTATGTTGTAACATTGAGGAGCAAGTTAGGTTTAGGGTTTTCACATCTATAAATACCCCCTCATATGTAATTGTAAACCTATGGTGGTACTCGTACCATTGTTTTAGGGTTAGTACCCTATGCAGTTTGGCACAGAGCCTGTGCAGATTAGCACGAAGCTTAATAATATTCTCTCTCGTTCATGAATGGACTGATCACGATCACCTGGATCGTGAGAACCACTATAAATTCATGTGACGTATTGTTCTTGTGTTTCTTACGATCTTGTAGCTTCTGATTATGCTCTCTTTATTGTAAGTGGTGGTTACACGAGGTTCTTATGTGTTTGACTGTGTATGCTTAGATGGTTGTCTTGTTTGGGCTCACATTCGTAACAATTGGTAACTCAGTCAGAATTTATTAGAGTTTGATAGGGATTATGTTTAGATCGATTTCTCAACAAACTACATTTAAAATTTCCAAACCATTAAACGGCATGTTTTGTTTTGTTTATAGTCCACTCGATATTAGACGAATCAAATATCGTTAACTGAGTCACGTCAATTAAAAACCGATCTGATATCGTTATCCAGTATTTTTCTAAAGTAAAAATACAAACTTTTAATCACTATATGACATTGTCGACACAATTTCTTTATCAAATCCCATAATCCAAAATAAAAACAAAACACACAATTTCCTTTTCATATCCAAATAAAACCATCAAAAAGTTGAAAGAAACATAAATCTAAAAAGATTTTTTTATTTTAATTTCTTTAGTAAACACCCCTGGGTGTATTTTATGGTGACGAATAAAGGTAGTCTTATAATGAAATTCATAACTTCTAATATGTAGTAATATTTTTTTTTCTATTTTTAAACGGGTTCACGGGTTGTAATTAAGTTGAGAATCTCAACCCACACTTAACTTATTTATTAAACAGGTCAGTGGTGTCGACTTATTTTCAACCCGAACTTGTTTAGTTTCAAACCTAACCCGTAACCGATTTATTTTCATGTCGATCTCAAGTCGAGTCGCGTAATAATTGCAAACCAACAAAAAGTTGAAAGAAACATGAATCTAAAAAGAATTTATTTTTTTAGAAAAAGTCCAAGTCCAAATCAAATGATAGTACACAATTTAACAACATGGCAAAAATCACATTTTTTGGTTAACCCTTTTACCAAAAATTACATACAATATCTCCTCCTCATCTCACTCCAACAACAACAATCTCCTTCATCTTCGTTAATGTTCTTCTTCAAAACCCTTGATCCATAATCCATCCACGTGTCATTTATAATCACAGAACCAAAGGGTCTAGTCTACGATTCTTCTTTCCTTATTCAACACTCACCCATGTGATCATCATCATTCTATAAAAAAAATAAAAAAAACCAACTTGACCCATTTCATTTTATGAGCTCAAAATCTTGAAAAATCAAAGTTGACACTTTCTTGGAAATCTAAATTGTGGGTATTGTTAAAGATCCAAAAGGGTATCAGAAAGTCAAATTTTTTAGTTGAAATAGTTTGAACATCAAGATTTTGGAGTTTGGATCTGTTTTGAACAGCAGCGCCATTAAATGGCGCTGTTCAAACGGTTTTTTTATAGGAAGCCACCGGATCGACTGCTTGAGATCTCTGAAAGAGTTTATGGTATGTTTTTTTTATAGATTTTTTTTTTTGTTCCTGTTATTTAGGGTAGCATTGTTTTCTTTGACTAGGTTGTTGACATGGGTTAGACTTGAAATTTGGGGAAAATTGCTTGATAGATTTTAAGATTAAATTAGGGATGATATTTTAGGATATACTGATTGAATAGGAAAATAGTAGGCTATCGCGGTGTTACATAGGTCATTGTACCGTTTATCGAAAATTAGGAAATTAAGTTTATCTTAATGACCAATGTGGTACACTGAGCGAAGTATGTTGCTATTGTTTATGTTTAGGTTAGCTTCATTTTGACTAGATTGTTGACATGGGTTAGACTTGAAATTAGGGGAAATTTTGTTTAATTTGATTAAATTAGGGCTAATATTTTAGGATACTAATTGAATAGGAAAATCGTAGGCTATCGCGGTGTTACACGTTGGTCATTGTACCATTTATCGAAAATCAGGAAATTAAGTTTATCTTAATGACCAATGTGGTACACTGAGCGAAGTATGTTGCTATTGTTTATGTTTAGGTTAGCTTCATTTTGACTAGATTGTTGACATGGGTTAGACTTGAAATTAGGGGAAATTTTGTTTAATTTGATTAAATTAGGGCTAATATTTTAGGATACTAATTGAATAGGAAAATCGTAGGCTATCGCGGTGTTACACGTTGGTCATTGTACCATTTATCGAAAATCAGGAAATTAAGTTTATCTTAATGACCAATGTGGTACACTGAGCGAAGTATGTTGCTATTGTTTAAATTAGTGTCATTTGACTTTTTGACATGGGTTAGACTTGAAATTAGGGGAAATTTTGTTTGATTTGATTAGATTAGGGCAAATTTTATGGAATACCAATGAAATAGGAAAATAGTCGTGTTACAAGTTGGTCATTGTACCATTTATCGAGATGAGGAAAACAAGTATGTGATAAGTTTATCGACTAGTTTGGTTCAGTGACCAATGTGGTACACCGAGAGAAATATTGTTTTGACCAGATTGTTGACATGGTTAGACTTGAAATTTGGGGAAAGTTCGTCCCATAAGATTAAATTAGGCTAATTTTATAGAATACCAATGAAATAGGAAAATAGTCAGTTATCGAAAATGAGGATATAAGTTTATCGAAAACAGTGACCAATGTGGTACACTGAGAGAAGTATGTTGCTATTGTTAAGGTTAGCATCATTTTGACGAAATTGTTGACATGGGTTAGACTGAAATTTGGGGAAATTTGATTAGATTAAGGCTACTTTTATGGAAATCCAGTAAAATAGCAACGTAGTCAGTTATCGCGGTGTTACATCACTACATGTTGGTCATTGTACCATTTATCGAAATGAGGAAAATAAGTCTGTCATAAGTTTAACGACTAGTTTGGTTCAGTGACCAATGTGGTACACCGAGATAAGTATTTTCCTATTATATGACATTGCCATTAATCAGATACTAAGAAATATATGCTACGGTTAGCTTTATGTAGAAGTGAAATAGGATTGTGTTTATCCCTAATTGAACAGTGCCAAATGAATGAATTTGAGTCCCACATTGAGATTTGGAGACGGCGTTGTATAAAAATTGGAACTTTAGCACAGTAGTTTTAGGAATTTGCTACCCCATGATGCTAGATTAATTGTGATGAAATGGGAAGTGCATAAAATTTCAGGGTTTATTCTTTTGGTTTTATGCTAAAACGGCCTCTCAACATTTGTTTGTAGTTTTTGATTGCTGCTTCTCAACTGAAGTACTTGAAGAAGATGAGTACAAGAGTTACATGGGTGGCATTGTGGCCGAACTCCAAGACTACTATCCTGATTCTTCTTTTATGGTTTTTAACTTTAGAGAAGGTGACAAACGGACTCAAATCTCCGATATATTGTCTCAGTATGATATGACAGTCATGGAGTACCCTCGGCAATATGAAGGGTGCCCGATGTTACCATTGGAAATGATCCATCACTTTTTGCGATCTAGTGAAAGTTGGCTGTCACTAGCCGGACAACAAAACGTGCTTTTAATGCACTGTGAGAGGGGAGGGTGGCCCGTTCTTGCGTTTATGCTTGCAGCTCTTCTTTTGTTTAGAAAACAATACAACGGTGAACAAAAGACTCTTGAAATGGTGTATAAGCAAGCTCCTAAAGAGCTTCTTCATCTTTTAACACCTTTAAATCCACAACCTTCACAATTAAGGTATCTTCAGTATATATCTAGAAGGAATTTGGGTTCTGATTGGCCACCTTCAGACACGCCTTTAGCCTTGGATTGCATCATACTTCGGTTCCTTCCTTCATTTGATCAGAAGGGTTGTCGACCTGTGATTAGGATCTACGGTCAGGATTCAACTTCAGCAACAGCCAGTAGGAGCTCTAAACTTATATTTTCATCCTCAAAGTCCAAGAAACATGCTCGTTACTATCCACCGGTAAATATTTCTACCTCACTTTAATGAAACCTCAGTGGTGTCCTTTTATATGCTTAAAGTAAATTTCTTTCTAACTATATAACAATAACTAGAAAATAATCCTTATTTTATTTATTCCTGATTCGTGACTCGGGAAGGGGGGACTAAAAGAAATTTATGTATTAGGTCGAGATAGTATTATACATTGTAATTATATGCAATATATAAATTCCCAGTCAATGATAGGAGTCTGGGAGATGCTAATTTTACTCTAATATAATCTTCATGAGTTATGATTGCAGGAAGAATGTGAACTTGTGAAAATAGATATCCATCACCGTGTTCAAGGTGACGTGGTTCTAGAATGCATCCATTTGGATCATGTAAGGGAGGAAATGATGTTTAGAATAATGTTCCACACGACGTTTGTGCGAAGCAATGTACTGAATTTCAGCCGTGACGAAGTTGATGTTATGTGGGATGCAAAAGACCAAATGCCAAAGAACTTTAAAGCAGAGGTACACCTTTTGCTCTCTTTTTTATTCATACTTGAAAATGCCCTTATTTTGTAAGCACTGGAAGGTTAAATAATTGTTATATATGTATCAGGTACTTTTTTCGGATGCTGATGCTGCAAAGTCTATGATCACCACAGAAGAAGACTATGAAGTCGTGAACGGGACAGAAAGTCCTACACATGAAGAGTTTTTTGAAGTGGAAGAAATTTTTAGCAACTCGGGTGATGGGCAAGATACACCTAGAGTAAGTAGTAGACAAGATATCGGAAATGGTGATATAGAAATCGACGCGTTTAGTACACCTAAAGTAAGTAGTAGACCGGATGTCGAAAATGGGGATATAGAAATTGATGCATTTGAAGAATATGTATCAGATGATGAGAATAAAAAACCTGAAACCAAGGTTTATGATCTGGACAGAGTGAATGGTGGTTTAAAGCTCACGGTGGCGGTGGCTAATGAAGATAGTAACAAGACAGATGGGAAGGAAGTAAAAGTGGAGGAGGTAAAAAGTAAACAAGATAAAGAAGAAACGGGGAAGAAGTTGAATAGAAAAAATTCTTTTAATACAAAAGTGGGTTTGGATGGTGCAGGAAAGCAAAAAGGTAAGTCGGAATTTGGGGCAAAAAGAGTTGCAAAAGCGAATGTTGTGTCGCGATGGATACCTCCTAATAAAGGGAGCTATACTGATTCTTTGCATGTGTATTATCCGCCTGGTAGACATAACAGTGCACCTCCTGTGCTAGCAGCTCAATCAAAGGATGAGAAGAAGTCGGTAGAGGGTGGTGTGAATAAAGGAGAGAGTGTGTCGAGGAAACCACCTTCTTTGAGATCACCATCACCTACCTCGTCGATTAAGTCTGTTAAGTCTCTAGATTCTTCTGACAACGACTTGGAAGAAAAATTACCAAAGGTCACTGCGCCACTTCCTCCACTACCATCACCTCCTACCAGGGATGCTTCAGTGCAAGCTAAACGTCAGGCCCCTCCACCTCCACCTTCGCCTCCACCGCCCCCGCCACCTCCACCTCCACCTCCACCTCCAAGATATAGTGCTCCACCACCTCCTCCTCCACCCCCACCTCCTATGTACGGTGCCTCGTATTCACCACCACCACCACCACCCCCGCCTCCACCACCAATGTTTGCAGCAGCACCACCTCCGCCTCCTCCCCCTCAAAGGTATGATGCCCCTTCTCCTCCACCCCCGCCGCCACCTCCACCTCCTATGTATCATACCCCATCTCCTCCTCCTCCTCCTCCACCACCACCACCTTTCTCACGAGGTACACCACCCCCACCTCCACCTCCACCTCCACCTCCAATGTATGGATCACCATCACCGCCGCCACCACCACCTCAACCTCCTTCACGAAGTGCTCAACTTGCATCTCCTCCTCCCCCACCCCCGCCCCCCGCCTCCGCCTCCTATGCATGGAGCTCCAACTCCACCTCCGATGCATGGACCACCACCACCACCTCCTCCACCTTCAACGCATGGAGGCCCACCTCCACCTCCCCCACCTCCTTTCCGTGGAGCACCACCACCACCACCACCACCTCCACCACTTCCTGGTGGTGGTCCACCGGCACCACCTCCACCAATGTGGGGACCACCTCCACCACCACCACCGCCACCTGGAGGTCGCGCACCTGGACCACCACCACCACCACCTCCACCTGGTGGTCGTGCACCACCCGGACCTCCACCACCGCCACCTCTACCTAGTGGCCATGCACCTGGACCACCACCACCTCCACCTCCACCTGGTGGCCGTGCACCCGGACCTCCTCCACCACCACCTCCTCCAGGTGGCCGTGCACCCGGACCTCCTCCACCACCACCTCCACCCGGTGGCCGTGCACCTGGACCTCCACCACCTCCACCCGGACCTCGTGCTCCAGGACCACCACCACCGCCTCCACCAGGTGGCCGTGCACCTGGACCACCTCCACCACCTGGACCACCAAGACCTCCTGGTGCCGGCCCTCCACCACCTCCATTAGGTCCTCGTGCACCTGGACCTCCAATGGGCCCTATTCCACCTAGGGGTCGAGGACTTGCACGGCCCCCTGGAATGGCTGCTGCAGCACCTCGAAGAGCTAATTTAAAGCCACTGCATTGGAGCAAGGTCACCCGAGCTTTGCAAGGAAGCTTGTGGGAAGAATTACAAAGACCTGGAGAACCCCAAAGGTATTCTACATTCTGCACCATTTGATGTTACTTGTGGAAAAAAAAAGTATTACACATTTTTCCTATTTTAATTTATATTTATAATGTTTTCCGAATCTTTATAATGGATTTCATTCTAAGACTGGTGTACATTATTGAATTCTAGTGCACCTGATTTCGATGTCTCGGAACTTGAAACATTATTCTCCGCAGTAGTTCCAAAGAAAGATACCTCTAAAGGAGGAGGACGACGCAAGTCTACTGGTTCAAAAACCGAAAAAATCCACCTGGTATGCTTTATAGATTATTAGTTAAACCATCTTTTCCTTGGAAGTTACTTAGCATCCAGTTTGCCTTTTTAGAAATAAAAAATGACTTTTCCTTTCTGTTATTGCAATTTGTGTATTAGGTTGATTTAAGGAGAGCCAATAACACAGAAATCATGCTCACAAAGGTTAAGATGCCACTTCCTGACATGATGGTAAGTGTGGACTTTACACATCAACAAAAGATCTTGGTTTACTCTTTACATGGAATAAATGGAAGTATATATACTCCTAATTTTCGTGCCAATGAGTTGAATAAAAAAAAAACAATTTTACTTGGCATCTACAGGCTGCTGCTTTGGCTATGGATGAATCAATCTTAGATGCTGATCAAGTAGAGAACCTTATCAAGTTCTGTCCGACCAAAGAAGAGATGGAGCTTCTGAAGGTAAAAATGTTACCTAGTTATGTATTGATGGAGCTTCTTTATCTCTATTTGTTTACTCGGAATAATCACCGGATATGCTTATTTCTAGCTTTCTGTGGTTAATTAGTACTCCTAGTTATGTATTGATGTTTTGCATTGCAACTGTTCAGAACTATGCAGGCGACAAGGAGATGCTGGGCAAGTGTGAACAGGTTGGTAGCCATGTCATGTATTATCAGATCTTTTTTATTAATGTTTAGATTTTTTATGCTCATAACATCTGAAATTTCTGTTAGTTCTTCCTGGAGCTCATGAAGGTGCCGCGTGTGGAATCAAAGTTACGAGTTTTTCTGTTCAAAATTCAATTCAACACCCAGGTAACTTTTTAATGCTATAATATGAGTGATTTTAATCACATTCTGATTTCATTATTTTTTATTTATTAAATTAGTACCTCATTTCAATCTTTTCTTTCAGCTTACAGAATTTAAGAAGAGTTTACACACTGTAAACTCTGCATGTGAAGAGGTACGCTAAATTCAAATTAACGCTGTTTGTAATCTCTACAATGTTGTACCTTATCCCAGTCCTCTTGGTGGTAATAGGTCCGGACTTCCAGCAAATTTAAGGAAATCATGAAGAGAATCTTGTATCTAGGGAATACATTAAATCAAGGAACTGCTAGAGGTAATAACATCAATCTTGAATGCTTCGTGTATCTCGCATATCTGATTAACGACGATTCATAGTGTGTACTTTTTGTCATGGAACTTGAACGCTCTTCTACAACACCTCCCTACTTTGAGTATAGCGCTTTCTGTTTACTTAAAGGAATGTCAAGAAACATAAAAAACATAGTGGAAATTTTGGAATCTCTTTTAATAGATATAGTGGATAAAACTGTTGAGTAGCTAAAACACAAGTATTATTATTTTCTACCAAGTTTAAACTATAACGTATAATATTTTTTATTTATTTAATGTGAGTACATTTTCTGACAGTTAAATAATATTTTCTGACAATAAATTATTCTGAAGTATAAATGGAGCTGCCGTCAATCTTTTAAACGTGACTGTTTATATAATGGAAGGTAAATTATTGTATTGCTACGACAAAATTGTCACATTTTAAAAGATAACCAGTGTATGAGCAAAACCTAAAAGAAAGAAAGAAACTTTTAAGTGAAGAAAAGATTATAATGGAGGAGGGGTGGGGGGAGGGGAAGGCAATGTCTTCACGGGTGCCCATGAAGGATGGGGATACTCGGATGATGATGTTGTGGGGCTTAGACTGGGGATGAAATTAAGGTCGAAAACTAAAGAATAAATGGGTCGATCTGAATTGTAATCCCTCTATTGTGATGAGTTGGGTGATGGGTAATATGTTGATCTATTAGTTAACGGGTTCGATAATGATTCATTTAGTTGGGTCACTCATATGAACATCTAACCAATTGAAAGCCTACATCAGTGTCCCTGAATCATAGGGGTTTACCTAAATATCTTTGTTGTTGGGTTGCATCATTGAGTTTTTCGGGTGTTTTAAGGGTCTTGCTTACCGTAGTCCTACAGGCTGTGGTTAAGTTCAACATAATTCAAAAAAGCGATTGTGGAATAGGAATCATCATTCTTAATTCTTGAAATGAAAACTAATCCGAAGATTCCTTATTAAGTTTCCGTTCTTTAGCTATGATGGGCTTAACTATACCCCTAATGGATATCGTTAGCAAAATCCTTGTTTTCATTAGCCTGTGGGCCTTGTTATCAATATAAAAAAAAAAAAAAAATGAGCAATTCTATTAGGCACTTGTATATGGCCCATTTGATGATAGAGATCTAATTATGTACACTTCGCCTTTGGTGATATAGAATCCTTTCAAATATAACATTCATTACATACAAAATTTTGCAGGTTCTGCAGTTGGTTTCAAGTTGGACAGTCTATTAAAACTGACTGATACACGTGCTTCCAACAGCAAGATGACTTTAATGCATTATCTCTGCAAGGTACATGTCACTTATGTGTAACTATATATCTCTAAACCTTTGGTTTCTCTGAAATTTATCAAGTATACCGCCGTTTTATAGGTTCTTGCTGCCAAGTCACCCGCCCTTTTAGATTTCCACGTGGATCTTGTTAGCCTCGAGGCTGCAACTAAGGTACACATTCACCTATTTTCTCGAAGTTCGATCTGTTTATCGTTTTTTTTTTTCAGATTTGTTTATCTTAGGTTAACAGATTATTTATTCCAAAATCCTTTGTTTCAGATACAATTAAAGTCTTTAGCAGAAGAAATGCAAGCCATCATCAAGGGACTTGAAAAGGTTAAACAGGAACTAGATGCCTCGGCAGAAGATGGCCCAGTATCTGTAGTTTTCCATAAGGTAAGTAAACAATCTTACAATTTTTTTTTTTTTTTTTTTTTTTTTTTTTTTTTTTTTTTAATTATTATTATTATTATTATTTTACTTTTTTTTCCCATTCAAATTTTACAATTTGTCGAGTAATTTTTTTCTTGCATTGTTAGACATTGAATGCGTTCATTGGGTTTGCTGAGTCAGAAGTGGCATCTGTAACAAATTTGTATTCTGTAGTGGTAAGTAAGAACCCATTTAATACAATTTCTACATTTACGTTATTATCTACTGTTCACGTTTGAGTCATTATTTACATATATTGTATTACAGGGTAGAAATGCAGATGCGTTAGCCCTATATTTTAATGAAGATCCTGCTCGTTGCCCTTTTGAACAAGGTAACGTAATAAAAATATTTATAATCATGTGTTAAAGAAATAGCAGAAGAATGATATGTATGGATATGTTTTATAACTGTGCAGTTACTCAGACCCTTTTGAACTTTGTGAGGCTCTTTCGAAAAGCTCATGAAGAGAACTATAAACAGGCTGAACTCGAAAAGAAAAAAGCTCAGAAAGAGATTGAAATGGAAAAGGCAAAGGGTGTTAACTTAACAAAGAAAGGCGAAAAATAGGCCGAGTGATATTTTTGCTCTTCATATGATCTGTTCAAAGGTTCGGGTCAATGTGAGCCCGATGTTACCCACAGCCACAAGTAAAGTGAAATGGAAAGCCCGCGGCTATGCACAAACCCTAGAGCTCCTGCAAACAGCTCTGCTGTAAATACATACACAGGGCAAGATGTTGTTCAGTGATTGAGAGTTCATCCAGATGCACGTGTTCTCGGGAACCTTTGAAATAATGGGTCCAGAGTCGATGCCATCGGAACTAACTGGTAACAATTTAAAAGTATAGTCATTAACCATGTATATGTATCTCTAGAGTCTAACCCCATACTAACATTGATATTTGATTATTCTCTTTGTACTATTAGAAGCAATTGGTCATCTTAGATTTTTTGACAAGCAATTGGCCACCAAATTTGTTGTATATAGAACTAGGTAGAATATAGCAAACCGAGAATAGGCCACCCTCGGTGTAATGTTGTACCGAAACTGAGATAGTGATTAGACACAATTTGTTAAATTTATATGAGAAAATTTGGTTCTGTATTGTTTGTGCTTGCATTTGTATTTTCAGGTATCCTGCTATGTTTGCTTTATTTGCTCTTTCCTTTATTGTTGTACTCCAATTTAATCACAGTTGACCTATCTGCAAAAAATATTGTCATCCATTTATAGAGCTATTCATCAAGTATGATACGGCTATATTCTTTTTGTACAAGACCCAAAATCGTGCTAATAGTTTGATCGATTATTCTTATCATGTACGCGCCAACAATCTTTATGATCTATCATTATTCTGACTTTGTGTGGTATCCGAAAGATTAGTATCTCCGACCAGCCCTTCCAAATATCGAGTGAAATCCTAAAACCCGACTTTAAGCCATAAACACGAGTACTATGCTAGTCTATATAACCGGTCTTGATCAACTTTATATCCTTTTCCATTTTTAATCATCCCTAACCTATGCTATAACACCTTATAACTTTCCTTTTATATGCGTTATGCATTCATCATATGCCATGTTCTCATATAATCATACCACATGAATCCATATAAAGTAGTTAATTAAGGAAAAAAGCAAGAACGTAAAGGCTCACATGCTTTTCACAATCTTAACTACTTATAATAGAGAAATGGTCAAAGTGGAAATGTGAAAAACTTAATTTTCGGTCAATCCCAATTTTACCCCTACAAATGTCAATCGAAAAATAATTGCCTGGTGAATTAATGTCAACCGAAAGATGGAAAGTAATGAATACTAAATTGATAAGTGAATATGGAATGTCTCAATTTTACTAAAGTGAATTAATGGAATTCGTTAGTCAAAACTGGAAACATGTATTCAGGAAAGTATTGTAGGAAAGGTCAAAACCTATTGCAGGAAACTATTAAAAGTATCAAATTGAACATGGCAAGGGTCTGGCTTTTTTGTGAAACTGAATACATAGTCTATGGCAACTTTGAAAGTTGTATTCCATTACACATATGGTCTTGAGATATGGCAACTCTGGAAGCTTACACGACTGGTCTATACAAACCAACACACCTCCACCTTCTTTTATCTTTATAACTTGCCTACACACACTCTCTCTCTTTTCTATGCCATTTACAGATCCACACTACCAACCCTTTGCTGCCACCACCTTCCGAAATTGCTACCACAACCACCATCACTGATAGTATTTAAGGTTTGTGGTTTACGTGGTTTTGGTTAGTGGGTTTAAGTGGTATTGTTGGCTGGTGGTGTTGTTTGGTTGGTGGCTTATGGCTGTTAATATATTGTGGTAGCAACAGGCTTTGTCGCCACTATCAAACACAATACACAATAAAAACACTGCCGCCACCAACATGCTTTGTTTTCGACACAAACACCGCCACGACGATCAACTTGATCAGCCACCAATACCACCTAAAACTGGTGATGTTTCACTGGTCTTGGGGGTCGTTTGTGGTTGTGGTGATGTTGTGAGTTTGTTTTTTGTAGTGTTTCACTAGATCTCGCAACGGTTTCTTGGTTTGGTTTGTATGTTTGCTGGTCACGATGTATCTTAAGATTTATCTCATACCAGATGTTTTTTATGTGGTTCGTGGTGAATTAAAATCTGTTAATAATGTGCTTGAAAATTGTATAGTTGGTCGGTTAACCAAGCCGATGGTGTTCTTAGATCTAAATGATTTCACAATATGGTTAAGATTTGTTGTGGGTTCGAGTATGCGAATGTTTGTTGTGGCATATACTTTTGTGTTTCATCCTGTTTCTCATATGTAGCCTGATTGTGTGGTTTTGGATTCGTTTTGAGGTCTATTTTTATTTTTTTGGCAATGATGATAGATCTTGGCTTAACAAAATTTGAGGATAGATGATTTTGGTGATCTTTTTGCCAAATCGCAACCCAAGCTTTGTTATGACTGCCTATTGTTAACAAACAATCTTGGCTAAACATAATCTGAGCCTATTTTTGTTTTTTTGGCGAGTCAACGAATTTTTATTGTTTCATTTGGATGGTTACAAAAGATATGGTTCATTTATATTGTTTCATTTGTTAACATTTTTTTGGCCTTTCATTAATATATCTTTTGAGATCGCTTGTGATATTTTTTGTGATGTACAATGCTAGATTTGTTTATTTTTTATGTTTAATGTTGGATTTGTCTATATGCGATGTTTAATGTTGGATCTTTTTGAGTTAGTAGTATACAAGATTTATTAGTAGGCCGTGTTTGTCTAAGTCAAATATGTTTTGAGGCAATTGTAAATTTACATTTTCTAATGGGTTACATATGGAACCAGTTTGATGATTCGTGAGTCTATGTAAGATTGGTAAAAGAATTATGATGCTTAAAATAGCTTAACTTGGTAAAATAAGAATTATGAGGCTTAAAATAGCTTAGCTTCGAAAAATCAGAAATACTATATTGTTGTGTTCTTTTATTTACCTTTTGACATGGGTTGATCCGGGTCACTCTAAACTTTACGGGTCTAACCGGGTTATCGAAAATATAAACACCGGTTTAATTTTACCTGTTTTTTCGACCGGCACCGGTCCAATCGGTGAAACCGGCCAGCTCGAACCGGGTTTCAAAACATGTTAATCCTCAAATCCTCAAACTTTTATTATTTTCCTTTTATAACCCATACACTTTATTTTATCACTACAACTAGCTGCCGCTATAAAATCCTGTTGCTATGCACAGGTACTCGTCTAGTATATTCAAATAGAGACATTATTCCAATTGATTAAGTCATTTTCACGCAATGGAAAATAAAAATAAAAATAAAAATAACTATCAAACACATATAGTGGTCCTTAGCTAGTTTCCAATACTTTTAAGGTTTTAACCCCATGTTGCACATGCACTAAATTGTTACAATTATTATATTGTGGATTTGTGGTTGAAATCTTTAAATCTAGAAAAAGGGTTGATTTAGTTTTAATGAATTAAGTGGTGGATAAATAAGTTAATGTTTATCAATTTAATAAAACAGATGGTAAAGTTTTAATATTAAATATGAGTTTTTATTTTGCGTTTTTTTGAAAGATGTCATTAGGTTTGGGATTTAACTACTGACTAGCCGTTCTTAAAAAAAATATACAGTTTTTATTTTGAATTTTTTTTTGAAGGATGTCATTAGGTTTGGGATTTGGATGATGCATGTGTTAAATGCTTACTAAAGTTTGAAAATGTCATGTCATGTGAATCCACAAATGTGATTTATCCATATTACTAATCAAGTAAAAAAAAAAAAAAATCATAATATGTACGTTCCACGATTGTTGAAGTTATAAAGGTTTCAACATTTTTTTTATATGCTATTAGACCAAAATGATCAACAAATAATGCTTTGCTTAAATGCGTTTGTGTTCAGGTCGAAAATGATCATACTAAATGTAAGATTTAAGCGGTAAAGGTGAAAGTAAAAGATAAAAGAGCCAGAATTTATTTATTTATTATTATTAAAATGATCAATAAATAATGCTTTGCTTAAATGCGTTTGTGTTCAGGTCAAAAATGATCATACTAAATGTAAGATTTAAGCGGTAAAGGTGAAAGTAAAAGATAAAAGAGCCAGAATTTATTTATTTATTTATTTATTATTATTATTATTATTATTATTATTATTATTATTATTATTATTATTATTATTATTATTATTATGTTGCACCACTAAATCGAGTTTTGCAGTGTAACAACATTGTGAAGAGTGAATTGTAAAAATCGCCTTTCTAGTTCAGCCAAATGTATGGACAGTTATGAGCGTTGCGGTTGTTCTGTGGGAATATTTCAGGTTCATTTTCGTCGCTGACAAAAATGAATTGACTAAAACACCCTTGCATCCCTTTTGAAGTTGTGGTTGACTTTCTATAGATTTTTGTTGGTATTTCAATAATTTATGAGTAAATATGCTATGTCAGCTGTACCTATTATAGTGACTCAAAAGGATAAGATGGTTCAATCTCGAATTGAGATCCTCTCATTTTCAAATCTCTCATGTTCTTCTCTTGTTAACATAAGAGATTTCTAAAAATAAAAAAAATAATGTTGAAAAACTTAATAGATCAATGGGAGTGCATTATTCTGCCGACGTAGCAAAACTGAGCATTTTTATTAGATAATAAAAGTTAAAATTAGTTTTAATTTGGTGAAACTCATCTAAATGTTATCTAACAAATAAATATAATATGTACAAAACACATGTTTCAATTTTAAATAAATTATATGACTTAAAAATAGTCTCCATGTTTTTTAATAGCTTTAGAGTAAATTGCATTTTTGGTCATTGTGGTTTCGCCAAGTTGCATGTTTGGTCTCCAACTTTTTGAAAGCGTAGCGAACATTCATATTTTGAACTTAGGCTTGCATATTCAGTCCATGGTCAAAGTTGAATAACTAAAATACCATTTTTCTTCTTCCCTTTGAATATTTACATGAATAATTTTATTCTTTTAATTAAACCCGGATTTATATAAACACATTTACTAAAACTAAAAAGTTATAACTCATAACCCTAAAACCTAAAGTCTAACATGCTCATACTTCATTACATTTTTGCAGGCATACAAACTTTTCTTGTTTTCTCGCTCTAAAACATTATCTCGTAAATCTATGATTTGTTGATATTCACATATCTGAAACACATAAACTTTGATGATATTCGCATATCCTAAACACATAAACTTAACCGTTAAACTGAAACACATAAACCTACAAATGCCTTTCTTTGATTTGTTGATATTCGCAGATCTAAAACACGTAAACTAAAACACATAAACCCTTTCTTGATATTCGTAGATTCGCTACCACCATTTAACTATGTGTTTTCCATTGAAACACATAAACACACAAATCAAGGTCGACACCGCCATCACCGTTGCTCTTTTTTTGGCATAAAGAAAGCCAAGAGAGGGTTTGGTATAAAGAAACCAATTTTTGTCATATTCGGTTAGGGAAAATAACAAACAAGATTCACGGGATAGATTTTTGGTGGTTGTGTTTTTGTTAAAGGAAAAACAAAAGAGAAGAGAGAGACGTGGGGTATTGATGAAATGAATAAAGTGTGGTGGCTGATGTTATGAGATTTTAGGTTTAGTGTGAAATATTTTAGGTTGGATATTTGTGTTACAAGGTTGGGCTAATTGTTTCAAAGTTTGATTAGATCTGAGATGCAATGGAGCCTTGGTCGATTCGTGGTGATTAGATATGAAGCGTATGTGGTTTTGTTATTGATTCATGGTTTTTATTTTTTGGTAATCTTTACTAAGTCTGGAATTGTTTTTGAAAATGTTTGTTGTTTTGTTATTGATTTGTATGTGAAAGTGGGAGTGGTAATATGGATTATTCTTCATGTTCTTGGGTTTATGATAAATAAATAAAAAGAAAAAGTCATTTGAAAATTAAAGAGGAAGAAGACAAAAGGTGTTTTAGTCATTTAACTTTGGTCAAAGACTGAATATGTGTGCAAAAGTTCAAAACAGAAAAGTTCGCTGCACTTTCAAAATGATGAGGACCAAATATAAAAATTTGGCTAAACTACAGAGACCAAAATGCAATTTACTCATAAATATATAAATTTAATAAACGACTTTATACTCTTTATACTTTAAATTTGAATTAATTGCATTTTTGGTCCCTGTGGTATGGCCAAATTGCAGACTTAGTCTCTAAAACTTTGAAAGTGCAGTGGTAGTCCTAATTTTGAAGGTTTCGTTGCATGTTTGGTCCCTCACTAACATCAAATGACTTAAATACCCTTGTCTTTTTCATTTTTTATTTTCCTTTTAGTTTCTTGCATAAATGGTCCTTGTGTCTAGCCAGGTTTTACAAATTTAGTCTGATTTTTTTTTTTAATTTAACTATTAATAATAGTAATATTTTTTTATACGTTTTCGTCCATCTGTATTTCTTAGGTATTCGTCCGTTTTCATCCATTTTTTATACATTTTCATCCGTTTTTATACGATTTCGTATGTTTTAATACGTTTTCGTTCGTTTTTATTCGTCTTCGTCCATTTTATACATTTTTATACATTTTCGTTTATTTTAAAACATTTTCATATGTTTTTATAAATTTTCATCCATTTTTAAACGTTTTTCTTACGTTTTTACACGTTTTCATTCGTTAGTATACGTTTTCATCCATTTTTTTACATTTTCACCCGTTTTTATACGTTTTTTTTTTCCATTTTTATACGTTTTCATCCATTTTTATACGTTTTCGTCCGTTTTTATACTTTTTCGTCCATTTTCGTCCGTTTTTTATACGTTTTCATCCGTTATTATACGTTTTCGTCCGCTTTTATACGTTATTCTCCGTTTTTATACCTTTTATCCATTTTCTTCTATTTTTATACGGTTTCATCCCTTTATATACATTTTCGTCCATTTTTATCCGTCTTCGTCCTTTTTTATCCATTTTCATCCGTTTTTATACGTTTTTTTGTCCGCTTTTATACCTTTTTGTCCATTTTCTTCCGTTTTTATATGTTTTCATCCGTTTTTATATGTTTTCATCCGTTTTTATACATTTTTGTCCGTTTTTATACCTTTTTATCCATTTTCTTCAGTTTTAATATGTTTTCATCCATTTTTATATGTTTTCGTCTGTTTTTATACGTTTTTATCCTTTTTCGTCTGTTTTATACGTTTTCGTCCATTCTTGTAAATTTCTTCCGTTTTTAAACGTTTTTTTTTACGTTTTCGTCCATTTTTATCCGTTTTTAAACCTCTTATACGTCCGTATTTCTTAAGTTTTTGTCCATTTTTATACGGATGAAAGTATATGAAACCGTATAAAAATAGATGAAAACGTATAAAAAGGACGAAAACGTAGAAAAAAGTATAAACATGGACGAAAACGGATAAAAACGTATAAACATGAACAAAAACAGATAGAAACGAATGAAAAAGTAAAAGAATAGGCGAAAACGTACAAACATGGACGAAAACGGATAAAAACATATAAAAGGGATGAAAACGTTTAAAAACGGATGAAACCATATAAAAACGGATGAAAACGAGTAAAAACGTAAAAAAATGGTCGAAAACATATAAAAATGGGTGAAACCGTATAAAAACAGAGGAAAATGGATAAAGGTATAAAAATGGTCAAAAAACATATAAAAACGGACGAAAATGGATAAAAACGTATAAAAATGGACGAAAACGAATAAAAACGTTTAAAAAAGGAAGAAAACGTATAAAAATAGACGAAGACGTATAAAAACGGACGAAGACGTGTAAAACGGATGAAAATGGATGAAAACATATAAAAACGGGTGAAAACGTAAAAAAAATGGATGAAACGTATAAAAACGAATGAAAACGTATAAAAACGTAAGAAAAACATTTAAAAACGGAAGAAAATTCACAAAAATGGACGAAAACGTATAAAAACATACGAAAATGGATAAAACGTATAAAAACGGACGAAAACAATTATAAACGGATGAAGACGGATAAAAACGAACGAAAACGTATTAAAACATACGAAATCGTATAAAAACGGATGAAAATGTATTAAAACGGATGAAAACGGACGAAAACGTAAGAAATACGGATGTATAAAAATGGACGAAAATGTATAAAAAATAATACTATTATTAATAGTTAAATAAATAATTTAAAAAAATATCGGACTGAATTTGTAAAACCTGACTAGACATAGGGACCATTTATGTAAGAAACTAAAAGGAAAATAAAGAAAAGAAAAAGACAAGGGGTATTTAAGTCATTTGATGTTGGTGAGAGACCAAACATGCAACGAAACCTTCAAAATGGAGACTACCACTGTACTTTCAAAGTTTTAGAGATCAAATCTGCAATTTAGCCGTACCACAGGGACCAAAAATGCAATTAACTCTTTAAATTTTATAAAAAAGTACAACACATATGTTGTTGTTATTTACTCTCCCGTCCTAGAATTATTGTTCAATGTTGACTTTTGTAGTATTTAGTTTTCAATTTTGACCTTAAATATTTTTATTAGTGTTATATATTACTTGATGCAAAATATATGAATTGATTGAGTTTTAAATGTATTTTTATTGGTATAGTTTTTATCAAGTATTGCAAAACATAAATAAAAATATTTAAGGTCAAAGTTGCAAAATAAAGACTTCAAAAGTCAACACTACACAATAATTATGAGACAGAGGTAGTACAAATATATATATTTTTTTGGGTAAAAGGTAAAAAAAAATATATAAATATTATTATCAGTATATATTCAATTAATGTATTTGCACAAAAAAAATATAAATAGAAAGCACGAGTTACTGTGACTAGGGCTGAGCAACGGGTCAAGCCTGACCTGAATCGACCAAAACCGACCCGACCCGAAAATCGAATAAGAGGTAAAATGTGAACCGAGAAAAAAAATATCAAAACCGAAACCGAACCAAAACCAAGAAATTTTGAACCCAAACAAAGTGTTTTGGACCAAACTGAACCGGGTAAAACCGAAATATTTACTACCTCCGTCCCATTATAAGTGTCCACTTTGACTTTTTTTAGTCTTTCTTATTCAACTTTGACCATAAATATTTTTATTGATGTTATATAATATTTGATGAAAAATATATGAATGGGTTAGGTTTTAAATGTCTTTTCTATTGGTATAATTTTCATCAAATATTATATAACAAAAATAAAAATATTAATGGTCAAAGTTGAACAAGAATGACTCAAAAAAGTCAAAGTGGACACTTATAATGGGACGGAGGGAGTATATAAAATGAAAACCGAACCGAATAAAGTTGGTTCGGCACGGTTTCGATCGGTTTGTCGGTTCAGGTCGGTTTTCGAGTGATTTTGCTCAGCCTTAACTGTGACATGTAAATGAGTACACAAGATTATACATATACGAGCGACACATGTTATTTATCTTTGTGAGATTAAGTAAATATATCCGGAAAAGTATACTTTCTTAATTATCGGCATTCAATAATGAATCGTGATATTTCTCTTTATAAGTTTAACCCGCGCACGAGGTTAAAAATTAAATACGGCTTAAATTATTATCAACAAGAATATACATATCAAAATGAAGACACGACCTCACGGGTTACTGTGTGATGAAAATAAATAGACGAGATTGTACATATAACAATAACACATATATTTTCAAAGGTCATATTGTGCTAATAAAGACACATAATGTCTAGATCATTATATCAATAAATTAATTTAAACAATATCAGCTGTTCAAAAAATAAATAAATAAACAATATCAACTTAAATACCATGCTACTTAGATAAAGTCAAATCCTTCGTGAAACAAAAATCTTTACAAAATATTAATCGATATTAACACATAATGAAAAAAATTACGTAGATAACAATACCGTACAAATCTTAAACATTAACAAACATGAATTTATATTACCCGTTATACAATCTACTCAAACCCCTTGGACCGGTTCTAAAACTAGTGTTTATTTATCGTGAAATCAGCCAAGAATAATACTTTTAATCATATTGTTATTTTAATATAAACATAACCATAATCAGTTAAACATAGTTTTTGGATAGTGACCTAATTATTGGTAATTTGGTGCTTGTTTGCTTAACTTATACCCAACCAACTTTACCTATACAGTATCATTAGTCAAAAGTCAAAATAAAGGCGTGCGTCTCCTTCAATTTTTTAAGCCTAAAATATCATTCTGGTTTGTAACAATTTTTCTTGAATCAATTAAAACAAATGAAGAAAGAATATGACATTTATGATATGTTGTAATTTGTTTAAATAAATGAAAATTTCAAATGAACTAAGAATATAAAACAAAGTACAATATTAACTTGTATAATTACTTAGGCTCGAAACCAAAATTTAATCTCCTGTATGTCAAAACACATATCAAAATAATTTTTTAGATATATGCAGCACTTTTCCATCCAAAATATACCATCATAATCGCACTTGTTAGAACACTCTAAACGGAAACCTATTTTCGATCATACATCATAATACCGAATCCAAAACAATGCTACAATGACTCGTATTTCATTAAAATAAACTTGTACATTGTTTTATATTCAATATTTTTGTAGCTATATTTACTACATGAATTTAAATCCAGAGGAGAGTTTATAAACTCATTCTCAGCCTGTGATTTCAATCCAAATGAAAAGGCAAAAAAGAATCTCAATCACAAAAAAGATAAAAAAAAGAAAAAAATAAATCTTTCTTTTTCAGGAAAGATTTTTTTCTAAACACTTAACCAATACTACATCATCTTCAATGATCAAACCTTTTTCTTGATCAACAATATTTTGATCATAAACTATCTTGCAGCTTTTGAAAAACACACATCCAATGATAGTATCAAGTGTGATCAAGATAGAGTACAAATAACCAATGAATAATCCCTCTAGCACCATAATTGAAGTTGGTCTATTCATACCCGAATTGTAATAATTCTTGATCACGCGAAAATGGAACAATGCTTCGATGCCAGCCAACGCCACATTTACGGGCAATGACAATCCCAAAGCAATAGAAGTTCTTCCTCTAAGCATCACACAAGCTTTTAATAATGATATAACTCCACCACTTGATTCCATTCCTGACAAGATTAATGCAAGATTGCATATAATCAATACATTGGCTATAACTATGGAATACACGATTCCACCCGTTATAGTAAAGAGCAATGAAGGAATATGCAAGTTTTCTAAGCAGTTAAAGGCAATAAAAAGGACCCAAAAGCATGTTGCATTGGCTGAAATGATTCCTAATGTGTTCCATATTTGTGTATGGAGTATGGAATTAAAGATTCCAATAAATGAAGGCGCATTTTTATAGTTAATGTTTAAAAATTGGATTATGAATGTTTTTGTGATTAGTAGGAATGATAGTGTAAAGGGTAGGACTAGAATTGAAGAAGTGATGGTTTGGGAGAGTTTAAGGTAGAGAATGGAATAGAATTCGGATTCCATAGGGAATCCAGCCGCGTCGAAAAGGGAATGCAGTCGAGCATGGATGGAATACGAATAGGTGTTAGAAAGAAAGGTGGTGGATAAGAGAATTGAAATGGAAAATGGTAGGGATAATATGGAGATAGTTGTGAAAAAGTTGTAGTGTTGTAGGAATGTATGGATCGATTTTCGGATGATTTTGATTGTCGATTCCATTGGAATTTGCGGAATCCGGTGATCTTTGTGATCAAAGAATGGTGTTGAGAAGTGGTGTTGATATGGAGAATGTTTGGTGTTTTAGATGAATATGGAGTGATGGACAGGTCACCAACTTCAAGCAAACTAACCTTATTATGATGATGGAGTCGTTTGTGCTACTATTATTTTTGCGATGTCACTTTATATATGTTTAAAAGTAATATTTCTATTATAAAAAGGTAAGAGAAAAGTCACTATTATGACACAAGAACTCATTTTAAAGAGAAAATTACAAAATTTTTAATAGTAATATTAATTATATTTTAGTTGACATTGTGACAACTTGCCCATTTAACTAGACTTAAATTTATCTATCATATCAATACATAAGTTTTAATAAGGAATCATACAACCCATAAATGAATTATCTCGTATTAATTTCGAAGCATTGACGTTTATAATAATGAAGCTTAGCAAGTAGCACCTTATTGATTAAAAAAACTTATTAGTATGACTTTAGGGAAAATAAATAAATAAATAATGAAAATTTCATCTCCAGAAAATATTAAAATTCAGTTTTATGCTTAAATTTTTTGCATAACCTCAGTAACAATTGAAAATATAATGAATAAAAAGATTTAACAAAAAGAAGGAGTTTTTGATTGTTGGGTTGCTTGATGATGCAAAGAGGTTGATGTGTTTGTTGGAGATATTGGTTGGCGTAGAAAAGACTCAAAAATGGAAGTTCCTCTTTACTACTATCATTACTTAGTTAATAGGCTTATCCAAAAAAGGTTCATTAGCAACTAGCTGGCAATAAATTATCTATCAGCTAGTTAAACCGTACAAATCACATCTTTTAAGTAGATTTAATGCTTTATGAATTGCATTTTTTACGTTTATAATATACTAACTTGGAAGTATAAGTCTTCATCTCAAGTGGTGTCATTTGTTTTTCAAAAATTTTTTTTCCCCATATATAAGTGTGTCTTTTCACTTTTAATCTTTTAAAAAAATTAGACATAAAGTTTCACTTCTTCAACACAAACCATATCTATTTCTCTTTCATTCTTTTCTTTCAAAAGCAACAAAAAAAAACAAATGATTTTCTTCCTTGCAAATAAAGACTTTAAGGTGTCGTTTGTTTTTTCAGAACTTTTACCTCTTCATCTGCAAACCATGTCTACAGAAAAAAAAATGTACATATAAGCACTTAATTTGCAAGAAAAAGACCGTTTGTTATTTGTGCTATTGAAGTACTTTTTACATTTTTTATTTTTTATTTTATTTTATTTTTATTTTTTTTCAAGACTATTTTCTTATTTTTCTGCAAACATGATTTGCAGATGAAGATATAAAACATCTAAAAAAATATACGACACCTGAGTGTCTAATTTAGACATGAGTACATGACTCACATTTGTTAGAGTGTACGATTAGCATCTTTTTAAGTAATAGAATTTTACCTTGTAATAATTTGTTGATTGCTTAAAATTTAAAATGCACACTTCTTTTAAAACAAAATAAAATAGCAAGGTTGTCACTTATTATACGACGAGTATGTTTGGCACGGAGCGGTGTGGAGCTTTTTGGAACAGTGAGCAGTGAGCAATGAATATTTTAGTTTTTAGTAATCATTTGACAAATGAGCGGTGATCTTTGTTATTTTTTAAGAATACTCATTTTTTTAATATTTCTTTAAAAAGTAATGAATGATGAGCGATAAGCTATGACTACTACTCACAACTATTGCTCACAGCTCACTACTCACTGCTACTTTTAAGGTAGCTATTTGTTCTATGTTTCTTTTGAGATTACAGCTAGCCACTTGTTAAAGGTAGCTATTTGTTATATTGATAGGAACGTGGGGTTATCGTTTTGCCATATTCATTTCTTGATGTAACGCTAGCGATTTTTATTGAGTGCCAACAATAAGAACCTGTTATTTCGAAAAGCTATAAAACTTATAATACACGTGTTTTAAAGTGACCGGACACAATCGTAACATGGAAGGAGGCCCAAAAATACCAAATCAGACATGTAATAACCAACTTTTGTTTGGTATAAACTAAAAAGGTGATCGAGCAATACCATGTCCATGATAAGATCAAATAAATCATCACAAGTCAAGTCTTTTGTGGCCGCACATTCCTCGAGAACTTTTACTACTCCGTAAATATAAGAGTGCACGGTGCAATGCATAAATCATATGCCAATGGGTTCTTTTTGCACAATGGCGCCGCCGACGCAGTTCTGCACCACCACCACTGCCATTGGCTCGCCGTTGGTTTCCTCACTAGGCTATTCGCGAGCCTTATTTATTTATTTATTTATTATTTTATTTTATTTTATTTCGTAAGTGAGCGGAGTATTTTTTTGCTATATTTACAAAATAAGACCCACATGCACCAATCACAATTATAGTTGAGGAATGTGTTTTTGTTAAGTGATGTTAACTCCGTAAGTATAATGTATTATTCGACAACAATATATAGAGGTTACATGAGATATAAAGGAAACTCTAACGGACCCTAAGCCCATAAACGGGCTTGAGCCAACAAACCTAATCTATGATCTAATACTCCCCGCAATTAAAGCAGGAGGTCTTCGAACGATCCAACTGAAGTTTAACATTGCAAATGACGAAAAATCTTGCGAAGTGACAGCTTTGTAATTATTTTGAGAAACTTGATATGGTGATTGTTGTAATCTTGTGCTTGCTTGAGGAGAGCTACGAGATGGACATCAATGACTTTCTTTTTGTTATATTTTTTTAAAGTTTGGCGTTAAATTTGCATAAATTGCAATAAAATAAATAAATAAATTGCTTTTGCCATAAGCATCGCACAAACAACCTTTCTATCGTTTCAAGTGGTAGTTTTTATTTACTATTTTACATAGATTAAGCGATGATATTGCCTGTGACGGCTTGATAGAAAAAAATTAGGGTTTAGGAGAGGATTGGTGGACATGGGTGGTTTTGGGGAGATAGGTAGGTGTGACGGGGTGGTATAGAAGTGGCAGCTTGATGACCAAGTAGGTCTCAAGATCATACCTGCACATGATACCATGTTACCCTGTGAGGATAACTTTATTATTCATGCAATATTTATAGAGAGTAAATAACAAACCTTAAACCATGATAGACCCAAAACTCACAAACGGGCTTAGGCCAACTAATATACCTATCTAACACCTTGCCCTAGTCTTTACTTAGAAGAATTGGAAAATCTGTACTTAGAAGAATTGGAAAATCAACTGATGAAGAAATCTTGTAACAAGCAAGGAGAAATCTTTACTTAGAAGAATTGGAAAATCTTTGTGAGGACTTTGATAAACTTGATGTCCTTTGTTGTTGTCGTTAATTGGTAATGCAATTGATATTAGTCGAACATTCTTGATGGACGGCTAAATGGAAACAAATTAGGCTATCGGGACGGTGGGACCTTTAAGTTGTATGCAAATGAGATGAACATATTAAAACAAAAATGTAGGATATAGAGTTTTGATTGGTGCTTTTTTGTTTATTAGTTATCATAAACTGTTGTATGCGTGGAAATAGGAAAAAGGGAGGAACAAAATATTAGGGTTTAATTAGGAGATAGGTAGGTCTGGTAGGGTGGTATAGAAATTGCAGCTTGATGAACGAGTATGTCTTATGAATATAGATCCGTGAAGATAACTTTATTATTCATGCAATATTTATAGATAATGCATAACAAAACCCTAAACAACGATGGGCCCAAAGCCCGCACCTGGGCTTGGGCCAACTAACATAATATACCTAGGAATGTTCACCGGTTCAATTATCGGGTTATTCGGTTCGGTTAGTTTGGTTAAAAAAATATTCTAGGTCAAACCGAAAACTGAACCGAATTCAAATTTGATTCAACCGAACCGAAAACCGAATCCCTATAACCGAAAACCAAACCGAATAACCCGAATTACATAATTTTAATTATTTTTTTAATTTTATTATGTATATTTTTAGCACAAATTTTTTTCAAGCTTAAATAATGATCTATTTATACTAAAAAAGAGTTTTAGCAAAAAAAATCATATAAATACATATAAAAATGTTATATTTATACTAAAAGAGAGTTTTGTTATTATTTTTTTTCATATAAATACATAGAAAAAATATATACTTATAATAATTCGGTGTTTGATTTTCGGTTTTCATTGCCAAAACCATATCCAAACCCGATAACTGAATATTTAGTTCGGTTTGGTTCGGTTACGAATTCAGTTCAGTTTTTTTCGGTTCGATTTTCAGTTATTATGTATATTACCTGATCCGTGAACACCCATAAATATACCTATCTAATAGTTTTAGACTTTTAGTTATTGTGATGTTATTGGATGGATACTGATGTGACATATTAATAACAGTTATTAGTGCACGATTACATTTAGTGATGTGCTTGCAACATAGCGGTTCTATATACATTGGCGAAAACACAATAACCAAGATAATTAAAAAAAAAAAAAAAAAAAAAAAAAAAAAAAAAAAAAAATCAGTATTAGTTCTTACCAGTGGTATTATTGGATTAGAACATTCTTAATGGGCTGAAAGTTGTGTAAGTAAAATAGTTACTGGGTCATACTAAGTCCAAATGGTCAGAACTGGAATTTGTGGCTGAGCCCATAACTAGTGGTAGTCACAAAGCCCACTATCATTATCTCTATTAGTCTATTTAGGCTGATTAGGCATAAGCCTTTTTTGTTTCATATCAACTGTTGGAGTACAAGGATTTTTTGGATACTAGGAATTCTAAAGAAACTGAGTGAGGTAACCTCAATAACATCTTGTCGATGTTTATCAATCATTATACGCTAAAATCAGGAGGTGTATGGGGTTGCTTATTTTTAAGTGCTTATGTAAGTATCTAACCTCATTATTAATGCTCATTTTACAAGTGTACACTTTAAAAGAAGCTAATAAGCACTTGATTAATGATTACCCAACCCCAAACACCCTCTAAGATGCATAATCATGGCTCACTACATGTTTTCATTAGCATTTTGGTCTATTAATTAGATTTGGATAATTTTTGTTCTATTTATTGTGTATTTGAAACCGTACATAGAATTCGAGTTTTGGCCTGGTGACATGCTATGTTAGTCATATGGTATGGTATGTGACCCATCAACCAACAGATTATGTCATTATGGTTTAAAGTCTCAGTTCAGACATGACATAGCGTGGTATTAGCCATGCGAATAATTGTCTTTGTAAAAAAGTATGTGGAGTAATTGGAAGTTGAAATGGCTTTTATATGAAGCTGAGATCATTTGGAAATGAGTTTAATTCTGTAAGTCATTTTGAGCTGACTTTGATCTGTCTCAAGAACACACGGTGAGGGTGTGTTAAGGCCTGCGTTTGACCAACAGTGCAAGCCGTACCGATGGTGGCACCATAGGTTCTAGTGCAGTAGCCACCGCGGGTGTCCTATATCTCGGCACTGCACTTGGTGCTCTAACTGTTAAGGGCCTTCTTTCGTAACTTTGAAGAGATATTATGTAAGATTTAGAACTTTTTAGACATACATTATACATTGTGTTTGTAATTCTACTAGTGCAGTTAGGCCAAACAAAGGATAACGTTATTGCTCGTAGCATTGAGCCTAGGTCCATTAGGCACTTTATGTTTTAATCACTTGTATGTTAAAACGCATTTCAGAACACTTTCGCGATATATGCTACACTTTTCCATTAGTAAGAAATGAACTACCATCATCGCACTTGTTACAACACTCTAAACGGAAAACTAATTTTCGATCATGCACATACATCAAACACGTGTTACCTTCTCTTGGTTCTTTTCCAACGAAACGTATAAAACTACGAACCAAATGCGTCGATAAGTAGATAATAAATCCGAACAATAAGAGGTAAACTCTTTTTTTTTTCTTCTCAAAAAATGTGAAGATACATTAATCACAAAGGAGTATAAAATTTTACAAGTATTCCTCCTCTATGGTTCAAGGACATGCCCAAGACCCAAACACCTAATCTATACAAAAAACTCAATTCTAACATATTTATACAATCAGAACCAATACAAAGATCAAATCCACTTCACATTTTCACATTTAGCAGAGACTAAATTTCCCATATTGCATACTTCTCTCATCAGTAAGAAGTAAACACATATAGGCCTCATTAATCTACTATAAAGATCATCATGACTACATTTCTCAACTAAACAAAGCTAGAGTGTACCACATTTCGTAGCCAGAAGCAGTAACCAAGATAAAGTATTGAGATACCTCCAAACCTCACATACTTAATCCTAATATACTAAAAGGGCAGGCATCATTCATTGTTTTAGAGATGTGTATACTTGGAGTGTTTAAAGTTTATCTTAGGGTAAATAATGGTTTAATCTTTAACTTTAACTTATGATTTAATCACTTAACTTTTTGGGCAATGTTTTTATCCTTACTTTGTTTGACCATTTGTTTTAACCTCTAAATTTTGTTTTACCATTTGATTAAACCCCTGAAGTTTACTAAACACTTAGTTAAGACAATTAACTAATTTTGTCAACATTTTTATCTCTAACTTAAGGTGAATTGCATGTATATCCTTAAAAGCTCAAAATTGTGTATATATCAAACTAAAACTCACAATTGCATATATATTTTCTCAAAAGCTCAAAAATTACATACATATATCCTATCTAAACTTATAATTGCATATACATTCTTCCTAAACCATTATTATGTCATTTCTATAGGCAACCTAGCTTTCAACTCGTTGTGCCAACAATCAAATCGCCAAATTTTGTCGGCAATCTGATATTCCTTTTCGATGATCAACATGTAGGAGACATGTTACAAATTACGTAACTGGTAATGAAACAAACAACAATCAAAAGAATTACCAATTTAGGGCATCAAAACTACGTACAAAATTAAGACCAAAAAACAATAATTGAACCAATAGACCAATTCAGAAGACAATTTGCATCACTTTGTACGGTTAAAAACGATGAATTGAGTGTGGATTTTGGTTGTTAATGCAGGATTTTGAGAGAAACCGTCCTAACGGTATTTCCTGCCAAAATTGTCATTATGTGAGGTAAGACGTGGGGAACTAAAAAACATGTTATGCTATAACAACTCGTATTCGGCATTTCATCCAAATACTCTTGTACATTGTTTTATATTCAGTTTCGTAACTATATACAACATGAAACTATAAATCCAGAGGAGAGTTTATAAAACTCATTCTCAGTCTGTGATTTCAATCCAAAAAAAAAAAAAAAAAAAAAAAAAAAAATCCCCATCACGGGAAAAAAAAATCAAGAAAGATTTTTTCCTAAACACTTAACCATCACAAAACCATTTCTGTCATCATCATCTTCATTGATTAAACCTTTTTCTTGATCAACAATATTTTGATCATAAACTATCTTGCAGCTTTTAAAAAACATACACCCAATAATTGTATCAAGTGTGATCAAGATAGAGTACAAATAACCAATGAATAATCCCTCTAGCACCATTGTTGAAGTTGGTCTATCCATACCTGAATTGGAATAATTCTTGATCAAACGAAAATGGAACAATGCTTCGATGCCAGCCAACACCATATTAACAAGCAAAGATAATGACAAAGCAATAGAAGTTCTTCCTCTAAGCACCACACAAGCTTTGAGAATTGATATAACTCCACCACTTGATTCCATTCCTGACAAGATTAATGCAAGATTGCACATAATCAATGCATTGGCTATAACTATGGAATACCCGATTCCACCCATTATAGTAAAGAGTAATGAAGGAATATGCAAGGTTGCTAAGTTGTTGACCGCAATAAAAAGGGCCCAAAAGCATGTTGCATTGGCTGAAATGATTACTAATGTGTTCCATATTTGTGTATGGAGTATGGAATTAAAGATTCCAATAAATGAAGGTGCGTTTTTATAGTTGGTGTTTAAAAATTGGATTATGAATGCTTTTGTGATTAGTAGGAATGATAGTGTAAAGGGTAGGACTAGAATTGAAGAAGTGATGGTTTGGGAGAGTTTAAGGTAGAGAATGGAATAGAATTCGGATTCAGTAGGGAATCCAGCAGCGTCGAAAAGATAATGGAGTCGTGAATGAATGGAATGGGAATATGTGTCAGAAAGAAAGGTGGTGGATAAGAGAAGTGAAATGGAAAATGGTAGGGATAATATGGAGATAGCTGTGAAGTAACTGTAGTGTTGGAGGAATGCATGGATCGATTTTCGGATGATTTTGATTGTTGATTCCATCGGAATTGAGGATTTCGGTTACGGTGGTGATCAAAGAATGGTGTTGATATGGAGAATGTTTGTTGTTTTAGATGAATATGGAGTGATGGACAGCCCACTAACAGGAGTAACAGCTATAAGCTAACAAACACCTATGATGATGGAGTCGTTTGTGATACTATGTTTTTGAAATTTCAAGTCACTTTATATATCTTTAAATACTGCATTATGCATCTTTAAAACAATTAATATTTGCTATCACCAAAACTTTAAAAAGAAGTCACTATTAGGTACGAAGTACAATACCTATATCTATGATTATATAAGTTTTGATACAGAATATAGGATGGATGATCGACTTGGATTTATTTTGGAGCAAATATTTAGGAAATGAACCTTAGAGCATCCACTATGAAAGTTTAAGAATAAGTCTAAACACTTATAAAGAGGTCTAAGAATTTTTATATCATAGTGAGGAACCATTTCATGCCTATGTGGCATGAAAAGGTCTAGGATCTTGGAGAGGTCCAAAAAATGTTTATTTCCTTTTCTTTTCAACTAAAAAATAAATGGCATTCAAATGTTGAAGAAATTTTATAAACCTCAAAAGGTTTATCCATAGTAACAATAGGTTCATAACATAAAAAGTTTTAAGAATTAATGACATTATAGGATGTGGTAATTTCATAAACCTTTAATAGGTTCATCCATAGTGGATGCCCTTAGGCACCCTAGTGATATATGCAATAAAAAACGTTTTTGGTTTGACGGTGTGTGAGTAACCCGTTTGTATGTGAATAATCGGTCAATCTGGAGACTCTTTTGATGTGAGATGGTGGCGTATTTACCGATATACGTGGATGAAGATTTGATAAAAAAAAACATTTACATTTCATTTTCAAAATATATTAAAATTCAATTGTGCAATTTTGCAATTATTGTTACAGTATCCGTGCACGTATGAGTTATTATGTTAATTTTTCATAAGTACTAAAAAATGTAAGATTTACGTATAAAGTAAATACAGGTTGATTTTGTTATTTTCATTTTTCCTAATTCCTAAACATTATAGCCAAAACTATTTATCCAATTATTTTTAAATATTAATGAAAATAAAAGCAACTCAAAACAACTAAAACTTTATATGACACGCACGAGGTCCATACTATTAGTAGAACTAACAATTATTTTCAACTATATTTATTCAGTGTGTGCTTATAATTCGTGTTTTTGTTTTGACATTTATAATTTCGTGCATCCACGGATTTTTGTTATTACATTTAAGTTATTTTAAGTTTAGTTGTATGATAATTTTTTAACACGTATACACACGGGTTATTAAACGTGAATTATGTTTAGACAATGAATACACTAATGATAACATTGCAAATATATTTTTTTAGTTTTGAAAGTATGATCAAAATTTGGTTTTAATGAAATATTGTTTGAGTAGTTTAATTTGATATTTTAACGCAACTCAAATTCAATGAATACGTGTTTATATATTTTATAGTTAATCTGGTGCATAAACTCAATGACAAGTGCATCGGTTTGATATTTCTAAGGCATACGTTTACGGGGTTTTTAGTGTTATGATCAGCTGATATGTTTACTCTAATCGTGGGATGGTGGGCTTAATGTATGTGTTGATCTGACAGGGTCATCACCCTTGACGCAAACCGGTATGGTTGATTTTGTGCCGGGTCGTGCGGCTATTGAAGCCGCACAACGTAAACGCGTTAAGTACGAGGCTAAATGCGCGGATATTGGATATGGGTTTCTCCACTTTTCATTCTCTTCTTTTGGAGAACTTGAGAAGGATGCAGTGACCTTACTAAAGCGTATCCGAAGATTCTCGATAACTCAAGACATTGAAGCACGTGTTGCTGCTCATATTTTTAGTAAGATTAGCTTCGCTAAATCTAGAGGTGTAGGGGCCCAGTTAGTATCTTGGCTCCCCACTAATTTCTTGTAAATTCTATAAGTTTTTAATAAAGTGATGTTTATAATAATAATAATAATAATAATAATAATAATAATAATAATAATTGTTAGTTTTATTATTATTTAGTTTTTTAAGTTAAAAGCATATGTGGTGTTTGTTAAATTTATAAATTGCCTAAAAGTTAAGAAAATTAATGATTTTAGTCTTTTACACTTAAGTCGAACCAACATTAATATTAGCTCTTTTCTAAAAGGTTCAAGGTTGATTGTAAATATATTAACTAATAAGAATATAACGCTTATTTACACTTAAATCTAAAATTAATAATAAAAAACTCAAAAGGCTATGCGGATTTTTATATATTTTTTTTCCTCCACCAAATTTTTACATTTAATTGTCAAAAGTATGACCAAACTAATTCAATTTTGAATTTTATTGGTTAATACTGTAATTAGGTTATCTTATTAGTGAAGTGTAAACTTATCTCTACCCCCCTCTTTTTCCATATTGGGACCCCATAATACTGTTTTGATATATATATATATATATATATATAGTGTAAGGTTATTTTCAGAACCAAATAAATTGCGAGAACTGCGAGAACCAATCTAAACCATTAAATTTTTGATCAATGGCTGAAAATAGCGGTGGCATAACAGTAATAAACTAAAATAATAGGTTGTATTTTAGAAAGGATGGAAGGGTATTTTAGAAAATATACATTTTACTCTTCTAAAAACCGTCATAGGACATCACTTAGATGACTTTTCTCCCTATTATTTCTGGATCTACTCTGTTGAATCTGTAAATAACCCTAACCGCCCATCTCCACAATCCTCACCGAACCACCCACTTCACCACCTCTATCCGTCACCCTTTCCAGCATCAGCAACGATCGGTCGTATGTAATCAAATATGATGAATTTTAATGGTGTCGATCTCTTGTATCATCATGTCTGCAGTTTCTGTAAGTTTTTCTTTGTCCGAATCGGGTTTTTAAATGTGAAACTTTTTATTAATTGGTTTGCTCTTAAATTACTTTTTATTTTAATTAATTGGTTTGCTATTCGGTTAAATAATTTCGAAACTTGATTTTGGTTTAGTTAGATTTTAAAAAAGAGCATTGTTTTAATCGGTAATAAAGTTTACGTTTGGCATGGCGTAATTGGTAATGGGATACTTAGCTTTCTAGATCTACTTTGATGATGAATGCATATGTGTTTTTACGGTATTAGTTTTTCAATGAAGTCAAGAATATGGTCTCGTGTGCACAAGTCATAAATACATTGTGCATATGTGTTTTGTAGTTTTTATGATTAAATTATTCATTTATTAATTGGTTGTGGTTACATGTATGAGTATGATGAGCGATGTGAAAAGTGCACATGTGTTTTGTAATTTTATAAATTAAACGCATGATGAGCGATGTGAAGATGTGAAAAGTGCACATGTGTTTTGTAATTTTATAAATTAAACGCATGATGACGTATAATGAGCGATGTGAAGAGTGCACATGTGTTTTGTAATTTTGTAAATTAAACGTATGATGTGAAAAGTGCACATGTGTTTTGTAATTTTATAAAGTAAACCAATCTGTATGAATTATATAAATTAAACCAATATATATGATATTTGTCTAAAAGTTATGTGCGTCTAAGTATTTGTTTTATTATTAAAAAGATAGTAATGGTTAGTTGTGCTAGAAGTTTTTGGTAGGCGAGATAATTTAGTTTTGTGCTTAATTTTATTCCTTGTAATCTCTTTGATTAAGTTTAAGAAGTGTTGTAAATTTAGATGTTAAAATTTACTCTATTTGTGTAGTTATAATCAAATATGTATATTGCCAATGAGGGTAATTTGCAGGATGGATACATGCGTGCACACATGCAATGAGGATGAACACGTTAAGGACGTTGCGCCATGTATGCATGTTGACGAGAAAAAAGAAAATGATGATACTATATTATCACTTATGTTATTAAGAGATTGAGAGGCGATGAAAACGATGAAGATGAACATGTTAACGACGATGCTGCACATATGCAAATTGATGAACACGAATGAAAACGATCATGTGAATATGCAACTGGTGAAAAAGATCAAGATGAACATATATGCATATTGATGAACACATATGCATACTCGATGAAGACAAGGAGTCGAGGACATCTACACACGTTACTGAATATTCTTAATTTTTGTACTCATTTAGGCATTTGCAATCAAATAAATTCCATAGGTTATTAAATTTATTGATTATTAGGTTGTATTATTTGTTCATTCGGTAATCTTTTATCGAGGTATTCAGAAAATTGGTTTAGTGAGACGTGTACATGTGTATTATATAATGATCTCAATGTATAAAGTGAATAAAGAGATTTAGAAGTATAAAAAATTTAAAGTCTGAATATGCCCCATTTTAAATACATGTGCACATATAACTTTTTTTAAAATAATACATGTACACCCTTTTTTAAGCCATCAGGCACGAAAATTAAAAATATGTTGTACGTAGTAGCATTTACTAAAATTACGGAAAAAAAAAATTGATTTTAATTATAGTTTCAAAAAGGAAAGATACGCTTTTACTGATATGCCCTTTATATTTAAAAGAATATTAATAAAGTTAAAAAATAGATCAACGGTGCAGATTGGTTCTCGCAGTTCTCGCAATTTATTTGGTTCTGAAAATAACCTTACCCTATATATATATATATATATATATATATATATATATATATATATATATTGTATTTTTCTATTAGTTAGTTTTAGGAATAATGGGCATTGGATATTTTTTTTCTATTATTTTATTCAAGGAATGAAAATGTTTAATTTCAGTTTTGTTTTTGTTGTATTTTTCTACCATTTTATTCCAGGAATGAAACTTTTTTCGATATATTTTAATTTTGTTTTTGTTGTATTTTCAGTTTTTTTTTTTTTTTTTTTTTTTTTTTTTTTTCATTCATGAATAACAAGCATCGGGAAAAAATTTTCTTACCTATTATGATTGTCACATAATACTAGAAGGGCACAGATAACACCACCAGTTGGTTGATAAAAAAGTGATTGTCGCATAATACTATTTTTTATTATATACTCCATCCGTCCAAATATTATTGCCCATATTTCTTTCTCGTTGTTGTGACAACCGGCAGTTTAGGGAGCTATTTTAAAAACCCGCATTACAATTTAAGTTCGTTTATAATTTTTATTTGAAATTTTCATTTCACAACGAACTTGTAAGACCTATTTTATGGATATTTTTAATTAATGACGTTATGGAATTCGTGAATTATGTTCATAATTCATTTTTGATTTAATGATCGGTGATGTATATTTGAATTCTCACTTGGTACTACGTTGACTTTGGCACTAGAATTACCTAACGACAGTTTTATGATTCGTCTTAACGAGTCTGACTATATTTTTAATTATTTACGAGATGTTCTCGAGTGATATTGAAGTTTTGAAATGAGTTCGGGTTCGGGCCACGTGTTTTTACAATTACCCGCATTACCCGCTCCACCGTAATAATAATATTATTATTATTATTATTATTATTATTATTAACTAATAAAATAAATAAATAAATAAAAAATAAAAGATATTAAAGGTGTGTGTTTGGTCCGGTTTTCACACACACACAAACCCTCACCCACACTTCATTCTCTCTATCTAACTCATCTCCATCTCCCCCAACCTAAACCCTAGCCGCCGAACATCAATTCCGGCCACCACCGCCGCATCTCCGACCACCCAACAAAACAATTACCACCATCTTCTTCCTCTCTTCACCCTCTTTCATTTGGTATATGATACTTACCCTAGAACCTCCGTTAACACCATCAAACTTGCACTAATCCGTTCGAATTTTTAATAGCTTTACTAGATCCGTGCATTTGGAGGTCCAAGAAGGTGAGAAGGAGCTATCTTTGGGTTTTGGGTGCCACGAATTGGCATTTATCCGTGGCTACACGGATTATTATGTTGAGAATCGAATTGATCTTTAATGGAAATGATGTTTTAGTGATAAAAATTAAGTTTGGTATCCGGGTTTTCATGGTTTTGGGTATGGTTGACTCGGAACCGAGAGCTAGGCTCTCGGCTTATTTGTGGTTCGAGCCTTGTGTGGCTTTGGTTCCTTGGTGTGCTATTCGATCCGAGCTAACCGAGACCATGAGGTCTCGGGGTTTCCTTGGGTGCTCGTATGACCACGCCGAGACCCGTATTGGGGTTCTCGATTAGTTGTGGTTCGAGCCTTGAGCTCGAGGTTATTGTTGCGGTTCAACCCTTGTGGGTCGCGGCCTTTAGCCGCGTAATTATTTTTGTGGCCGATTGACCATTGGGTCGAATGGGTTAAAATGGTTACCTTGTTTTGCTCTTGTGAGCTATGTGATGATTATGTGTGGTTTGAGTCCTAGTGACTCGCGGTTTGGAGCCGAGACTCAAGTGAGTCGAGGGCTCGGGTTGGCATGGTAAACCGACCCAAACATTAACCTTGTTAATGTTATTTCTTGAAATATTTGTGAACATAATTTTGGCATTGTTGTGGTATTTCATTTCGGCCGAATACTTTTGGTTGGGTCGAGACCATTGTGGTCTCGACATTGGATATTGTTATTGGTAATTGAGGAGTTGTTGTCGATTGGTGAGTGTGATTTGGGGACCGATTGTGAGACGGTCGTTAGATTGACGGAGATAGGTTAGTCGGGTGCCGTAGTCGGACCCTCATGTTGTAGCCCGTGGTTGAGATTGTGATTGAACGGAGATTGGTTATTTTATGACTTTTGCTTATATTTGGACTTGGACAATGAGCCGAGAGTCATGACTCGGACATATGACCATTTCGTATAACTCAATAACTATTAAAACTAAAACGAAAATAATAAAACTCGTAATAGTCATTATTGATAATATGAACGTTTATATGAATATATATATATACGTGAATAACGTATATATAACTATATAAGCGCGTATATTAATAATAATAATAATCACGAGTCGTATTATAAATAATACGATTAGATATATATTAGGCTACGAAAGTGGCGTAATATTATTGAACGTATTATTATTATAAAAATTGTGTTATAAAACGGGAAACTCCCGACAATTATGAAACGTTTAATAAAATGTCATTTCGGATATATAACGGTTAAACTTATTGAATTATGCGAAATTGTTGTCACTCGGGTCCAGGTAAGTTATTATTTGTGACGTTCGTGTTGTCACGGATATATGACGACTAATATAGACGTTTTCTATAATTAAATAACCACTTAACCGTAAGGTTGAGCCGGGTTATTTGGCTATACGAAATGAATATATTAGTGGGCATCGTATCCTACGACGCCCATAAGTTGTAGTATATGTAAAGTGTAATAGATTGCGAGTGTATATATCGGGAAATCTGGCCAATTTGACGATATATATGAGGAATTTATTAAACTATGATATATACTATATAGTAATTATGTGCTATGTGCCTTAGGTTGGGTGTAATCTTGGAACGGTATGTTACGAAAATAAATATGAGGATTATCAAATCGACGGATTTGGTAAACTTTAGCGATTTATTTAAATGATATATTGGGCTAATATTAGATCCATAGTTTATTTATCTTTCTATATGTGATCTTTTTGGTTTGTTTTGAGTCGACCCACTACCCGTATGGATACCAAACACAAATACACCAAACTAATACGAAATGGATTTTCAGAAATAAAACGGATTCTCGTCCGGGTTTGGGAATATTATATATTTGAGGAAATGATTTCTGAAAGAGTTAATATTGTTAGGTCGTGCCAAGTCCGTAGTTGCTGTTTCGTGAGTTATCATACATCTTATTTCTACCTACCTCGTCTTGCTATTTTCTGGACTTGAGGTGAGTCATAGCCCCACTTTTACTCTTGAACTATGTTTTCAATACTTGGGGTGAGAAACGTGCAAATTATTTTACGTGGACTATTATCGCTTTTATATTCTTTCTAAACTTGCTATGCGTATGGACTAGGATCTATGGTCAGCTTTAGTCGCATATATGTTGTGTGTACTATTCAAGGTTGACTTATTTAGATACTATAGTGTGCACCTATAGGTTATTAATATTCCGGAGGTTATCCGAGTTATTATTGGTATTGCGGGGGCTACCCGAATATCTATTTTAGTACGGAAGGGTATCCGTGTGTTATGTTAGTACGGAAGGGTATCCGGGTGTTTTGTTGGAGCGGAGGGTATCCGCAGGCTTTTAGCGAATCCTTAGTCTAGCTAGCAAGCGTTTTGCGTATATGTCCACTATATTGTTAATTGAATTTAAACCTATGATCTCACCAGCGAAAGCTGACTTTTAGCACGTTTTCTCAGGTAATTAAGTGTTGAGATGCATGCTTGGAATGGAAGGCTCGGCCAAGGCACACGGTTCATGGATCTATTTTTCTAAACTCTGATAATTAAATTTGGACCTATTGTTACTTTATTTTGGGCCTGACTTTGAAGTATGTTAGGATAAATGTAAACCTAAAACCCCGTTTTGGTTGTGTTTTTATTATGTTTACTTTATCTCGTTCTATATTGTCTTGTGTTGGATACCAATCCCCGTAGCACCCCGAAAGCTTGTTGAGTCTTCCGCTGTATCAAATTTTGGGGGTGTTACAGATTGGTATCAGAGCCAAGGTTATAGAGAACTAGGTAAATAAACGCCTAAACTATAACCGTATTTTTATAGAAAATGATCCTTGACCACCGCCCGCCAGCCCGCCAAGCCGAAGCATCTTCTATTATTTGAGGTATTATGAGATATTTGAGATGATTGTTAGATTTGAGACTTATTGAGATGATTTGAGGTTTATGGATTTTAGTAATAAGATGGCGTTCTCGAGGATTTATATGGTCTATATGTTTTATAAACATTTTAGTAATGCGGTGTTTGAAATTCTTTTATTAAGATTATATATTGAACTATTTGATGAGTATATTGGAATGGTATTATGAGTTGTGATTTAAGTTGTTTTGAAACACTTACACCTACCCTACGCCGTTGTCACAGACTATGGCCTCCCATATGCCTGATGTCGTCGAGGATATTCTTACTGCACCGGTTTTACCTGCACAGTTCACTATGGCATCTGATGACCCTTACCAGATGGCCATGACTTCAGCTACTGTATCACAGGCAGCTTCTACTTCAGCACTACCTGCTGCATCTACGCAGGGACCCTTATCTTCTTTAGGGCTCCCTGGTACATCGAGGCAGCTTACTCTTCATCAGGCTTTGGCTTGTGTGGTACCACGCTTTGCCCACCGAGCTACGGCACGCATGTCGGTACGCCCTACTCCATCACCTTTACAGATTGATGCTCATTCTCTTCTGTCTGAGGCGCCACCCACATCATTGCGTCATCATCCTAGATCACCTACTACATCTCCACATGGTTCACCTAGTAGGAGACGACGAGTGATGATGTACTCTTCCGATGAGGATGAGGAGGAGTACGAGGGTGAGGATGAGGTTGATGACCCTGAGCGGGAGGATGACCCTCAGGAGGCTGAGCAGGGTGATGATGATGACCCTGAGGAGGAGGATGACCCTCAGGAGGATGAGATGTCTGATGATGATGATGAGTTAGCACCACCAGCTCAGGCTGAGGAGCCTGATTCACCTGTACACCCGATTGAGCCTGATTCACCTGATCATCCGTTCTTGTTTGAGTTGCCACCTGGTAGTCCCGTTGAGTCGGATGCATCTTCTGAGGTTTCTGCTGAGCATGCAGAATTGGGTGAGATTGGCAGGTTGTGGGCTCGGATTACTGAGCTTAGTGAGAGAGTTGCACGTGTATCGGATCGACTTGAGAGGGTTATTGGAGAGTTTTTAGCAGATTTGAGAGTTGACTTGACTGTCGTTGTGGGCAGGACTACTGAGCTGAGGAGAGTTTTGATGGATGTCCACGAGCATATCGATAGTTTGCAGCAAGGATTTGTTACTGCTCGTGAGGCCGACCGCAAGCTTTGGTAAAGGAATGCCGAGCTAGAGAAGGAGGTGGCTGACCTCAAGAGAGACCGAGACACCCATAGCGTGGAGCTAGGATCGTTATGGAGGGATCTTGATAGCTTGAGGCAGGAGATGAGGAGCCTCCGCCAGCCACGTGGCTAGTTGGTTGGGTTATGTTATATTTTTGCTTTCTTAACCGAGGAGTGTTCGGTTAGAAAAGCTATTTATCATATTTTGATGTATTTTGCTCAGTATTCGTCTCTTTTGGAACAATTAGTATGTTTTGTGTTATCTATTAGTCGGAACGATGTTAGACAGCTATTGTATGGTTGATGATTATTAGTATATGGTATTATGTGATTTTGGGTGTTATGGAAATTGAGTCCTTATTCGCTTTATTGATGTTACGTGGTGTATTGTTGCTATTCTTTCCATGATTGGTTTCGTTGAAATGTTTTGTTGAGCATATCGATAAGTTCTATTGGAGACTCATGAACTTGTATGATGTTACAGATCAATGGCACCACGTCGAAACCCTGTTAGGTCTACCAGAACTGGTCCTGCTGTGACTACTCCTGGTCGCCGAGGTCGTCGACCTACTCGAAATGTTGAGACCCTGACTCCTGACAACCTGGACACCACAAACCGCAACAACAGGAATCAAAATGTTGATGTTCAGGGAGACAATGATCATGTTCCACTTAATGCACCTACTATGGATCAAGCAATGATCAACCAACTCGTGGAGCAAAGAGTTGCTGAACTACTAGCTGCGTCAAATCATTCCAACAATTCTGCTGGAACTTTTCCACCTGTTCGTGCTAATGGATGTCAATACAAGGAATTCAAGATTTGTGGACCCATTGAGTTTGGTGGAACTGAAGGAGTGGTTTACTTAGTCAGATGGATTGAGAAGACTGAGTCAGTGTTCAATGTCAGTGGTTGTGCGGAGAATGCGAAGGTAAAGTTTGCTTCTTTTACTTTCAAGGATGAAGCTTTGACTTGGTGGAACAACTACCGAAATGCAGTTGGGAGTGATGTAGCGTATGCTATGACTTGGGAGCAATTTAAGTCTTTGCTGATTCAGACTTATTGCCCAAGGAATGAGGTCAAGAAGCTAGAGATTGAGTTTTGGAACCACAAGGTGAAAGGTACTGACATGGCAACTTACAATCGTCGTTACCAGGAGTTAGCCTTGTTGTGCCCAGATATGGTGAAAACTGAGACTCAAAAGATCGAGAGGTATACTGATGGGTTGCCTGTAGCTACGAGGAATGATGTGATTTCTGCTAGGCCTGCAAACATCCATGAGGCAATCACAATTGCTCAACAACTTATGGATTCGTTGGAATCAGAAGAAGCTGATAAGGAGAGGAATGGAAAGAGAAAGAGAGACCGTCACTCTAAGAGTAATGATCACCGAAGCAAGAGACAAGCTAAGGCTTATGCTATTGGGAATGGAGATAAGAAGAATCAGAACGGTGATGCACCCAAGTGTGATCGTTGCCACCAGCATCACACTGGATGGTGTAGTGTGAAATGCCAGAATTGCTCAAAGAAAGGACATACAGCTAGGGATTGTAGAGCCCGACCTCTTGCTATGGTTCAAGCTGCTCCTGAGATGAGAAATAAGGCAGATGTTACTTGTTATGGGTGTGGAAAGAAGGGACACTATAGGAATGAGTGTAGAGAATCGCGGAACCGTGGAAATCAAGGCTCGGGTGGTAATGGGTACAATTATGGAAACCGTGGAGCTGGAGGAAACCGTGGACGACAAGATAATGGGGACCAACGTGTGGAAGCTGGAGCTGCTCAGGGAAGAGTGTATGCACTCGGGAACGAGAGAGGAGAGGATCCGAACGTCGTTACCGGTACATTCCTTCTCAATAATCATTATGCTTCCATACTATTTGATACTGGTGCCGATAGAAGTTTTGTGTCCACTACGTTTGCACCCTTACTAGAAAAACCCCCGATGGCCTTAGGAATTGGATATGATATTGAGTTAGCAAATGGAAACATAGAAAGGATTAATACCATCATTCGCGGTTGTACGTTAAATTTCTTGAACCACCCTTTCAACATAGATCTTCTACCCGTCACGTTAGGAAGTTTTGACGTTATCATTAGTATGGACTGGTTGTCGAAGTATCGTGCTCACCTACTTTGCGACGAGAAGATCGTGCGTGTACCATACGGAAAGGAAGTCCTAAATATATTAGGAGACCGAAAGGATTCTAGGAGCCCATCCCGATTAGCAGTCGTATCTTGCACAAAGTTACCGAAGTTAATGGAGAAGGGATGTTGTCTTTTCTTAGCCCAAATTTCTGAGAAGGGAGAGACGAAGAAAAAGGAAAGGTGCATTGGAGATGTGCCTATAGTTCGTGATTTTCCTGATGTGTTTCCCGATGACTTGCCGGGAATCCCGCCGACTAGACAAGTGGAGTTTCAGATTGAGTTGATACCTGGAGCTGCACCTGTAGCACGAGCACCTTATCGTCTTGCACCTACCGAACTGGAAGAGTTGTCGAAACAATTGGCGGAGTTAGCCGAAAAAGGATTCATAAGACCAAGTTCTTCACCTTGGGGAGCCCCAGTCTTATTTGTGAAGAAGAAGGATGGATCGTTTCGTATGTGTATTGATTATAGAGAGTTGAATAAGTTAACGGTGAAGAATCGATACCCGTTACCTAGGATCGATGACTTGTTCGATCAACTTCAAGGATCGAGTGTGTATTCGAAGATCGATTTGAGATCGGGATATCATCAACTTTGAGTTCGTGAGGAAGATATTCCGAAAACGGCTTTCAAAACCCGTTACGGGCATTACGAGTTTCAGGTGATGCCGTTTGGGTTGACTAACGCACCAGCAATATTCATGGATCTCATGAATCGTGTGTGTAAGCCTTACCTAGATAAGTTTGTGATTGTATTCATCGATGACATTCTGATTTATTCAAAGAGTGAAAAAGAGCATGAGGAGCATTTAAGACTCATTTTGGAATTGATCAGGAAGGAGAAACTCTATGCCAAGTTTTCGAAATGCGAATTTTGGATTCCGACAGTACAATTTTTGGGTCATGTGATTGATAGACAAGGAGTCCATGTGGATCCTGCTAAAATTGAGGCTATAAAAGATTGGGCTGCACCTACAACCCCAACCGAAGTTCGTCAATTTTTGGGTTTAGCTGGTTATTACCGAAGATTCATCGAGGGATTTTCGAAGATAGCTAAACCATTGACCAAATTGACCCAAAAGAGTGTTACGTATGAATGGGGAGATAAAGAAGAGGAAGCGTTTCAATTGCTTAAGAAAATGTTGTGTAGTGCTCCTATCTTAGCGTTACCAGAAGGTAATGAGGATTTCGTCGTCTATTGTGACGCCTCACATAAAGGTTTAGGAGCCGTGTTAATGCAACGAGAGAAAGTGATAGCTTATGCTTCCCGACAGCTCAAAAAGCATGAGAAAAACTACACTACCCATGATTTGGAGCTCGGTGCTGTGGTTTTTGCTTTAAGAATATGGAGACATTACTTGTACGGAACCAAGTGTGTTGTATTTACTGACCACAAAAGTCTACAACACATCTTGAATCAAAAAGAGCTCAACATGAGACAGCGACGTTGGATTGAGTTGCTAAGCGATTATGATTGTGAAATTCGCTATCACCCTGGTAAAGCAAACGTTGTTGCTGATGCTCTTAGTCGAAAGGAAAGAGTACCACCATTACGAGTTAGGTAATTGGGAATGACTATTGTATCGCCATTACCGTCTCAAATACTTGAAGCTCAAACGGAAGCGTTAAAAGCAGAAAATAGATCTGCCGAGAATATATTTGGGATGGCTGATAATGAGAAAGGATTTGTTAAGCGTTCTGATGGATTATTATGTTTTGGAGATCGGATTTGGGTACCTTTATATGGAGAAATTCGGGAATTGATTATGCATGAGTCGCATAAGTCAAGGTACTCCATTCATCCTGGTTCCGATAAAATGTACCAGGATCTTAAGAAGTTCTATTGGTGGCCAAATATGAAGGCAGGTATAGCATCGTACGTTAGTAAGTGTCTGACATGTGCTAAGGTTAAAGCTGAACACCAGAGACCGTCAGGATTACTAACGCAACCAGAACTTCCAGTCTGGAAATGGGAGCGGATTACTATGGACTTCATTACCAAATTACCGAGGACAGCTAGCGGTTGTGACGCTATCTGGGTAATTGTGGATCGTCTGACAAAGTCTGCTCATTTCTTAGCTATTAGTGAAGATGATAGTGTGGATAAGCTTGCGAGGTTATACGTGAAGGAAATTATTTCGCGTCATGGAGTCCCGATATCTATTATTTCAGATCGTGATAGTCGTTTTACGTCAGCCTTGTGGCGATCACTTCAAACAGCTTTGGGGACGAGGCTTGATATGAGTACTGCATATCATCCCCAAACCGATGGTCAAAGTGAGAGGACCATTCAGACGTTAGAGGATATGCTTCGTGCATGCATCATAGACTTTGGTAAAGGCTGGGAGAAGTATTTACCCCTTGCGGAATTTTCCTATAATAATAGCTACCACACAAGTCTTAAGGCTGCACCATTCGAAGCTTTGTATGGCAGGAAGTGTCGTTCGCCTATTGGTTGGGCAGAAGTTGGAGATAGTCAACTTACAGGCCCTGAGCTTATTTTGGAAACTACAGAGAAAGTAACTCAGATTCGTGATCGGTTGCAAGCAGCCAGGGATAGGCAGAAGAGCTATGCCGATCAGAGACGTAAACCTTTAGAGTTCCAGGTTGGAGACAAAATGATGCTGAAAGTCTCGCCTTGGAAAGGTGTAATACGTTTCGGGAAACGTGGTGAACTCAACTCACGCTACATTGGACCATTCTTGATCTTAGAAAGGATTGGGCCCGTGGCTTATAGGTTGGAATTACCATCCGAACTGAGCAAAGTTCACGACGTGTTTCACGTGAGTAATTTGAAGAAATGTCTTTCTGATGAAATGCCCGTCATTCCAATGAGGGATATTCGTGTTGATGAGAAACTGAATTTCGTGGAAGAACCGATTGAGATTTTAGATCGTGAAGTTAAACGACTCAAGCGAAGTCGCATTCCGCTCGTCAAGGTTCGTTGGAATTTCCGACATGGACCAGAATTTACGTGGGAACGTGAGGACGAGTTCAGGAAGAGATATCCGAAGCTTTTCACTTCGTAGATGAATTTTTCCGAGTGAAACCCGGGACGGGTTTCCTTCTGAGACGGGGAGGATGTGACAACCGGCAGTTTAGAGAGCTATTTTAAAAACCCGCATTACAATTTAAGTTCGTTTATAATTTTTATTTGAAATTTTCATTTCACAACGAACTTGTAAGACCTATTTTATGGATATTTTTAATTAATGACGTTATGGAATTCGTGAATTATGTTCATAATTCATTTTTGATTTAATGATCGGTGATGTATATTTGAATTCTCACTTGGTACTACGTTGACTTTGGCACTAGGATTACCTAACGACAGTTTTATGATTCGTCTTAACGAGTCTGACTATATTTTTAATTATTTACGAGATGTTCTCGAGTGATATTGAAGTTTTGAAATGAGTTCGGGTTCGGGCCACGTGTTTTTACAATTACCCGCATTACCCGCTCCACCGTAATATTATTATTATTATTATTATTATTATTATTATTATTATTATTATTATTATTATTATTATTATTATTATTATTATTATTAACTAATAAAAAAAATAAATAAATAAAAAATAATAAAAAATAAAAGATATTAAAGGTGTGTGTTTGGTCCGGTTTTCACACACACACAAACCCTCACCCACACTTCATTCTCTCTATCTAACTCATCTCCATCTCCCCCAACCTAAACCCTAGCCGCCGAACATCAATTCCGGCCACCACCGCCGCATCTCCGACCACCCAACAAAACAATTACCACCATCTTCTTCCTCTCTTCACCCTCTTTCATTTGGTATATGATACTTACCCTAGAGCCTCCGTTAACACCATCAAACTTGCACTAATCCGTTCGAATTTTTAATAGCTTTACTAGATCCGTGCATTTGGAGGTCCAAGAAGGTGAGAAGGAGCTATCTTTGGGTTTTGGGTGCCACGAATTGGCATTTATCCGTGGCTACACGGATTATTATGTTGAGAATCGAATTGATCTTTAATGGAAATGATGTTTTAGTGATAAAAATTAAGTTTGGTATCCGGGTTTTCATGGTTTTGGGTATGGTTGACTCGGAACCGAGAGCTAGGCTCTCGGCTTATTTGTGGTTCGAGCCTTGTGTGGCTTTGGTTCCTTGGTGTGCTATTCGATCCGAGCTAACCGAGACCATGAGGTCTCGGGGTTTCCTTGGGTGCTCGTATGACCACGCCGAGACCCGTATTGGGGTTCTCGATTAGTTGTGGTTCGAGCCTTGAGCTCGAGGTTATTGTTGCGGTTCGACCCTTGTGGGTCGCGGCCTTTAGCCGCGTAATTATTTTTGTGGCCGATTGACCATTGGGTCGAATGGGTTAAAATGGTTATCTTGTTTTGCTCTTGTGAGCTATGTGATGATTATGTGTGGTTTGAGTCCTAGTGACTCGCGGTTTGGAGCCGAGACTCAAGTGAGTCGAGGGCTCGGGTTGGCATGGTAAACCGACCCAAACATTAACCTTGTTAATGTTATTTCTTGAAATATTTGTGAACATAATTTTGGCATTGTTGTGGTATTTCATTTCGGCCGAATACTTTTGGTTGGGTCGAGACCATTGTGGTCTCGACATTGGATATTGTTATTGGTAATTGAGGAGTTGTTGTCGATTGGTGAGTGTGATTTGGGGACCGATTGTGAGACGGTCGTTAGATTGACGGAGATAGGTTAGTCGGGTGCCGTAGTCGGACCCTCATGTTGTAGCCCGTGGTTGAGATTGTGATTGGACGGAGATTGGTTATTTTATGACTTTTGCTTATATTTGGACTTGGACAATGAGCCGAGAGTCATGACTCGGACATATGACCATTTCGTATAACTCAATAACTATTAAAACTAAAACGAAAATAATAAAACTCGTAATAGTCATTATTGATAATATGAACGTTTATATGAATATATATATACGTGAATAACGTATATATAACTATATAAGCGCGTATATTAATAATAATAATCACGAGTCGTATTATAAATAATACGATTAGATATATATTAGGCTACGAAAGTGGCGTAATATTATTGAACGTATTATTATTATAAAAATTGTGTTATAAAACGGGAAACTCCCGACAATTATGAAACGTTTAATAAAATGTCATTTCGGATATATAACGGTTAAACTTATTGAATTATGCGAAATTGTTGTCACTCGGGTCCAGGTAAGTTATTATTTGTGACGTTCGTGTTGTCACGGATATATGACAACTAATATAGACGTTTTCTATAATTAAATAACCACTTAACCGTAAGGTTGAGCCGGGTTATTTGGCTATACGAAATGAATATATTAGTGGGCATCGTATCCTACGACGCCCATAAGTTGTAGTATATGTAAAGTGTAATAGATTGCGAGTGTATATATCGGGAAATCTGGCCAATTTGACGATATATATGAGGAATTTATTAAATTATGATATATACTATATAGTAATTATGTGCTATGTGCCTTAGGTTGGGTGTAATCTTGGAACGGTATGTTACGAAAATAAATATGAGGATTATCAAATCGACGGATTTGGTAAACTTTAGCGATTTATTTAAATGATATATTGGGCTAATATTAGATCCATAGTTTATTTATCTTTCTATATGTGATCTTTTTGGTTTGTTTTGAGTCGACCCACTACCCGTATGGATACCAAACGCAAATACACCAAACTAATACGAAATGAATTTTCGGAAATAAAACGGATTCTCGTCCGGGTTTGGGAATATTATATATTTGAGGAAATGATTTCTGAAAGAGTTAATATTGTTAGGTCGGGCCAAGTCCGTAGTTGCTGTTTCGTGAGTTATCATACATCTTATTTCTACCTACCTCGTCTTGCTATTTTCTGGACTTGAGGTGAGTCATGGCCCCACTTTTACTCTTGAACTATGTTTTCAATACTTGGGGTGAGAAACGTGCAAATTATTTTACGTGGACTATCATCGCTTTTATATTATTTCTAAACTTGCTATGCGTATAGACTAGGATCTATGGTCAGCTTTAGTCGCATATATGTTGTGTGTACTATTCAAGGTTGACTTATTTAGATATTATAGTGTGCACCTATAGGTTATTAATATTCCGGAGGTTATCCGAGTTATTATTGGTATTGCGGGGGCTACCCGAATATCTATTTTAGTACGGAAGGGTATCCGTGTGTTATGTTAGTACGGAAGGGTATCCGGGTGTTTTGTTGGAGCGGAGGGTATTCGCAGGCTTTTAGCGAATCCTTAGTCTAGCTAGCAAGCGTTTTGCGTATATGTCCACTATATTGTTAATTGAATTTAAACCTATGATCTCACCAGCGAAAGCTGACTTTTAGCACGTTTTCTCAGGTAATTAAGTGTTGAGATGCATGCTTGGAATGGAAGGCTCGGCCAAGGCACACGGTTCATGGATCTATTTTTCTAAACTCTGATAATTAAATTTGGACCTATTGTTACTTTATTTTGGGCCTGACTCTGAAGTATGTTGGGATAAATGTAAACCTAAAACCCCGTTTTGGTTGTGTTTTTATTATGTTTACTTTATCTCGTTCTATATTGTCTTGTGTTGGATACCAATCCCCGTAGCACCCCGAAAGCTTGTTGAGTCTTCCGCTGTATCAAATTTTGGGGGTGTTACAGTTGTCTTAAAAAGATTACTCACTATTAAAAATAGAAGTTGAAATTTTTTAAGTTTAGCTTATTACTTCTAATCAAAATTCTTATTTACAAAATTAAATGAAAACATTAATTAATTGTCAAAAGGTAAAATAAAAACTGTTTTTTATTTTTTATTTTTTTTTCGGTGGAGATTAATTTTGTGACAAATAGAGTAATGAAAAAGTCTTATTAGTCGTTTATTTTATCTAAATCAGAGTTTCTCGATTTTATTCTAAATAAGTTGCAAACAATAAATAGAAAAATTTAATAAAATAAAGAGGTTTTGATTGTTGGGTTGCTTGATGATGCAAAGAGGTTGATGTGTTAGTTGTAGGTTTTGGTTGGCGTAGAAAGGACTCGTAACAGAAGTTCCTCTTTCCCATCATTACATAATGGCTTATCTATGAAAAGGTCATTAACAACTAACAATAGATTATTGATCAGCTAATTACACCGTAAAATCACATCTTAACTTAATACGCCTTCATGAATTGCATTTAAATCATCATAACTTGTTATAACTTATAACTTACGACTTATGTCAATTTTTATTTCTTTTAGAGATTTATAGGTAGCTATTTGTTATACTGATAGGAAACATGGGGTTACTAACTTGCCGTATTCATTTCTTGATGTAACACTATTGATTTTTATTGAGACCCATCTTGAAAAGCTATAAACTCCCGTATACAGGTGTTTCCAAGCGATTAGACGACAATTTTAAGTTTTTAACACAAAAGGAGGCGGTAAAACACCAAAGTAGACATGTAACAAACCAACTTATCTTTGGTATAAACCGCAAAGGTGACCAACGGATACCAGGATATATGATCAAAAGATTGAACTGCGATCGAAAAGATTTTTGCGAGTTTGATTCTCGCTAGCTTCAAGTCTTCTCGCAAAGTTTATTTTTCTTTCTTTCTGAAACGACATTGAGCAGCAAGTCAAGGGCTTAGTCCACAAACTCATTTCTAGCAATTTGGACATGAAAAGGCCCAATAAGAATGTTACTCTAAATTTATAAGCATTACGAATACAAACTAATCCGAGACAAAAGTCTTTATTTATTTATATTTTTTTAATTATTTATTTATTTTTGTGTGTGTCTGTCTCATATTTATTGCCCTTTTTTTTAAGCTTTCATTTCTAACTTTGATTTTAACTATATCTTTTTGTGTCATATAATACTTAGTTGCAAAATATACTAATGAATTGAGTTTTTTTTTTTTTTTTTTTTTTTTTTTTTTTTTTTTTTTTGTTTGTAATTTTTCTTAAATTATTATATAACATAAACAAAAATATTAGACAGATCATACCTCTATCCTAAGGTAAACCCAGGAGTAGGGAAACTGTTTTCAAGAAGACATCCGACAAGTGTATGTGCGAGTGTGATTATGTGTGATTTATGAATTTACATGGCAAGGGAAGATATGTAAGTATATAAATATATAATGCATGGCGAGAAAATCTATGAAAACACACAACACAATATGATCAAATTGCGGGCCAAAGACAATATCATCATAATGCATTAGAAAAACAAATAGCAACATATAGCCATATAGGCATATAACACATGCAAGTATATATAAATGCCACATGTGGTACTCCACGATATGATCAAAGATATGTGTAGAAGCATATACAAAGATATGATAAGCACCAATCATTTTATATATTATGTGTTAACAACTTAGAACATGAAAAGGAATGCATATGTAGCCTAAATTCATATGTGTTATAGCTTGTGTTGATCATTGTATGATTATGTGTTAATAGTTACATATATCATGTGATTAGGTGTTCAAAGAATGATCGTGATTCGATAGCTTGCAATCATGTTCAAGGTGAGTAACGTGTAACATAGCACGCTTATTAGAATAACTATATGTTATGTATGTTAATGAATGATTAGCATGATAATGTTACAAGGATGGAGTATGTTATCTTATGATGATTAAGTATGATTCATGATTATAGAAACGAAAATGATTGATGTTCATGTAATAATGATTACGGATGATTCACGATTATAGAGCCAGATATGATCATGTAGCCATGAAATGTCAATTAGGCATTCAGTCAGCCATGAATTATGCTTTATGCACATAATTAGTCATGTAACGTGCTATTATGCACTCATGTCATGTCCTATGTGGAATTGTGCTTTATGCACATGTGCTATATCAGTCATGTCCTGTGTAGAACCGTGCTTTACGCACTCATGTTAAAGGAACCCGGATTGCATGCATGCAAAAGGGTGAAATGATGACGTTAGGACCGGGTGAACTCCGAGTATGAATGTGATGTGAGGACTGGGTGATTGTTGGGTATAAGTGTATTTATGAACCGGATAAAGGCCGGGTATGATCATGTAGTCGTGTGGGCAACCGTGCTTTATGTACACAAGTTATGTGCGGAAAATATTACGTTCATGTTTCAATTTATAGTCTAGTTCCGTATACTCACTAAGCTTTGGCTTACGATGCTACATTCATGTTTTTATGTAAGTTCATGTCGACACCAAGCAAAGTATTGACTGGGTCATGTAGCGGGTTAAAATAGTGTAGCTCGTGGGTTAGGTAACGAGTTACTCATCACCATCTCATGTTATCGATTTGTAATACCCCCAACGAAAGTGTCACTTCTGTAACAAGTCTTTTATAGTACAAGCATTGTATTTTGATAGTATATATGAAACGCTCAGATTTTTTTATTTTTATTTTTATTTTTTTATATATATAAATCTGTAAACTGTATACGTTGATAAAACTAGCGGTAGCGTATTTTCTACATCACACGGGCTTATTCCAAATGTCCCGTTAAAATACTAAATTTTACAAAATACATAATGACTCTTTAAACTAAGTAAAGAAGTTGGTTCTTGATTTAGGGGCATTTCAAACTGATAACAAATGATAAAAATGAGAAGCTCATTACCTAACCTGCGAGCTACACCATTTTAACCCATTATGCCCCATTTAGCATGTACATAGTCTCATCTTGCATACCTACAAAAATATAAACTGAGAACGGTAAGTCTATAAGACTTAGTGAGATAACAGAACTGTATTAAATCATAAACTGAACATAAGCATGATGCTGAATAAGTATAGATAGTACTATTATGACTACATGAATCATAATATTGACTAAGTGCATAAGCACGACACTAACTAATTAAATACATGATACACCATGTTACTGACTGAGTACATAAGCATACTGAGTGTGTAAAACACATACTAACTGAGTGCATAAGCACATGCTGGCTGAGTACTTATAGTACTATATTGGCTTAGTGCATAAGCACATACTGGCTGAGTACTTATAGTACTATACTGGCTGAGTGCATAAGCACATACTGGCTGAATGCATAACTGACTGTAGGGATGGCAACGGGGCGGGTTTGGGGCTGTAATGACCCTATTTTTAAGATAATAATAATAATAATAATAATAATAATAATAATATGTAACATATGAAATTTATCAAAAGTAAATAATCAAATTAAATGAGATGAGATACATGTAATAGTAGTAGTTATACCAATGAGTTGGTATATAAAATTGACTATAGTTGTCATGTGACAAAAGATGTGTTGGAAATGATTTTATTTCCTTAAATTTAGAATAACATATACAAATAAGAATCTGAATTTGGACTAACCATATTTTCGGTTGGTTTAGGATAGTAATGAAATTGTTGGACTTTGTCATATATTAACCATTAGTGGCCCATTAAGTGATTTTTACCCTAGGATAGTTACTACTAGCCTTAAAATGAGAAAAGGAAAATAACAAGGAGGCGGCAACAAACACAGCAAGGTCAAAACCAATTTAAAATCCAAGGTAAACGATTGTTGGAAGATGTTTTACACACGATGCGAGGAATGTTAACATGTTATAGCAAGGTGAGTTTTCATGTGCTTTTAAATTGGGTTGCACTTTTATTCGAAGTACTATCATGCGACTTGTTTAAAAAAATCGTTATTTGCTACGTGTTTTGATTGTTTGATAATATGTGAAAGTTGAGTAAATTGTTATATTTACATGTTGAAATATATAAATGTTGGATCGTGAACCGTTAATTATGATTTGAGAACTATGAGGTATAAATATGAATTGTTGGAACCGTTGAACCAAACGGAAATATGAATAGTTGGAACCGTTGAACCGAACGGAAATATGAATTGTTGGAACCGTTGAACCGAACGGGAATATGAATAGTTGGAACCGTTGAACCGAACGGAAATATGAATTGTTGGAACCGTTGAACCGAACAGAAATATGAATAGTTGGAACTGTTGAACCGAAAAAAAAAGAATAAGTTGGTACCATTGAATCGAATAGAATTATGAATAGTTGGTATATGTTGTAACATGATATAAGTTGAATCGTTGGTTTATATTATATTGTTTGGTGTTGAACTGATTAAGAATATGTTGTAATTGAATGACACTTTTATGATATGTGAACAAATTGCATGATCGTTTTACAAGTTCGTTATTATTGGAAAAGTGTTTGATATTATATAATTTGTTTTGTACGTGAAAACCATGAATTCTCACTAGGCCGCTGGCTGACTCAAAACTCTTTTAAAAAAAATTTGCAACCCAGATGAGCTGCGTAAGAATCAAGATATTATTTGTGACCGAGTAAGAGTAGACGCTTCTGCTGATACAAGGTAAATAAGAGGGTTTAACGCTCCGAAAAGGCGGGGTGTTTCAGTTGGCATCAGAGACATAGGTTTAAGTGAACTAGGTTTTAGGAACCTAGTCTTAAACCAGTAATAACAATGAGTTGCTAGAGGACTAGCACATATCGTTTATATAGTGATTATGAAATAGTTTAGTTAGGACTAATTAAAACGGTAAGAAAATATGGAATTGAGGAAAAGTGTTTGGAAAAAAAAATAATAGTTTCTTTAATATGAGAATGACGTATAGAAGAAGGTGATTTATAAGTGTCGAAATAGATAATATAAGTTGCCGAACTAAGTTTGTTTGGCCTGTCTGGTTTAAAGCTATGAAGTATAAACTAAGAATCTTGAATAAAGATCTAGGCTTGAATGATTAATGTTGGTGAAGTAAGGTGGCTTGAATGATTAATGTTTGATTGTAGTGTTAGAGATTGAAATATTGTGAGAGATATGTTCTATATTAACGAGTGGTACCTGTAAGTGAGCTTTGTAATAAAATCTATTAGAAAAGTGGGTGAACTTTGCACATCGGTGTAATGTAAGTAGTTAACTAATAGTTAACTTTAAAAAAAAAGTGTAAAAGAATATATATGACTGAGCATAAAAAAAAACAAGTGTTTAAAAAGAGTAAGGGAACTAGAGAGTTAGCAACAAAAACATGGTGGTGACGTTTTGATCCTATTATAATAGTAAACATGATTTTTCTTTGGTTATCTAAGTTTTGAATTGGTAAAAATTGATAATATAATTCGAAGACACATAGTGTACATTTTTATTTACTAGTGGTGATTAATGTTTGTGTCTAGTCATGTGAGAATTGGGAGAATGAATGCACTATGGGGCCGCTAGAAGTTTGATTAAATAAGAAACTAAGAGAATTTTTTTTTATTAGTTTGCTTATATATAGTAGTAAAGTAAGCATTTCACATATGTATGTACTTCAGATGTGTTTTATTTGCTATAATAATCAGTACTTATAATCTCAAGTTTGTATTAGAAAAGGATTGTTGATTTGATGCTATTATTACTGATTTTATGTTTGATTGACATACATGTTGGTATGTTTCTAGCATTCAAAGGTGTGATTTGTTACGATAAGTGATAATATCATGTACATTACTTTAACAAGCTGATGTAAATTTTGGGGACAAAATTATTTTTTAGAGGGGAAGATTGTAATGACCCTATTTTTAAGATAATAATAATAATAATAATAATAATAATAATAATAATATGTAACATATGAAATTTATCAAAAGTAAATAATCAAATTAAATGAGATGAGATACATGTAATAGTAGTAGTTATACCAATGAGTTGGTATATAAAATTGACTATAGTTGTCATGTGACAAAAGATGTGTTGGAAATGATTTTATTTCCTTAAATTTAGAATAACATATACAAATAAGAATCTGAATTTGGACTAACCATATTTTCGGTTGGTTTAGGATAGTAATGAAATTGTTGGACTTTGTCATATATTAACCATTAGTGGCCCATTAAGTGATTTTTACCCTAGGATAGTTACTACTAGCCTTAAAATGAGAAAAGGAAAATAACAAGGAGGCGGCAACAAACACAGCAAGGTCAAAACCAATTTAAAATCCAAGGTAAACGATTGTTGGAAGATGTTTTACACACGATGCGAGGAATGTTAACATGTTATAGCAAGGTGAGTTTTCATGTGCTTTTAAATTGGGTTGCACTTTTATTCGAAGTACTATCATGCGACTTGTTTAAAAAAATCGTTATTTGCTACGTGTTTTGATTGTTTGATAATATGTGAAAGTTGAGTAAATTGTTATATTTACATGTTGAAATATATAAATGTTGGATCGTGAACCGTTAATTATGATTTGAGAACTATGAGGTATAAATATGAATTGTTGGAACCGTCGAACCGAACGGAAATATGAATAGTTGGAACCGTTGAACCGAACGGAAATATGAATTGTTGGAACCGTTGAACCGAACGGGAATATGAATAGTTGGAACCGTTGAACCGAACGGAAATATGAATTGTTGGAACCGTTGAACCGAACAGAAATATGAATAGTTGGAACTGTTGAACCGAAAAAAAAAAAGAATAAGTTGGTACCATTGAATCGAATAGAATTATGAATAGTTGGTATATGTTGTAACATGATATAAGTTGAATCGTTGGTTTATATTATATTGTTTGGTGTTGAACTGATTAAGAATATGTTGTAATTGAATGACACTTTTATGATATGTGAACAAATTGCATGATCGTTTTACAAGTTCGTTATTATTGGAAAAGTGTTTGATATTATATAATTTGTTTTGTACGTGAAAACCATGAATTCTCACTAGGCCGCTGGCTGACTCAAAACTCTTTTAAAAAAAATTTGCAACCCAGATGAGCTGCGTAAGAATCAAGATATTATTTGTGACCGAGTAAGAGTAGACGCTTCTGCTGATACAAGGTAAATAAGAGGGTTTAACGCTCCGAAAAGGCGGGGTGTTTCAGTTGGCATCAGAGACATAGGTTTAAGTGAACTAGGTTTTAGGAACCTAGTCTTAAACCAGTAATAACAATGAGTTGCTAGAGGACTAGCACATATCGTTTATATAGTGATTATGAAATAGTTTAGTTAGGACTAATTAAAACGGTAAGAAAATATGGAATTGAGGAAAAGTGTTTGGAAAAAAAAATAATAGTTTCTTTAATATGAGAATGACGTATAGAAGAAGGTGATTTATAAGTGTCGAAATAGATAATATAAGTTGCCGAACTAAGTTTGTTTGGCCTGTCTGGTTTAAAGCTATGAAGTATAAACTAAGAATCTTGAATAAAGATCTAGGCTTGAATGATTAATGTTGGTGAAGTAAGGTGGCTTGAATGATTAATGTTTGATTGTAGTGTTAGAGATTGAAATATTGTGAGAGATATGTTCTATATTAACGAGTGGTACCTGTAAGTGAGCTTTGTAATAAAATCTATTAGAAAAGTGGGTGAACTTTGCACATCGGTGTAATGTAAGTAGTTAACTAATAGTTAACTTTAAAAAAAAAGTGTAAAAGAATATATATGACTGAGCATAAAAAAAAACAAGTGTTTAAAAAGAGTAAGGGAACTAGAGAGTTAGCAACAAAAACATGGTGGTGACGTTTTGATCCTATTATAATAGTAAACATGATTTTTCTTTGGTTATCTAAGTTTTGAATTGGTAAAAATTGATAATATAATTCGAAGACACATAGTGTACATTTTTATTTACTAGTGGTGATTAATGTTTGTGTCTAGTCATGTGAGAATTGGGAGAATGAATGCACTATGGGGCCGCTAGAAGTTTGATTAAATAAGAAACTAAGAGAATTTTTTTTTATTAGTTTGCTTATATATAGTAGTAAAGTAAGCATTTCACATATGTATGTACTTCAGATGTGTTTTATTTGCTATAATAATCAGTACTTATAATCTCAAGTTTGTATTAGAAAATGATTGTTGATTTGATGCTATTATTACTGATTTTATGTTTGATTGACATACATGTTGGTATGTTTCTAGCATTCAAAGGTGTGATTTGTTACGATAAGTGATAATATCATGTACATTACTTTAACAAGCTGATGTAAATTTTGGGGACAAAATTATTTTTTAGAGGGGAAGATTGTAATGACCCTATTTTTAAGATAATAATAATAATAATAATAATAATAATAATAATAATAATAATAATAATATGTAACATATGAAATTTATCAAAAGTAAATAATCAAATTAAATGAGATGAGATACATGTAATAGTAGTAGTTATACCAATGAGTTGGTATATAAAATTGACTATAGTTGTCATGTGACAAAAGATGTGTTGGAAATGATTTTATTTCCTTAAATTTAGAATAACATATACAAATAAGAATCTGAATTTGGACTAACCATATTTTCGGTTGGTTTAGGATAGTAATGAAATTGTTGGACTTTGTCATATATTAACCATTAGTGGCCCATTAAGTGATTTTTACCCTAGGATAGTTACTACTAGCCTTAAAATGAGAAAAGGAAAATAACAAGGAGGCGGCAACAAACACAGCAAGGTCAAAACCAATTTAAAATCCAAGGTAAACGATTGTTGGAAGATGTTTTACACACGATGCGAGGAATGTTAACATGTTATAGCAAGGTGAGTTTTCATGTGCTTTTAAATTGGGTTGCACTTTTATTCGAAGTACTATCATGCGACTTGTTTAAAAAAATCGTTATTTGCTACGTGTTTTGATTGTTTGATAATATGTGAAAGTTGAGTAAATTGTTATATTTACATGTTGAAATATATAAATGTTGGATCGTGAACCGTTAATTATGATTTGAGAACTATGAGGTATAAATATGAATTGTTGGAACCGTCGAACCGAACGGAAATATGAATAGTTGGAACCGTTGAACCGAACGGAAATATGAATTGTTGGAACCGTTGAACCGAACGGGAATATGAATAGTTGGAACCGTTGAACCGAACGGAAATATGAATTGTTGGAACCGTTGAACCGAACAGAAATATGAATAGTTGGAACTGTTGAACCGAAAAAAAAAGAATAAGTTGGTACCATTGAATCGAATAGAATTATGAATAGTTGGTATATGTTGTAACATGATATAAGTTGAATCGTTGGTTTATATTATATTGTTTGGTGTTGAACTGATTAAGAATATGTTGTAATTGAATGACACTTTTATGATATGTGAACAAATTGCATGATCGTTTTACAAGTTCGTTATTATTGGAAAAGTGTTTGATATTATATAATTTGTTTTGTACGTGAAAACCATGAATTCTCACTAGGCCGCTGGCTGACTCAAAACTCTTTTAAAAAAAATTTGCAACCCAGATGAGCTGCGTAAGAATCAAGATATTATTTGTGACCGAGTAAGAGTAGACGCTTCTGCTGATACAAGGTAAATAAGAGGGTTTAACGCTCCGAAAAGGCGGGGTGTTTCAGTTGGCATCAGAGACATAGGTTTAAGTGAACTAGGTTTTAGGAACCTAGTCTTAAACCAGTAATAACAATGAGTTGCTAGAGGACTAGCACATATCGTTTATATAGTGATTATGAAATAGTTTAGTTAGGACTAATTAAAACGGTAAGAAAATATGGAATTGAGGAAAAGTGTTTGGAAAAAAAAATAATAGTTTCTTTAATATGAGAATGACGTATAGAAGAAGGTGATTTATAAGTGTCGAAATAGATAATATAAGTTGCCGAACTAAGTTTGTTTGGCCTGTCTGGTTTAAAGCTATGAAGTATAAACTAAGAATCTTGAATAAAGATCTAGGCTTGAATGATTAATGTTGGTGAAGTAAGGTGGCTTGAATGATTAATGTTTGATTGTAGTGTTAGAGATTGAAATATTGTGAGAGATATGTTCTATATTAACGAGTGGTACCTGTAAGTGAGCTTTGTAATAAAATCTATTAGAAAAGTGGGTGAACTTTGCACATCGGTGTAATGTAAGTAGTTAACTAATAGTTAACTTTAAAAAAAAAGTGTAAAAGAATATATATGACTGAGCATAAAAAAAAACAAGTGTTTAAAAAGAGTAAGGGAACTAGAGAGTTAGCAACAAAAACATGGTGGTGACGTTTTGATCCTATTATAATAGTAAACATGATTTTTCTTTGGTTATCTAAGTTTTGAATTGGTAAAAATTGATAATATAATTCGAAGACACATAGTGTACATTTTTATTTACTAGTGGTGATTAATGTTTGTGTCTAGTCATGTGAGAATTGGGAGAATGAATGCACTATGGGGCCGCTAGAAGTTTGATTAAATAAGAAACTAAGAGAATTTTTTTTTATTAGTTTGCTTATATATAGTAGTAAAGTAAGCATTTCACATATGTATGTACTTCAGATGTGTTTTATTTGCTATAATAATCAGTACTTATAATCTCAAGTTTGTATTAGAAAAGGATTGTTGATTTGATGCTATTATTACTGATTTTATGTTTGATTGACATACATGTTGGTATGTTTCTAGCATTCAAAGGTGTGATTTGTTACGATAAGTGATAATATCATGTACATTACTTTAACAAGCTGATGTAAATTTTGGGGACAAAATTATTTTTTAGAGGGGAAGATTGTAATGACCCTATTTTTAAGATAATAATAATAATAATAATAATAATAATAATAATAATAATAATAATAATAATATGTAACATATGAAATTTATCAAAAGTAAATAATCAAATTAAATGAGATGAGATACATGTAATAGTAGTAGTTATACCAATGAGTTGGTATATAAAATTGACTATAGTTGTCATGTGACAAAAGATGTGTTGGAAATGATTTTATTTCCTTAAATTTAGAATAACATATACAAATAAGAATCTGAATTTGGACTAACCATATTTTCGGTTGGTTTAGGATAGTAATGAAATTGTTGGACTTTGTCATATATTAACCATTAGTGGCCCATTAAGTGATTTTTACCCTAGGATAGTTACTACTAGCCTTAAAATGAGAAAAGGAAAATAACAAGGAGGCGGCAACAAACACAGCAAGGTCAAAACCAATTTAAAATCCAAGGTAAACGATTGTTGGAAGATGTTTTACACACGATGCGAGGAATGTTAACATGTTATAGCAAGGTGAGTTTTCATGTGCTTTTAAATTGGGTTGCACTTTTATTCGAAGTACTATCATGCGACTTGTTTAAAAAAATCGTTATTTGCTACGTGTTTTGATTGTTTGATAATATGTGAAAGTTGAGTAAATTGTTATATTTACATGTTGAAATATATAAATGTTGGATCGTGAACCGTTAATTATGATTTGAGAACTATGAGGTATAAATATGAATTGTTGGAACCGTCGAACCGAACGGAAATATGAATAGTTGGAACCGTTGAACCGAACGGAAATATGAATTGTTGGAACCGTTGAACCGAACGGGAATATGAATAGTTGGAACCGTTGAACCGAACGGAAATATGAATTGTTGGAACCGTTGAACCGAACAGAAATATGAATAGTTGGAACTGTTGAACCGAAAAAAAAAGAATAAGTTGGTACCATTGAATCGAATAGAATTATGAATAGTTGGTATATGTTGTAACATGATATAAGTTGAATCGTTGGTTTATATTATATTGTTTGGTGTTGAACTGATTAAGAATATGTTGTAATTGAATGACACTTTTATGATATGTGAACAAATTGCATGATCGTTTTACAAGTTCGTTATTATTGGAAAAGTGTTTGATATTATATAATTTGTTTTGTACGTGAAAACCATGAATTCTCACTAGGCCGCTGGCTGACTCAAAACTCTTTTAAAAAAAATTTGCAACCCAGATGAGCTGCGTAAGAATCAAGATATTATTTGTGACCGAGTAAGAGTAGACGCTTCTGCTGATACAAGGTAAATAAGAGGGTTTAACGCTCCGAAAAGGCGGGGTGTTTCAGTTGGCATCAGAGACATAGGTTTAAGTGAACTAGGTTTTAGGAACCTAGTCTTAAACCAGTAATAACAATGAGTTGCTAGAGGACTAGCACATATCGTTTATATAGTGATTATGAAATAGTTTAGTTAGGACTAATTAAAACGGTAAGAAAATATGGAATTGAGGAAAAGTGTTTGGAAAAAAAAATAATAGTTTCTTTAATATGAGAATGACGTATAGAAGAAGGTGATTTATAAGTGTCGAAATAGATAATATAAGTTGCCGAACTAAGTTTGTTTGGCCTGTCTGGTTTAAAGCTATGAAGTATAAACTAAGAATCTTGAATAAAGATCTAGGCTTGAATGATTAATGTTGGTGAAGTAAGGTGGCTTGAATGATTAATGTTTGATTGTAGTGTTAGAGATTGAAATATTGTGAGAGATATGTTCTATATTAACGAGTGGTACCTGTAAGTGAGCTTTGTAATAAAATCTATTAGAAAAGTGGGTGAACTTTGCACATCGGTGTAATGTAAGTAGTTAACTAATAGTTAACTTTAAAAAAAAAGTGTAAAAGAATATATATGACTGAGCATAAAAAAAAACAAGTGTTTAAAAAGAGTAAGGGAACTAGAGAGTTAGCAACAAAAACATGGTGGTGACGTTTTGATCCTATTATAATAGTAAACATGATTTTTCTTTGGTTATCTAAGTTTTGAATTGGTAAAAATTGATAATATAATTCGAAGACACATAGTGTACATTTTTATTTACTAGTGGTGATTAATGTTTGTGTCTAGTCATGTGAGAATTGGGAGAATGAATGCACTATGGGGCCGCTAGAAGTTTGATTAAAT